>OX940977.1:50882491-51286409 GCA_954871275.1 Leptopterna dolabrata
ATGTAAGCTACACTCAAACGCACACTATGGTTGTTTCACGAATTTGGTTTTAGAATGGTCTAAATCGGACTTGAATTTTTGTAGTTTTATTTCTCCCGCTTTTAGGTGGCCTACTCCACTAAAATCGAAAACAATAGAGCAACTCTTATCTAGTAAGCCCTGTCTAGCTTCTGAGAGGTGTTCCTTCACAGGAGGTTACACAGGATCGGTACCAATAAACCTAGGACTTCATCACATCAAGGGAATTTGCGGAATTGACGCGGCTCACAACACGATCCACTCGCATACCGACAATTTTTTCTGGGGCTCCCTCGAGCCTCACAACCCGTCCTTGAAACTCTTTATTAATGCTGAGCGATATGAAACGGGAACGCTCAGAGTACGAGGGTTGAAGTAAGCGGGGAAAAGTCTCAAATGAATTCTTCAGAACTTTTTACCAATTGGAACTTGAAGCCTTGAAGCGGAAACAACTGCAGGAAATTGAGACCTCGAATTACGAAGGTTTCCGAAGTTAATGGATGTCACCGTTCCAGACCCATTTTGTTGTTGCACCGCTAATGCCGACCATTCGCAGGTGATTTTCTCGAATTTTCCCCTATTTCGCTATTCCTCAAAAACGGCTTCGAAATTCTCAGACCAGGAAATCGGGGTTAATAGATTTGTCAACGTGGATGAAGGCAATTCTGTTTATTTGCTTTTTCTTCTTAGAAGTAACACGAAACAACTCGGAGTATAGTTTAGTGGTACAATCGCGTATAATCAGTCAAGCTACACTGCCGTCAAAAGGAAGAACGCCTCATCTCAAAAATATCCGAAAATGGGGTTTTCACGAATCCCCCTAATTTTGACGCGCTCTTTCCATTGGTGAAATCAAAAACTGAAAATTCAAATTGGAAAGCGTCGAAATTTTCACCCGAAAAACTGGAAAATTGTGGTGGGAAAAACGCTTCATCTCATTCAAGTCAAAGGTAAAACGACTCAAGTACGGCACCATAAACGCCTCAAATCATTTATTCTAATCCTAGATTCTGAGGAGAAACACCTCAAGTCGGTGAAAATCGAGATGAGGCGTTTCACCCTGGAATCATTGGCTTAACTACAGGGTCGAGTCATTTACCGTCAGATGAGCGAGGCGTTCTTTCTTTGATTATTATTATTATAGCAACTGAGCCCACGTGAGATGTTCTTCGCGTGTTATTCCACTTGATAATAAGAAACCGAAATAATCGAACAACTTAGTCGTCTTATGCCAGAAAGCAGGAAAGTTTTGGGAAATCGCTTCCAGTTGACGAAGGAGCAAAAGATTTCGCAGTTGAAGAAAATGATGGGAAAATGGTAACCAAATTAAATAACTTACATTTCCAAATTATAGTGTACACAAACATCATCAATTAAGTAGTATTTAATAAATTTTGTTACAGTTTTTTCTTCATATTTTGTTTATACAGTTATTTTGTTTATTGATGTTTTTCCTGGAGGAATATCTATTTGAAGAAAATATAAATAGGCAATATAAAGTTGCAGGCCAACAAAGTCAGGCAGATTCAACGCATCGGTTGCTTGATCGTCATGTTTGCATAGATGCAACTATTTTTCGGAAACCCTTAATTCGACAGGAGACAACTTTTGGACTTTTCTCGACAAAAAAAAGAAATTTTGCCTTTTATAAGGCTACCTGATGACGAAAAGGTCTCCCAAAATTATTACGTAGGCCAAACTAGCTTCATATAAAGGCCATTCTCACAGAAAGCGGCAGAAGTGATGTCAAGACACTATCTACGCAGAAGGGGCACCTATACAGGTAAATTATTACACAACGGTTTATTATTCGCCGTATGATTCATGAACAACTACAAATAATTAATGATTGAATTATAAATTATTGAATGCCGCTCATTCGTATGAAACTTCAATTCCGGGGCCGGCTCCAGTACTCCATTTAGGGCTTTCCTGGGGGGAGCTCGAGGGCACTGACCACAGAAAACAGTGATCTACGCAGAAGGGGCATCTATACAGGTAAATAATAAACCCTTGTGTAATAATTTTCAGCGGTTTTTTTTTCAATTGTAGTACCTAGGTACCAAACTTTATCTAAGTGAATTTTTGTGGGAGTGGATCAATGATTTCTTTCAGAGAAAAACAAATGATGAAAGGATCGATTCGTCATGAACTTGTCCTGTCCAGCTCGAACTTCTCAACTTCAATTTTTGTAGGTACCATCAAGTATGTAAGTAGGTAGACACTGGAATAATGAAAATGAAATGCAAATTACAATTTGTCCAAAATAAGTGGAATTACTCTGAAAAACCAATTACTGCACGCCCAGCTCTGTTACCCCTACTTCGACGGTGTGCGCTAAAATGCACTAATGTGTAGTACTTAAATTCACGACTTGTATGCTGAAAATACACACTTTCCAGCCCGACGTATCGTACGTATACAGTAGGCCATCGTGACGTATACAATATTTACGAACAGGAAATGATTTTTTCAAATAGAAGTTCCGACAATATATATTGAGAACGTCAAGTTAAACCCACACTCAAGTGTGACGGGATGCATGAGGCCGGCTTGAAGCTGACTGCATTTGGAATAACGCTCCCAGCGATAAAAATTAACCTTCAAAATGCCAACTTTTTGATAACAGTGGTAGGAAGTAACATAGTCGTTCAGAAGAAATAGCTTGCAGAGTCTGATTGGCGCCTTATTTTAAATTAGAATGCCCCAGAAGTCGTGCGCACTGCGGTGCACACCATCGAATTAACGGACGACCAAGCCCGTTCTAGATTCTCGAAACCAAACTATCGGATTTCATCGGATACATAAAGCGGTCATTCCACACAACCCTCGAGTTCTCCAGCACTTATTTAGCATCTTTAAAAAAACTCTGCATTTACGAAAAGCCTTTTTTTTTTTCTCAAAGCCCCTCTCGTAAGGGTTGGACAAGTGCACCCTATTGTGTCGCCTTCCCGAGCCCTTTCGCGATCCTAAAGATCCTCTTTACACTCACACACTCAAACTCTAACTCACCAACGGCACACACACTACCTTCAAACACTCATCTGGAACTCAGGCGCGTAGTACACTCCATGCTGTAACTCCCTTTCACTTTCATCACTTTTACATCTGCTGTGTGTGTCAACCTCCTTGAGCCAATTTCCAATTTTCCTCTAACAAGCTGTTGTATAATTTTATGCATTTAAGTAGTTTTCTAATTTAGGTATTTACTGACTAACTAGTTTCTTCCATTTATTTTCCGTATACCAGCGACGGACCTGCTGAGCAGGAGCCTCACTTGAAATCTGGAAGTGGCCCGACTTGTATCGAGCATAAAATCATCACTTTTCAAAACATATATCGTTAATTATGGTAATTTTAACGAAATTAACCACAGTTTTATGTACTTAATCCAACTAGCAATTTTAACTGCCCGTCAGGCGAGTAATTGGCTACCAAAAGAAAAGGTAACCTAATGATCGTGGAAGATACAGGAGCATTTACAATTTTTTTTTTTTTAGAAAGCCACTTGAAAGCCAATCCCTGAAGCATGATAGTGAACGACCCAAATTCCCGGAGACGTATGACAAGAGAAAAACAATGTATTCCAACCTCAATGAAATAATACATGATAAATACACGATTCATTGATTTATCCGGATTTCGCTGTGAAGAAACGTTAGCTCTAAGGTGGTGGTCTAAATTCTGATGAGCAGACACTGCATCAAAATAGTTCTTCTATATGGGCCTGTGGGACGGACAGAAAGACAGCGTAATAGTGATACGCAGACTGATTGGCACGGAATCACTATTACTATCACGATATTGCTATTGATCACTTAATGGCAGCTTATTATTAAAACGGTAGCCAAACTGACAATTAAAATGTTCAGTGAACAGCTTTCGGACTCCTCTCAAGGTTCTTCCTACCAAGTCTCGCGTCTGGGTTCAAAAACTGGTCCGGCCGGCCACTTGGAATCCCAGACCTTGAAGTCTTCGGAGGAGACAAGAGTAACGAAAGCGCCGCAGGAGACGATCGATCCATCAAATGACGAGACGTTGCAACTCTCAAAACGTAAAAGAGATCGTCATCTCAACTGCATTTCCTCTGTTCAATACCGTTGCTATCTTACAATTATCACTGCACATTATCGTCGCGACAACAACTCGTTTTTGGTACTTCAATGAGTTACACCTTCAATATTCGTGAATGAAAATTTGACGAGGAATCCAGCACAACCTCAACTCCACCTACCTACTTCCACCAGTATGAGTAGCTTTTTTGCAGGGGGATTTTCATATTCCTTCATATTATAGGAGTTAATACACAATATCACAGGTCAAGTGGTATCAGAAAAACAATTTGACGAGAGGCCGAACCAATTATTTTAACGTTCGTGTTTTACGACCACTTTTCAAAAACAACACCACTTATCTTAATGGACATCATCCCCACCTATCTCAACATCACACTACCCCTCGTCAGGAACAAGACTATCACGAGAAAAAATGACGAAAAAACAGACGATATCTGACTGCGTCGGACTGTTGACATATTTTCCCGTTTAATCGTCGTGACTAGCATTTACATAAACGCTATGACCTCCAAGGATCTAGCAGAGCTTTTCACGTGGTCTGTACAAGCCCGCATCACTCCTCAGATGACTATCGAATTTTTGGATTACAAAAAATGGACCAAACTCAAGTTTACACGGGTGCATGCATAAACGGTACGACGTATAGAACAGTGATAGATGGGTGATAAGTGTTGCACTAAACTTAATTATTTGATGGATTCTTCCATCAAATTTCCAGCTGTGTCAATGAAGGGCATGGACGCCACCAATAATGCATAGTAGTGTAAGAACAATAGCTCGAAGCAGGGGCGGATCCAGAATTTTTTCACAGGGTAGAACAATATAAAAAATAACAAAAAATAACAAAATAACTAAACGAACAATACAAACCGAATTTTCATGCCTTATGCCTAAACTCGTCCAATTTGTCTACTTACAAAATTAATTGTATTCATTTATAAAATTCATTGTTTATGTAAAAAATATTTTTCAATATCTATTAATTATTATTTAACTGATAAATGTATTTATTTTCAATTTTCTTCTAAAAAAGTGTCATAATATGTTTTCAAACAAATTGGCGCATTTTATGGCAGCGTAGCTAACTTCAGAGTTTGCAAATCAACACATTGAAACCACAACAATCTATTGTTGATCTCAGTGAGTTCAGTATCGTTTTTACTGAATTTGGAAGGAAAGAAAACGAGAACGAAACAAAAACAAGATAATAATTAACAAAAATAAGAAGAAATAAACAAGGTGTAATTTGACGGATACACCAAGGTAAATTTATTGACATAATTGTATATAAAGTAACATTGGTAGGACCAAGTGTACGATTATATTAGACTAATTTTGACATTTTTTATCGAATCTTTTTAGATTTTTTATAGCTCTTTTTTGATTTCACAAAAACTGGGTTCGTTTTCGTTTGGTTTTTTTTGTTTTCGGGTTTGTGAACAATTCGTTCAGCTCTGCTTTTTGAAATGCAGGCTGATTCTGGGGGGGGGGGGGGGGGGGGGAGGGTCATGACCCCTGTGACCCCCCCCTTGGATCCGCGCCTGGCTCGAAGCTATTCATTGTTGAATTAGTTTATGAAATTTGCAACTTAGGGCCGGTTTCACCAAAGTTTTTAATCAACGTATACTTATTAAACCGAAGATCGCGGGAGTTAAACCCGATGTCGGGTTGCACCAACCTCGTTTAAGATAAATCAATGATCAAATGAGACAAACTGAGCCAATCAAAACTAACCGGCCGATTTTGGGTGGTCCGCGTCCTAAATCAACGATTTACCACTTCGCCATCTTGCCAGTTCGACAGTTTTCATGCGAACCATTCTTCCATTATTATTATTATTATTATTGGTATTATTATTAGTCCACCTCGACAAAAATGAGTATACGGCATTGATTAGGGCATTTCGGTTGGTACTGGAGGACGAAGATGAAGATTTCACAATTCGCCATCTTCGATGGATGAGAGAGAGAACATTATGATTTTGAGCTCGATATCGATTAGTGACGAGGTACCTAAAACACAAAGAGAAAAGGCAAATAGCTTTCCCGTTTCTTTCCACTGCGGGGAGAGAGAAACAATTTTACCTACTTATCAACAAGAAAGTTCCAGTCGATCACACGTACGCAGTTATATGATAATTAATACTGCCATTTTTTAAAACCATTTTTAGCGATTCAAGAGCGCATTTGCGCAAGCGCAGTTGAGCTATAAAAGTTAAAACGCTGCAAATCCCCGTACAACTGTTTATTATTTTGTATAGAATACCCTTCTGTTACAGATCACAGCTCTCTGTATAGATAACCCGTCTGTATAATATAATATGTACTATTCTATACATATTATGTAGATCGCAGAGCCTCGGTAGGTAAGTACCTAACCCCGTACTCGTTACGAGGTACCTACCTAAATCACGAGTTAAATGTTGCTAAAATAGTTCTGTCGATGACAAACAGTAACTAAAATGGCAAAAAGAAACGCAAATAATAAATGTTCCGAAGGAAAAATGTTGAGGAGGAGTGAAATAGATGCCCCTTCTGCGTAGATCACTATTTCCTGTGGTCAATACCTACCCTCGTGGCCAATTATAATGAAACATTTGTGTAATAACTTGCCCATCAATAATAATTCAACGGTTGTTCAAGTTGCAAAAGTACCGATCAACAAAATCCAGCCCCTTCTTGGTAGATGAACCGTTGTGTAATAATTTACCGGTGTGTAATAATTTGCCGTTCAACTTTTGTTCAAGTTTCAGAAGTACCTACCAACAAAATCCAATAGTCCATCACTTGTCAAATGAAATAATATCGCAGAACAACCAACTCGACTTGATACAGCCATCCTTGATTATAATCAGGTGCTCCCTAGTGATGATATCCGGGCCGGATTTATACCGTTTGATTCACGATCGTGTTGACGAAGCTTTTTGGTGCTCACGAACGGCTGGACGTACGATGCTCCGGGTGGTCTCAAAAAATTGTTTAGCTCAAGACAAATTTAAAAACGTAAAAAAAATACCCTTCTATCGGAAGTTTTCGAGCTACGGCGTTCTGAAAATTTCAACCCCTATTTTGGACCCCTTAGAGATGACTGACAGTAACGTCGAGCTTCGAGGACCAACTAGACCCCGAACGGAACCTATAACCCGAATTTCATCAATTTTTTTTCATGGTAACTAAGAAAAGGGGCCAGTACGGCGTACGGCGGAGACAGAAATTTTTTATTGCAATTTCGGATTCTATATACCTTGAAACCTAAACCATCAAATTTTGAGTTGGGGGGGTTAGATTTTTTTTTTTTCGTGCTCGATTCCAAAGGTTCATTATTGAAAATAATAAACCAAAATAGCACTACAACTATACAATTCGAATCGCAATGAAATTCAAGGAGGACAGTCAAATCAAATATGAGTGAAACCAGACCGTTTGTTAGTGAGAAATTGGTCCGCGACCCTGGCAGGGCAGTCGGACGAAAAGCCCCAGTCTGGAATAGCTGTTTACTTTACTTTACTTACTAGTAAGAAATTGTGTAGGTACATATCCTACCTACCTTGGTAGGCTCAGCGGGACACATTATTATTGATAATAATTATGATGTACCTACTGGCATAAAAAATATATTTTATAACAGGAACGACGGATAATGCACCGTCGGTTTTACTACACTCAATTCAACCAAAATCTGTTTTTCACTGGCTCAAACTTTGGTCCGCGTTTTTGTTTTTGCGATGTTAGCCAAGCTGGTTTCCGCGATTTCGACAGTCAATAAACATTCTTTCAAAAATAAACGTAACACTACAATCAACAATATAAACAACAAACCAAACGCCAAAAAACAAATGAGCAATAGCAGGTACTTAACCTCACAATGCACGTCTACAACTACGTTGTAAATCGTGGCCATTTTGGCGGGTCAATGCCTCCATGATACCGTTCAACCTTTTGGTTTATTATTTTCAATAATGAACCATTGGAATCGAGCATGAAAAAAAAAATTCTTACCCCCCCTCAAAATTTGATGGTTTACGTTTCAAGGTATGTAGAATCCAAAACTGCAATAAAAATATTTCTGTCTGTCCGCCGTACGCCGTACGCCGTACACCGTACGCCGTACGCCGTACGCCGTACGCCGTACGGGCCACTTTTCTTAGTTACCATGAAAAAAAATTGATGAAATTCGGGTTATAGGTTCCGTTCGGCGTCTAGTTGGTCCTCGAAGCTCGACGTTACTGTGAGTCATCTCTAAGGGGTTCAAAATAGGGGTTGAAATTTTCAAAACGCCTATACAATTTTTTTACGTAAATATTTTTACGGTTTTAAATAGTTCTTGAACTTGCGAGTTTTTTAAGACCATCCGGAGCATCGTACGTCCAGCCGTTCGTTCACAGTAAGGCCCCAAAGTTTGCACCGACAGGCATTTTCGACTCCAGTGTGAATGAAATTGTATACAATTCAAACCAAATCTCGTAACCAGAGACGCGCCCACAATAGGAATTTGTGAATACGGCCAATCATTGGTAGGGATCACCTGATTATATTGGCGGAGTATGAAGTCGAGTTGGTTGTTCTGTGATATTATTTAATTTGGAAAATGATGGCTCTTTTGGAGTTTGTTGGTAGGTAGTGAAACTTGAACAAACGTTGAAGTATTATTGATGGGTAAATTATTACTACGGTAAATCATTACTCAACGGTAAATTATTACACAACGGTCCATTATACCATCTACGTAGAAGGGGCTGGAGTTTGTTGGTAGGTACTTTTGCAACTTTTTTCACTCCTCATCAACAATTTCTTTTCAGAACTTCATTATGTGTGTTTCTTTTTGTTAGGTACTGTTTGTCATCGGCAGAACTATTTTAGCAACATTTAACTCGTGATTTAGGTAGGTACCTAGTAACGAGTACGGGGTTAGGTACTAACCTACGGAGGGTCTGCGATCTACATAATATGTATAGAATAGTACATATCATATTATATAGACGGGTTATCTATACATAGAGCTGTGATCTGTAACACAAGGGTATTCTATACAAAATAATAAACCGTTGTGCAGGGATTTGCAGCGTTTTTAGAAGTTAAATCGACGTTTTATGAAAACAGCACAACCTTTGATTGCACTCGTGAAACCCACTTGTCTTTAACCAACGCTTCTAATATCCGATTCGATAGATCAATGATCTATTTTAACCACAGTTAGGAAGTATTGGTGAAACCGGCCCTTAGTCAATGAGGTGGGGCTGAATGAGTAGATTTCTACCTACCAAAAGCTCGTTGTTGAATAGAGGAGTTTGTTGCCCACGAATGGGCTTGAAAAGAACAGTGAACAGCGTTTTTTTCTGTGTGTGTGAGTATAAATCAAAACCGATATCAACAGAAGAAAACGTAAGCGCTTCATTATTTTAAGTTACAACCGGCAAAGGGTTGAGTCGAGTGGATTAAAAGAACGTTACGGTCAATTTTATATTTATTGCCGTTCTCACTCAACGTGTCACAACAACGACGGGAGGGAGATTCTAGAAAAAACACTTACAGTATTACTTAACCCCCCCTTAATCAGGTAACGATAATTCACGGAGTAACCGAAGGATGAGGAGTGCCCGGAAAAATAACACGGATTTCTCAACAAAGGTCGGTGAGAGGTAGAACCAAAACAGACGGCCCTCGTTGAACGTATATTATCTGCAGTATCGACAGCTTCGTTGTAGTTGACAATGTCAAAAGGTAATAGTGAAATAAAGGGGTTGAGGGTACGTGGGGCGAATCATAGAAATCAGACACAATGGAACCTGCGTTGGGGAAGATGTAAAGGGAAAGTGGCGGACTCAATAGACCGATTATGAATCAATAAGGACGAACGGGTTGGGGAGCTGCAGGTAAAGCCGTGTGCCGCCTTGTCAACGTCTTCATCGATGTGGGTTTCTACTATCACTGGTGCCAACGACTTCAGGAAACATCGCTTTTGGAACATTGAAGTTTTGCAATAGCACTCAAGTACCTACTTAGTTGCTTATCGTATCAAAAAATTTAGACTAACGATAACAAAAACGCTGCAAATCCCTGCACAACGGTTTATTATTTTGTACAGATTACCCTCCTGTTACAGATCACAGCTCTCCGTATAGATAACCCTTTATATATTAGGTACCTACCAAATCACGAGTTAAATGTTGCTAAAATAATTCTGCCGATGACAAACAGTACCTAACAAAAAGAAACACACATAACGAAGTTCTGAAAAGAAATTGTTGATGAGGAGTGAAAAAAGTTGCAAAAGTACCTACCAACAAACTCCAGCCCCTTCTACGTAGATGGTATAATGAACCGTTGTGTAATAATTTACCGTTGAGTAATGATTTACCGTAGTAATAATTTACCCATCAATAATACTTCAACGTTTGTTCAAGTTTCACTACCTACCAACAAACAACCAACCACAGAACAACCAACTCGACTTCATACTCCGCATATAAAATCAGGTGATCCCTATCAATGATTTCATCTCTGGCCAATTTCCTATTGTCGGCGCGTCCCTGGTGACGAGATTTGGTCTGATGTATACAATTTCATTCACACTGGTGTCGAAAATGCCTGTCGGTGCAAACTTCGGGGCCTTACTGTGAACGAACGGATAGGCGTTCTGAAAATGTCAACCCCTATTTTGAACCCCTTAGAGATGACTGACAGTAACGTCGAGCTTCGAGGACCAACTAGACCCCGAACGGAACCTATAACCCGAATTTCATCAATTTTGTTTCATGGTAACTAAGAAAAGTGGCCCGTACGGCGTACGGCGGACAGACAGAAATATTTTTATTGCAGTTTTGGATTCTACATACCTTGAAACGTAAACCATCAAATTTTGAGGGGGGGTAAGAATTTTTTTTTTCATGCTCGATTCCAATGGTTCATTATTGAAAATAATAAACCAAAAATTAACCAAAACATATTTAGACGTTACAAGTATTTATACATTTCAAGGTTAGCTAAACGTAATGACGCATGAACACAAGGGTGCCTTATGAATTACTGAATTTGTCACATAAGAGGAAGGCCTACCTACTTACCTGACATCCAACTTGCAAGGAAAACTGATAAGGCTCATGTTTTGTGGTTGAATTTACGAAGAATAAACGCTGCTGCAATGGTCCAAAAATCTGCAGCAGGTACATGGACTTTTGAAAAATGTTTCCAAACAAAAATGCTTTACAGCATTTTGAATTTATTCATCCCGAGTTTTGCAAAAAATCATACGTTTTGCATTTATTTGTGTGTCAATTAGATATATCTGTCCTTGACTGCGAGATAAAAAATTCCAAATTTCGTCGAAATTTTCATCAAGTTCGTAGAGGATCCAATTTCGCTGCAAAGTCCTTGCCACATTGGTTTACTATTCTATTGGACATGCCTACAGAAACGTTGGCTGTTCATTTACTGCTTTTGGTTTCGCTCAGCAGAAAATGTTTATAACACCCCCTCAAATTTTTTTCTTTTACGTTTCAAGGTGCGTAGATTCAGAAAATGTAATATCCGTCCGACGTACGCCGCATCATGCATGCTCCATTTTCCGTCTAAAAAATTATTTCTTTCGCATACTGGGCCCTAACTGTGTCCCAAAACTTTGCAGCCCGATCGGAATATACCCAAGGGTGTTATGAGTGAAAAATGGGTATAAAAATAGGTATTTTTTGTGCTCTAGTAAATGAGCTTTTGAGGTATTGTTTTCGATGTTTTGGTTTATTATTTTCAATAATGAACCATTAGAATCGAGCATGAAAAAAAAAAATTCTACCCCCCTCAAAATTTGATGGTTTACGTTTCAAGGTATGTAGAATCCGAAAATGCAATTAAAAAATTTCTGTCTGTCCGCCGTACGCCGTACTGGCCACTTTTCTTAGTTACCATGAAACAAAATTGATGAAATTCGGGTTATAGGTTCCGCTCGGGGTCTAGTTGGTTCTCGAAGCTCGACGTTACTGTCAGCCATCTCTAAGGGGTTCAAAATAGGAGTTGGAATTTTCAGAACGCCGTATCTCGAAAACTTTCGATAGAAGGGTATGGTTTTTTTTACGTTATTAAATTTGCTTTGTGCTAAACAATTTTTGGAGACCACCCGGAGCATTGTACGTCCAGCCGTTCGTGTGCCAAAAAGCTTCTTCAACACGATCGTGAATCAAACGGTATAAATCCGGCCCAGATAATCATCACTAGGGAGAACCTGAAATCGGTCATACTAGCTCGAAACCCCCAAAACGTATATAAGATTACCAAAAGCGAGAGAGATTGGTGACAAGACACAGAAAGAGACTATCTGAATAGTCAAAACTCGGTATAAATCGGCCAAAATGGCCCACCAGAAGTGACTCAGATTCACCGAGTTTGTTATAGAATGGTGTCACATTGTTTCAATAAGCAAAAAAACGCGGCTGCCTTACAGACAACTAGGGATAATTCATAATGACTAATATAAAATGAATATCAATCCACACATGTATGTCAAAAAATGCTTTATTGACTGAACAACGCAACAAAGCAAATATCTGGTGGCGGTAGGTCGCTCGGTAGGACAAATTTCACTGAACAGCCTGCCCATAATCATCATGAATGATGAAAAGTTTTCCCAAAAACAAGATTAAAATTAGTTTGGCCCACTACTTTTTTTGTCAAAATTGGTTTTCGGGGTCAACAATATGTCAAAATTGCTAAGTCACCAATTCCGAAAATTCGCACGTATAGTCAAGTCATGCATTTCCGGTGAAAATACGCTATTGCGATGTCCACACATATGCAGTAGGCACCAACATGGATTTTTGAGAAATTGGTTTTTCGAAAAATAGAAACTTAAGTTTCTTTCCTATTTTGGAGCATTGTGAATCCATCCCTTCTCACATTGTGTGTGTGTAATATAACTACCTACCTGTGTCATTCTAGACGATATATTTGGCCTTGGCTGCGGGTTGAGTTCGTCGATGAACAATAATTATCAAAAATGAATAGTGGGCCGAATTTCAGTTTTTGTGGGTCAAAAAACGCTACGAACTGGCAAAACTGTAGAAAATGACCAACATTTCATGAAATCATCTAAAATGTTTCATTAATCAAGTGATAGTTTGGCGAGTCAACAATTCTCAGAATAGAGGGTCAAAATGGAGTTGTTTGGGGGCCATGAATCACCCAAAATTCGCCGAAAATAGCTGCGTTACCAATTTCAAAATACGGTCATATGGTCATGTTGCATGGCTAGAAGTTGTGCTCTTACATTTACATACCAGGGGGGCCTATTCACTAAGCCAAAGAGACATCTCTTTCAGGTCCGACTCTCTCTATTGGCAAAATAGATTTTTATAGTATCCATGACAGGGTTATTCTGTAACTTTTAAAAGAGAGAGTCGGCGGCCATCTTGTCATTCTCGATCTCTTTCAGAGAGACAGCTAATCAGGTGTCTTTCCTCGAAAGAGAGAGTCTATTTATCGTTTGTTTCACAGTGATCGTGTAATATCCTCCTTCATCCGCAACCACATTGGTAATTTTGATCGTGTATTTTTTTCATTTCATAAAGTTTTTCATCATAAAGTTTTTCATTTCGTAAAGATTACATTTTTCATTTCAATTTTAATTAAAAATATATACATAATTATTGATTCATGAATAAAAAACGCTGCAAATCCCTGCACAACGGTTTATTATTTTGTATAGAATACCCTTGTGTTACAGATCACAGCTCTATGTATAGATAACCCGTCTATATAATATAATATGTACTATTCTATACATATTGTATAGAATAGTCCATATTCTATACATATTCTATACATATTTGTACCAACTGACATTTTTTCACTTTTTGAGTATTTTTATCATTCTCTTCAGAAAAGCGCCCTCTATCCCTTGAGAAGAAGAAAAAATGAAATTTCCAGCCGTAGGCCTCAGGAACGAGGAAAAAAAATGTTTACCTGTACAAATAACTTCTAGAACATGTCCATCTACCATTTGATCAGTTTTACCTATGGATCAAGGTCTATTCAAATTATGAAGTACCACCAAAGTAAAAATGACCAAATGCCAACTAGTCACTTTTACCGCTAGGAATTCAAGTCAATAATTTTCATGATAGTACAGGTAAAATTGACCATCTGGGTTTTAGCCAGTTTTCTTGAGCGAGATTCAAGGTAAAAGTGACCATCTGGAAGTTGATCATTTTTACCTGTACATTATTGTCAATAAAATTGGATATCTAACAATTGGTCAGTTTGACTAGGCTTCATTTTTCTCACATTTCTCGCGCACTACAGAGACAATATAGGTGACCAACTGGCAGATGATGAGGAATTTACATGAAACAGCTGATAAAATGACCATCTATCGACAAACGGGGAGCAGCAAGCGTCGCAATTTTCTCAGGAAGCCTCCTTTCCTTTGCTCCTTTCCGTTCCAAATCGTCATTCGTCCATTGCTCTAGCATCCCTTGATTTCGTGATAAGGCTTTTTTTATTTAAACCTGCCTATTCCCTTCGCTATGATGAATTGCGGGAAACATTTGGTGACAAGTCGTGGAAAACGACTGTTGGATCTATGCTTCAAAAGGTGCCACAGCGAAAGAGAAGGTAAGTCAGAAAAATAGTGTGAGATTGTACCCAGCTTACTAAAGATTTTAAAGAAATAATTAATTTACCTACTTACTAAGGTAGTTCCTACTTATCAATTTCTATTAATTTTCAATCTAGATGAATTAAAGGAGTTGCCGCCGCCACCGTCCAAGAGGTCATTCGAGGAGAAACCAGGTGAAGCTACCAGTGAGGAAAACTCCTCTTTGTTAAATGGTGGGGTAAGTAATGAAAATTTCAATCACCCTTCAGAAGAAAAAAAATGCACAGATGATATTCCGATTATCGATGTTTCGAATATCGAACTTATCCAGATCTGTACGATTGAACAAACTGACATTCAAGCTGCCCCTCAGAATGTGCCAGATGATGTCCCTGAGTCCTCATTTCTGCCCGTTCCAGGATCTAGCAATCCTTTTTCCAAGAATATTGACTTTTTTGAGTGCACGGAAGCTTCAGCCACCAGTTCCCAGTTGTATCTCAATTCTCATCAAATCGTGCACATATCTTCGGATGGCTTTGAAGACATTGATGTGGCTGTTGCCTCGGATTCTGTTCTGCACCTCCCGCCTCACCACGTCTCATGGACGGGAAGAAATTGTCCCTTCTCTGATCAAACAGACAATGTCTCTGGAATTGAGGATTTGGACCACGATTCCATGGATGGTCTTGAGGACGACCAGACATCGAATGACAATCAGTCTAGGGATTCAGACTATATTCCTAAAACCTCCAGTCAATCCAGTATCTGTGACGATTTGCCATTTTCATCCCAACAGCTTGTCATTCACGATGATCTCAATCGTCCTTCTACCTCAAAGTGCACTAATCTCACAGAAAAATGCTATGCCGAAATAATGCAATCCCTCATGAGTTCCATGCATGGTACCACCAACTGCCATCGACGAAGAAGAAGGGCGTCATTCTCGCAACCCCTGAACCATCGATTGATGATGATGATGATGAAGATAGCGACATCTAATCCCTATCCTCTCTATTCTCCGTTCTACCTGTTTTCAACAATTCTCATTTATGTTTATTTCTGTTTTATTAATAAACTAAATACTAAACTTCTCGTTTATTTCTCTCAATAACGATTCATCTCAAGTTTGTGAGTAACTAGATGACTGAAGTAGAGGGCGTGGAACTGAGCTCGTTGGGTGGTGAGAAGATTGCTTTACCTATTTGACCAATATTTCAACTGACTTCCTTCAAAAATTTTCCGGCTCGCTCCCTGGAGACCTTGTTGTTGCTAATCAATGTTTTCGTGTTTATTAATCACCAAAATAAAGAATAATGATGGTTTTCAGGGATTTTTTTTCGGAAAATGACCAACTGCTTTAAGAGAATTGGTAAAATTGGTAAAAGTGACCAACTGAAAATGTCGAATTTTTCGGGATTATCCTTACTCGAATTTATCGCGCCGTGATTTCTGCTAGAGCTATCATGTTACAAGGTTAACAGCATCTTCTGGGATAGTTTTATTGAACTAACTACTAAATTATTCAAAGTATAGTGATATGACCAAGTGCGAGAAATACAAAGAGCTGTCAAGGTAAAAGTGACCAACTCCCAATTTCTACGAAAAAGACTTCCTGCTTTAATTCATCTGACCTCGCTGACCCGTGGCAGTCATTTTTAGCAATTAAATATCTCATAGTACCAGAAAAATCAAAACACCTGGGGTTAGGACCGAATACCAAGTCATACAACGCATTTAGCAACTTGGTCAGCAGGGTCAAAACTTCGAGAGGCCCTCCTGTAAAATTTGCAAAAATGCACATGGTCACTTTTACCTCCAAGCCCACGGTTTATTATTTTGTATAGAATACCCTTGTGTTACAGATCACAGCTCTATGTATAGATAACCCTTCTATATAATATGATATGTACTATTATATACATATTATGTAGATCGCAGACCCTCCGTAGGTTAGTACCTAACCCCGTACTCGTTCCTAGGTACCTACCTAAATCACGAGTTAAATGTTGCTAAAATAGTTCTGCCGATGACAAACAGTACCTAACAAGAAGAAACACACATAATGAAGTTCTGAAAAGAAATTGTTGATGAGGAGTGAAAAAAGTTGCAAAAGTACCCACCAACAAACTCCAGCCCCTTCTACGTAGATGGTATAATGAACCGTTGTGTAATAATTTACCGTTGAGTAATGATTTACCGTAGTAATAATTTACCCATCAATAATACTTCAACGTTTGTTCAAGTTTCACTACCTACCAACAAACTCCAAAAGAGTCATTTTTCATCATTTTTCAAATGAAATAATATCACAGAACAACCAACTCGACTTCATACTCCGCCAATATAATCAGGTGATCCCTACCAATGATTTTATCTCCGCCAAATTTCCTATTGTGGGCGCGTCTCTGGTTACGAGATTTGGTTTGAATTGTATACAATTTCATTCACACTGGAGTCGAAAAAGCCTGTCGGTGCAAACTTTGGGGCCTTACTGTGAACGAACGGCTGGACGTACGATGCTCCGGATGGTCTTAAAAAACTCGCAAGTTCAAGAACTATTTAAAACCGTAAAAATATTTACGTAAAAAAATTGTATAGGCGTTTTGAAAATGTCAACCCCTATTTTGAACCCCTTAGAGATGACTCACAGTAACGTCGAGCTTCGAGGACCAACTAGACGCCGAACGGAACCTATAACCCGAATTTCATCAATTTTTTTTCATGGTAACTAAGAAAAGTGGCCCGTACGGCGTACGGCGGACAGACAGAAATATTTTTATTGCAGTTTTGGATTCTACATACCTTGAAACGTAAACCATCAAATTTTGAGGGGGGTAAGACTTTTTTTTTTCATGCTCGATTCCAATGGTTCATTATTGAAAATAATAAACCAAAAGTCCAAGTACGGGTTGAGGTAGGTACCTACCTACCTAAGAGTGGCCGTTCATTAGGTGTAGATATAATACAAGCATTAAGCCCCCTAATTCGACTTTTTCTGTTTATAATTGAGACTTTTTTCAATTTCATTTAAACTTTTATCCAATTCGTGAGTAAAAACGTCCAAGTATGGATTGAGGTTGGTAGGTACCCAATTACCCATTGAATAGGTATTACTAAGAAATGCGTTCATTATTAAGGAATTGAACATCTCGCACTTCATGGATACTATGGCATTTTCGTGTATTAGGATCCATATCTCTTTCTCAAGGTCTCTGGAGCTATTCAGTAAAACAGACGAACCCGGGAGACATTGGAAGAGACTGTCTCCCAGGGGAGACTCTCGCGGGAGATTTTCAAAATAGATAATCTCTTTCCACTATCTATTTTAGTGAATAGGCCCCCTGGATGCATCAAGCAGGAAAATTATTTTCTCAATTACTTTCCATCCTTTCTTAATGTGATCATCTGTCATGCTGTCCATAAAATATATATTCATTTATATTCCGCTGTTATTTTTTATCAGTTATTAACTACCTGTAATAATTAATTGAAAATATTTACGAAAGGGAGGTTAATAGCGGGATAAAATTGGTCGGGCCCAACCCAGTCTGAGCTGTCCCTCACTCCACAACTCGTCATGAATGAAGTCAGACCGCGTTCAATGGGAAGAAATTCTCGGGTATCGTACAAACTTAGCGGAAGAAGGTTGCGAAAGAGAAGAAGAAGAAGAAGAAGAAGAAGGAGTGGTGAGAAGGGGGGGGGGGGGGGGTAATAGACGAGGCGGTCTCAGGCTCCGGAAGCTGCGCATCAAGTGCGTCAGGCTAATCGGGGTTGCGGGCGCATCAAGTGCCTCTGCTCACCGGTAATGTTGTACCTCGGCCGCCCCCTTCAATTACTCCGGTGATCGGTCCAAGTTCCTCCGGTGCGGTAAAACTCCGGTAGGTACCTGCGAGGCCCTGGAGTGAATCATCTCAAGTAAATCTCGGACGTAACAGAGTTCGACTCCTTCAGATGACGTGCGATCTATCACCTATCCAAAGCTTTCAGGGCCGGTTTGTCAATTATACAGTTTAAACTGGAGGATAGCGAGAGCACAGTTATCATTAGAGTTCGGATCGATATGCAAAAAAATAGCTGAAATATGAAACAAAAGTTAGCAAAATATGCAAAAACATGCAAAAAATTCAAAATAATATGCAAGTTGAAATGTTGGTACAATTTTGTCGGTTTTCAAGTTTTTATTGAGAAGTATATTACGGGAATGAGCAATGTAACCCCAAACTCTTAATCATTCATCTATATTTTATAAAATGACAGCAAATAAAACTGTACAATATTATTGTTAGATTTATGACCTTGGACACTTTTAGGTCTTCACTATAATGAACAACACCACAAATCCCACAAAGCTTTTCGGTTTGATTCAAACCATCTTCAGGCTTACACTGAGGACTGCACAAATAATAAAGTGAAGTTGTCAACACATTTCATGGATATATCGTCGGTTTACAGCAGAAAGGCACTAACCTCAAATTTTCACTTTTCGTGTTTTGACGGATCCTACAGTAATTTTTCGAGATCTTTCGATTGGTGACATTCATTTTGGCCTTAGAACAATAGGAAACCCGGAAAACACAAGGCTCAACAAGCACTATCCCAAATTTCGTAAAATTACTACAGCAGAAAAGCACTAATGATATAATGCCTTTCTGCTGTCGAGTTTAGGAGATGTCGACGGAAATACAGTCAATTGGTTAAAAGTCAAATCATTCTGTTACAAGAAAGAAGACCTTCAGTCTATTGGATACCGGTAACAGCTACGATGAAAACTACCAACAAATTGATATCTCGACCCTCAGAAGGTCATCGAAATCTAAAAAAACGGATCCAGACCCCGTACTCACCAGACTTTACAATAAAATGCTTCCGATCTCCTTTGCCAAAAAGAAAGATCTCCTATCTTTATGTAAAAATAAAATAATTCCAGATACCCTGCACAAATGGTACGAATTCCCTTCCATGCAAGCCATTGTGCTCCGGAACCCGGTGCACAGTCTGAATCGGAGGATGAAGAAGAGTTAAAAAAAAATTCCTCGAGGGGAAACCTTTTCATTTTAATTAATTTTCTCTCCAGAACTACCTACCCACCTAGTACAATAATCATTGTTTTCATGTACCTGAGTAACAAACTTAGGTTTTATTTTATTAATAAATTATGTGTACTCATTTTACCTACGCTAAAAAATACACTCATCTAATTACCATTATTTTGAACCTAATTTTTGAGTTTTTTCTTAGACCGCCGTTTTGGCATTTAGGGGCCGTTGGAGAGGGTCGAGAAAGGCTGTTTTGGTTGTTGTTTTCTGAGTAAACACTGTGTAATAGTAATTTTTACGACCCAGGCTCATTCATGATTAACACTTTCTCACAAACATCTTTATCCACCGAGTGATGAGACCAATAGTAAACTTTTTGGCAGCATTTCATTGTTATTCTTCAACAGCAGAAAAGCACTAAGTTTGCACTAAAGCTGACTTCACAACAATATTGACAGCAGAAAGGAACTATGTCGTCCCTTTCAGCAGAAAGGCACTAACTATGGGTACCTTTCAAACAAAATGTACCAAACTGGGTACTTAGAATCGCGCTACACCTTCCAAAATTGCAGGCCATTGAGTGCACACGTAGAATCACCTTTCGCCAAATTTTCAGCCCTCCACAACATTCTGGAATGAAGCTATCACGTGCGCAATGAAGCGAAAACTTTGAATGCGATTTACTCGAAACACTACTTTCGCCGATAGTGCTTTTCTGTTGTAAACCGACGATATGTAAACATGGATAGAACATGGATTGCAAGAACATGGATGTTAAGAACATGGATTGCACTAATTATTGTTGGTACATGGAGGTAGGTGAAGTACAAGGAGGTAGGTAAGATACATCTAAATTTACATTTACAACTGATAAATTGTTTAAGTGATTAAAAATTGATTTTATTGGATTTTCCATTTCTTCAGACATTTTCCCCAATACTTCTTTAATTTGAAATTATTGTCTGAGTACTTCTCATTAGCATTATGACCTCTCTTTTTGGATAAGCAAATTATTATTTGTGCAGTCCTCAGTGTAAGCCTGAAGATGGTTTGAATAAAACCGAAAAGCTTTGTGGGATTTGTGGTGTTGTTCATTATAGTGAAGACCTAAAAGTGTCCAAGGTCATAAATCTAACAATATGTTTGATCTTCACACCAAATCTGGGGAAACCCTACAAAAAATATTGTACAATATTAAATAAAATTTGCAATGATTAAAATTTCAATGTGTAGGTGCAGGTACAGATTAATTTCCCTGGACTATCAACACTTTTTCGAGGTTTTTGACTGTGAAATTCCTCCGTCGGTCTGATAGAGTCATTTTCAGGGCGGAAAAGGATCTTTCAACGTCGCAGCTGACAACAGGAAGGAATTTTAACTTGGCAATTACACCAGGAGTGAGATATCCCGGAGAGATCGAAAGGGCAGTCATACAAAGACACGTATAAGACCTTTCACATGACCAGAGATCGGAAATTTCAGTGTAGGCACGCAGATATTTCTTAGAAATATGCCATTTATATGCAAAACTCTGTAACATTATGCAGATGCATATGATATGCAAAAAACAGCAAAATATGCACGAATATGCAATTTTAAATTCAAATTCATCAAATGTCCAAAACATCTCTAAATACCTTAATTCGGATAAGTATGACACTTTCTACTGAAAAAACCAGATATGCAAAATATGCAAAATCCGAACTCTAGTTATCATTAACCGTCACCTAACTGGTCGATGCGTTTACCAATACCAATCTAACGCGGAGCATACAAGGAGTTAACAGATAGGTAATGAACTAGACCCAAATGGGACCTACAAACCAAATTTCATTAATTTTGGTTCATTTTACCTAAGGAAAGAGCCAAGTACGTATGAACAGATATTGTTGTATTCCATTTTCGGATTCTAGGTACCTCGAAACGATAACCATACAATTTTTTTATGATTTTTTTTCTCCCATGGTTGATTCCAAGGGTCCATGAAATTAATAAATCAGAAAACGAACATTTAACCGAATTATTTTCATTTCAATTTTCCCTCCGTTTATTTGTGGTAACCCAATTATTCGGGTGTCACAATTTTGGTTTATTATTCTGGGAATAATGCAACCGTGTATTAGCTAAGTAAAAAATTTGTGGAACACCCCCACAAAATTTCTTCTTTCACGTTTCAAGGTGCGTGGATTCTAGATCTGGAGGGCATCTGTTTTTGTTTATTCCCCAACTGTTTAGGCTTCAATTGATCATTGAATGGATCAGTGGTGAAGAGCTAAGCTGACAGGATAAGTACATGAGTAGATATACGAGGGTGGATCAAATATAAACCGGACTTTGACCTCTAAGCGCCGACGGTTGACAGAAGCGGGCCGTCACTTCGAGATTGTTTGGACAGGTTCATTAGAAGGTGGATGTAGTGATCGTGAAATCGTGATGTCTGAACAAAAGGTGCCCGTTTCCATTGAGCAACGAATTATCATAAAATTTCTTGCCCTTGAAAGAGTCAAACCTTCAGAAATTTTTCCAAGGTTGACCGCCCAGTTCGGGGACCAAACCCTCTGTGTTTGCAAGGACCCGTGTGTTTGCCTGGCACAAAGAGTTTCAGGAGGGAAGAGAACGAGTAGAGAATGAGGAACACGATCGTCGTCCCCGGAGCAGCATTACGGATGAGAACATTAAAGCGGTTCGTGACATTCTTGAATGTGATCGACGTGTGACTGTTTCCGAAACTGCTGAGCAGGTAGGGATAAGTTATGGGAGCTGCCAAACGATCATTACAGAGCACCTAGGATTCCGTAAAGTGTGTGCCAGATGGGTCCCTCGCCTTTTGACTGCAGATCAGAAGTTGAGACGTTTGTAGGTCTGTCAGAGGCTTTTTGCAAGGTTTGAGGAAGAAGGGACAGCATTTTTGGCTAGCATCGTCACCTGGGACGAAACATGGGTCCATCATTACACACCCGAATCGAAGCAAGCCAGTATGGAGTGGTGGAGGAAGGGGGAGACAGCCCCAGTGAAAGCGAAAACTCGACTGTCTGCTAGCAAGGTCCTTGCAACTGTTTTTTTCGACTATCGAGGCGTTTTGCTCGTTGATTTTCTGCATGAGCGAAGAACAATCAATGCTGCCTACTATTGTGAGCTGCTGACTCAGGTGAGGGCTGCATATCGCAACAAAAGACGGAATCAAGCAATTCGCGACGTCATCCTCCTCCACGACAATGCAAGGACCCGTACTGCAGCTCTAACTGTTCAAAAATTGGAAGAAATGCATTGGACTCCACTTGATCATCCTCCCTACAGCCCTGACCTATCGCCCTGTGATTTTCACTTGTTTGGGCCACTTGAAGAAGCGCTAGGCGGACAACGATTCGAGGATGATGAGGTCGAGGGGTTCGTGCGCACTTGGCTTCAGACGCAACCTTCATCGTTTTTTTGATGCTGGGATCAAAAAACTTCCTACTCGCTGGGAAAAATGCGTCACGAAAGCAGGACTATGCAGGAAAGTGACATATACCTACCTACCTGGTTTTTATTTTCTAACGAATAAAATTTTTTTAAAAATTCCCTTTTATATTTGATCCACCCTCGTAATAAGGGGCTTCTGGCGCAGCAGTTTCCCTGCCAAGGTCGAGGGTATGCAAAACACGCAACACACCAACTGCCTGAGGCTGCTGCCTTAAGGCGCGTCCACACTATGCGGAATGAGGGTGGGCACCCTCGTCGGATCCGAAAAGGTGACCAAGTGTGGACGCGTGCGGAACGTGCGGAAGGCGATCCGACTGAGTCGGTCCGGATCAAAGGAAGGCGATCCACTTGGAATCAAAGATCACAATGTGGACGTGCAGATCGCCCCAGTCGGGTCGGTAATCTACAAACTTTCGAAGTCAGAACATATCCTGAAAAAGTTCGCGAAGCCTACGTCGTTCCTATAATCGTAGTTGACAGCATCTACCTCATCAAAGTAGCAAATCTTTCATAAATGTGCTGGCGCTGTATTTTTTCCTACCACGTCGAATACTGGGGCGAACCCAAAATCTTCGAGGGCGGACGTGGCGAATTTCACCAGCAGCAACTCCAAGCACTATGGCAGCAGCAGCTGATAAAATTGTCTCTTCCTCGTCACTCATTATTCACAGATCAACAATGACATTCAATAAAGAAATTAAATTCGCTACAGTGAAATTCTACTGATCCAGGAAAACAGAACTCGAAGGAGACTGGAGGCGGACTACTCTTGTATGTGGACGGCAAGCTGACCCGACCGTTCCTATTCACCTTTTCAGATCCGACGAGGATGCCCACCCTCATTCCGCATAGTGTGGACGCGCCTTTAAGGTTCCCGTAAGGGAACAATTTCCGCACCGGCTGGTTGACCCGAAGGTTCCAGTCCAAGACTCGGGCAGCTCAGCTCAATTTTCCCGTCACTGGGGGATGGTGGACTCGAACATTTGATACCTGACTGAGCCGGGCAGCAACATTTTTTCGTCGTCCTGCCCCTGCCCCTGTGCTAAGGTAGGTGTGTTGCGGGTTTCCCATACCCTCGACCTTGGAAGGGAAACTCCTGCGCCAGAAACACATTATTATATCTACTTACATGCAAGCGTATTTTACAGTACTTGCATTGGTACCTGGCCGAGGTTTGAACTCACGTCGCAGGTGACCCTTGTATCTCGCGACATAAGGAACACAGCACCTTAGTTCGGTCGGCCACCTTGGCCCTCTAAACATTTAACCAGATTAGTGAAAGTACTGTAAAATACGCTTGCATAACTTATAAAACATTACATTACTCAATACCACCTAAATGTCTACTTTGATGCAAAAGAAATTCGAGTATAACGACTTGAATACAACCGATGAGTGAATCTTAAGTTTCAGTTCTTTTCGGTTTGTGTATTATCTGTCCTTAAATAAAATAAGAACCCATTTGAGGACTATCTCATTATTCAGCATGAATATGTACAAAAAACACTGCAAAGGGTCCCATTACATTCCGCACAAACTGCAATAAATGTTGTCTATCATCACATTTAAATCAGCGCGGTCTTTCATCCCGCTCAAAAACACTAAGTACAACCACCGCTACAGCTGATTTTGGACCTACAAAAACTCAAATTTGACCCACTTTCATGATGTTTCAACACGCATAACGTTTCAACATGGATATATGACAGCATGGATATGTTTTCTCCTCTGGGGATCAGACTGAATTCTGCAACACGACAGATTTTGTATTAGTCACATTCCTAATGATCCCCGCAGCTAGAGAATGATAACTCTGTTAGTTACCATCCCACGAGAATCGTAAACCACTGATTGGAAATACTAAATTTACAATAAAATCTTACGCTGCTAAAATACTCTTGCTGCCAAAATGCAGCCACAAAACATGAATCCATGGATCAATATGTTTCCGTGAAGCGGAAAATCATTTCTTCTTCAAAGTTTTGTTTTGAAAATGGGTCATCTTCGATTCTCACTCTTTCATTTGCCATTACTTACTAACATTTTGGCACAATTTGGTAAGTTTTATACACCCAGGTCCCAGGTCTATATTATGTACTAGGTATCTACCTAAACAAAAAATTCAAAATCCATGATCCGAGTCAGAATTCTCTCAAACGGAAAAGAATCGAAAAACTATTCATCAATTCATTTATTGGAACGTTTGAACCATTGAAATAGCTTATTTTCTTGGAAGATTCGTTAAAAATCCTAAGTATCGCGAATTTTCTCTACACAAAACCAGTCTTTTGCCTTTCAATGGATCTTTTTTTGTCCACATACGGTGCTAGGGATATTGAAACGTTGGAGACCATTAGTAATTGTGCTGCCCCCTGGCAAAAACACGACAACCCTTTTTAATCCCTTGATGAGGGAATGATGGAGGGGAAAGCGAGAAAATTTCCCTCTCGTTTGCTACTAGGGTGGAACATAAGTGGGGAAAAAAAGCTTCAAGAACCTTCGCGTTGTCATAAAAGCAGAATCGTCGTTTGTAGAACGGGGTTAGCGTAACGTGAGAGCGGGATATGGCCGGCTAAAAGTGTTTATAATATGCTTGAGTTACATAGTGTGAAATTACCGACGTCAAAATAGTGTTGAATCAGTACATTAATATTCAATTTAGTAGGTAACAAGGTATCCGTAGTAAAACCACGTCTAGTAAGTTTTATATTTCAATATAATAATAAAATGAAGAATTCATATTAAGGTAGAACTCAGCGCTACAAAATGGAGAGCTTGGGCAATAATTCCCTTACTTACGTATCTTTGTTGGAGCGAGGAAACGCGGATGTTCATCTTATACCTATAGGACGCATGGCACGATGCTGCTCTGTGGCCTGGTATCTAATGACTGACACCACGAAGGGGTAATTAATGTCAAATGGCCATTCCAGGCTTGGTTTTACGTCCATCTGCCATGCCGGGGTCGCAGGCGAAATCAGCTGTCCCCTCAGGATGTATTTCCGTCTAAAGTGCTATTGCCCCACCGCCCAGGGTATGACGAGGCGCCGCTGGGATTCGAACGAACGTCCTCATCAGCCATCCCAATCACAGCCACAGCCACCAAGTCAGTGAGGTTTATCCAAGGGTTTGTTAGTGAGTGAAAAATGTGAAAACAATGAAAACCTGAAACTTGAACCCTCCATGAACCCGGTGAAATAAAAATGGGCCTACATGTATGTATTTGTATAGGTACCGCACACGTAAGCTCTTCCACAGTATCTTTCCGTCCAGGTGACATTCGTTTTATGATAATGGGGTATGTGCACGTGTTTATTCTATTTTTAATTTTTATCATTTAATAATGATTAACAGGACGTTTCCATTTGTTTTGGAGTCACGTCACGTCACGGACGAGCGTCACTTAATGGCACAAGAAGTTGCACCATCAAGTGGAAATTGAATCACGTTACTATAATCGTTGCTAGCGTCACGTTACTATGGTGGTTAACTACCTGATAACTACGACTTTATCGACTTTATGCGGAAATGGTTCGATATGGATCTAAAGAGTGATTCTAGTCTTCCTACGACTCGGAATCACACCACAATTGACTTGGTCTTCACGCGGTACATAGAATCGTTGCCGTGCTTCAATTACGTTTCATACTTCAGCCATCATCGCCCTATTCTGTCTCGATTCCCCGACGTGGAGTAAAGAAAATATCAATATGCAAGAAAATATAAGTATGCAACACCTTAGAGTATAGAAATCACGTATGATGTCGTATGCAAATCAGGTGACTCGGTCCTATTATAGTTCAAATAGCATTAGGAAATTGATGGGAGGTGAAACCAAAACGTTTACAACTTTTGAAGCATTATTGACCTGCAAATTTTATCATTTAATAATGATTAACAGGACGTTTCCATTTGTTTTGCGAACAGCTGCCGAAAGAGCGAAACGATATCTGACTTCAAAATTTGTTTGAGGACAACAATGTCGTGAAATTAATCATTATTAAATGATCTACCTATCGGTAGAACCATAGGTCTACCGCCCGTTTTTTTTTTTACTTTAATGAAAATAAATTCCATCCTGAGTGTTTTGACACCAACCGCACTGTCCTACGATAAGTAGGTAGTTATTTTTCTATAATTGTTCAAAGTGTCAACCAATTCTGACGTCATTGCATCCCTCATTGCATCGTTTGAAAATTTGAAAAATCATAGAAAAAAACTACTTACCGTAGGACAGTGCGAATGGGGGTCAAAGTTCTCAGAATGCAATAAAGTTTCATTAAAAAATAATAAAAATCGCTCGTCACCCATGCACATACCCCACACTCGAAACTAATAATAATGAAGGTCCAACGCTAATGGCAAGGAGAAAAACTTGCAATCCGCTGACCTTTTATTTCAAATCTAAAGGAGAATCCATCAGTTAGCGTTACATCATTATAGGAAGTTATTAATCCAGCGTTCGTTAACAGTGGCAACACGTGGGCAGCCGGATTGGCCTCGACCAGACCAATGAACGCGTAGGCGGACAGAGCAGTTTTATGCTGCGAACATCGATAAATTTGAGTTGAAACAAGAAAACTCAGATCGTGAGCATTGGTCAATGCTCTGGATTAGACTCACTAATTAGTTTAGGTAACTGATGAACTACGAGTAACTAGCTGTTAGCAAGTATATGCATAATTAGGAAACCATTGGCGACACAACCTATATGTACCGACATTTCATCAAAATCAAAGGCAGATAAATTTAATGTAATTAAATGTGCTTTAATTAATTAATTACTTACTTAAATGTGCTTTAATGGGCTACAAGAGTTGCTGTTTGCGCATCCATACTCATAACTATCGTTCCAACAGTAATGACCGTTCCAACCGTTAGGGACCCAATTAGCATAGAACTCCCGAAACTTCATCGCAATATTCATAGACAATCACCCTAACAGCATGATCCGTAGAAATGTTATAAAAATCGTGCACATATTCTCAAAGGCAACGTTGAATGTACGAATCTGCTCATTCCAAGACACCGCATTCAACTTTTTAATCGTTGAAAGATTGTTTTTTACTGGTTCATAATTAATTAGCTATGTTTATAAGCTACCTATAAATTATTTATTACGATGTGGAAAAACAAGTCTCTCAAGAAGGAAGTTGACTAACGAACATCGATCGGTAGCTGGTATCCACGGAGCAACAAGTGCTATCAACGAGTCTGGCCCCTCAGACTATAATCGCCCGGATAATTGTCTCGTTAGAAGATGAAGCGGTGACCGGTAGAGGTGGATACTCTAGTAGCAATGCAGCATCCATGGTATTCTAAGGATCGCCACCGTATAACTTCTACGTGCTGACAACCCCGGGCGATACGCCGCTCCCTGGCTAATCATTAATTCACAGTCGTTAACCAGCAGGGCTGGAAAAGGAAGCTCATTAACTGATAGCGAGTACCATTCCGTTCACCTCCAAACTGGTCAGTTTCTCGATAAATTAATTTTCGGATACAAGTACAAACCCTACCTCCTTGTTTCGCCTTATAGCGCCTACAAGTTTTACCAGACCGTTTCAAGAAGGCCCGCCTGATTTGTGTCAACCTTTCACAGCGAGGGTGGTTGCAAAAAGCATCGGCATTTCTAGGTCGTTCGTTCATATATATAGACTGATCGGAAACGTGCAGGTAAAACACAGGAAATACGTCTAACATCTTACAGGCTCAAAGAGACAAGGCTGCCTGGATGAATATGTGGAGGTAGGTTGACCTTCTTTCCTTCTCGTTATGATCGATGAAAGGAGTTGCCCTCCAACTAAAATACTGATAGTGAAGATAATTGGACAATAATCAGATGCTGTACAACCAGATTATACACCGTAATGTATGCCACAGTTTGTTAAACTGAATTTGAACAAATTTGAACGGAAATAGTTTTATAGGCGAGTTCAAAATTGGCACAAAGACAAGATATCTACCAACCTCGAATCCCAAGAAGACCGCAAAAATATTCAACACATCACAGTGAGACAATTTCATGGCAGTCCCAAATTTCTTGTCAAAATCGGTCGAAGTAGTTACTTCACTTTTGACGACAACCATGAACTTGAATTTCTACGTTCGTAAAACATTTCTATATTCGAATCTAAAATTTAATTTTAAATGCATTTATGATAAATAATTCAATCAAAAATATTTCGCCATTACCTGGTAGGCACGATTGCACCAGACTGAATCACGTCAGCGAAATACATTGCATTATAATACCCTCTACGTCCACTACTCTCCATATATAAGTACTAGCATGACCGCTCGCTTCGCTCGCTATCCGAGATTCGCTGTACGCAGTATCGTACTTAATTCCGACGTTGCACAACTTGGGAGCCCACTGGATATTGGTGCCAAATTTGGTCGATATCCGTCGAGCCATTCAGGAGTTGACCATGGTCGACCATATTTCCGCTATGGTGAAGGGGACCGAAAAATTCCGACGTTGCCCAACTTGGGAGCCTACTGGATATTCGTGCCAAATTTGGTCGATATCCGTCGAGCCATTCAGGAGTTGACCATGGTCGACCATATTTCCGCTATGGTGAAGGGGACCGAAAAATTCCGACGTTGCCCAACTTGGGAGCCTACTGGATATTCGTGCCAAATTTGGTCGATATCCGTCGAGCCATTCAGGAGTTGACCATGGTCGACCATATTTCCGCTATGATCAGGGAATTAAAAATGCGCCTACGTTCAACTTAGGAGGCTACCGGATATTGGTGCCAAATTTGGTCGATATCCGTTGAGCAATTCGGGATTCGACCATGGAGGGGCCCATGAATGCGCTATGGTCGACCGCGGGGGTAGTCCGAAGGGTCGATCGTAGATAGAATTTCACGTAGATTACGAATACGCGATAAAAAATAGGGGTTACCATTTCAATTAACGAAGTTGACCATGGTCGACCATAGTTCCGCTATGGTGAGGGAATTAAAAATGCGACGTTGCACAACTTGGGAGCCTACTTGATATTCGTGCCAAATTTGGTCGATATCCGTCCAGCCATTCAGGAGTTGACCATGGTCGACCATAGTTCCGCTATAGTGAAGGGGACCGAAAAATTCCGACGTTGCCCAACTTGGGAGCCTACTGGATATTTGTGCCAAATTTGGTCGATATCCGTCGAGCCATTCAGGAGTTGACCATGGTCGACCATAGTTCCGCTATGGTGAGGGAATTAAAAATGCGACGTTGCACAACTTGGGAGCCTACTGGATATTCGTGCCAAATTTGGTCGATATCCGTCCAGTCATTCAGGAGTTGACCATGGTCGACCATAGTTCCGCTATGGTGAAGGGGACCGAAAAATTCCGACGTTGCCCAACTTGGGAGCCTACTGGATATTCGTGCCGAATTTGGTCGATATCCGTTGAGCAATTCGGGATTCGACCATGGAGGGGCCCATGGATGCGCTATGGTCGACCGCGGGGGTAGTCCGAAGGGTCGATCGTAGATAGAATTTCACGTAGATTACGAATACGCGATAAAAAATAGGGGTTACCATTTCAATTAACAAAGTTGACCATGGTCGACCATAGTTCCGCTATGGTCAGGGAATTAAAAATGCGACGTTGCACAACTTGGGAGCCTACTGGATATTCGTGCCAAATTTGGTCGATATCCGTCAAGCCATTCAGGAGTTGACCATGGTCGACCATATTTCCGCTATGGTCAGGGAATTAAAAATGCGCCTACGTTCAACCTGGGAGGCTACCGGATATTGGTGCCAAATTTGGTCGATATCCGTTGAGCCGTTTGGCCGTGAAAAGCCATTCGGGATTCGACCATGGAGGGGCCCATGGATGCGCTATGGTCGACCGCGGGGGTAGCAGAACGGTCGATCGTACACAGAATTTCACGTAGATTACGAATAGGCGATAAAAAATCGGGGTTACCGATCAAATAACGAAGTTGACCATGGTCGACCATAGTTCCGTTATGGTCAGGGAATCGAAAATGCGCCTACGTTCGACTTGGGAGGCTACCGGATATTGGTGCCAAATTTGGTCGATATCCGTCGAGCCGTTTGGCCGTGAAAAGCAATTCGGGATTCGACCATGGAGGGGCCCATGGATGCGCTATGGTCGACCGCGGGGGTAGTCCGAAGGGTCGATCGTAGATAGAATTTCACGTAGATTACGAATACGCGATAAAAAATAGGGGTTACCATTTCAATTAACGAAGTTGACCATGGTCGACCATAGTTCCGCTATGGTGAGGGAATTAAAAATGCGACGTTGCACAACTTGGGAGCCTACCGGATATTCGTGCCAAATTTGGTCGATATCCGTCGAGCCGTTTGGCCGTGCATAGAAGGACAGACACACACACACACAGACAGACAGAGATCCGTTTTTATAATATAGTAGAGATTAGCTACTACGCTAACCAGCCTTTTATTCAAGGAAGAAACGAGTAGCGAAGCGTTAATATGCTTACAAGCACGACCGGCGACACGTTATTCGAATAGGTTCATACGTGGATAATACATGTAACACATTTTACCGTATCTACGATGAATCTGAACACAGTAGCTGTTCCATGGGTCTGTGGACCTGATTTCGGAAGGTATAGGATACTGTTAATGAGGCTCGTGAGGAGTACGAGCAAACAGCGTTGGCTGGTCGTATTTTCGGTTGGAGATAATAATAAAATAGAAAATATAAATTTTCGGCCAATAATAAAGACATGTTTCGTAGTTACGTTGCTGAACGGGCCATTATACTAAAATCGCCCAATACTCTGATCATAATCAACCAATTTCACTGAAATGTTTTGCAGTTAGCCCCTTGGATGGATGTCTCAGCAACCACCTCAAGCGTCTTGCGGTACCTCAGCAGAAGTGCTTCATCCGTAATAGCTTAGCAGGAACCCCTCATAGAGGTACCTGCATAGAAGACCTCATAGAGGTACCTGCATAGAAGACCTTATAGAAGATAATATCTGTATCGAAGATATTAGTTCATCTGAAGAAAAATGGTTATTTTGGATTTTGTTGATAGATACTTTTGTAACTTGAACAAATTTAGGTCTGCCTGTCCGTGTGTCACAAATCCTTGCCACACACATAATGCCCTCAATTCGTATCAGATTTAGCAGAAATTTTAGGTAAGTTTTAGGGTTAGATGGCTCCCTATGAATTACAGAACGATCGGATCATGGTGCGGTCACTGCATGCGCAAACACGAATCCGTGGTACTCAATTTCTCGCGAATCAATGGTCCGATTTATCTCAAATTCAGTGGATAGTCGAGTTGTAGCTTCTCGACGGTCCCTTATGAATGACAGAACGATTGGATCATGAGTACGGCCACTGCGCATGCGCTAACGCGAACCCGAGGTACTCAATTTTTCACGAATACATGGCCCAATTACGCTCAAATTCGATGAGTCATAGGGACCATCCAGAAGCTACAGCATTCTACATGGACCCTATGAATTTAATCTGCAGCGTTTTTCATTTCGTTTTCGGATTCTACGTACCTTGAAACGCAAGCCATCAAATTTCGAGGGGAGTTAAATTGTTTTTATTTAATGAAGTAAACCAAAAGAGAAAAACACTACCTACGTAATTAAGAAAATGCAACCGAGTGAACTATTACCTGGTGTTCTCATTACTTAGCGTATGTCACAATCATTAATCAAAGCACCTCCCCATGTGGTAATTGCTTACGAACTAGGTAGGGGATAGGTACGAATAGGCCACTGAAAATACAGAGTAATTGGGAGCTCGTATCGAAGCTTCTATTTCCTACTGACATCGTTATCGGCACCTCGTGCTGTAGTTATGGGCGATAGATAACACTGTCTGTATTATTAGTTAAACCCACAAAGAATATGCATAACGATGCGAAACGAATGGGGGGGTCCAGTCGGCAGAATTGATGGACTTACGAAGTAACAACCTGAATATAATTTAATGGCTCAAGTAAGTTATTTCATGATTTTGATGAAGGTTATCATCACCACCTTGGATAGTCTGGAATCAGCAATAGGTGCTCGAACCAGAAGTAATGGAAATGGAGTAAGATGTACATATCACACACTAGAAATACTTGCAAGACTTCAATGCATTTTCAACGTGATCAACTTGTCGGCTGACCAGCCGTAAGATATCGGAATTTCAAATCGTAAGACCTACAACTAGCTTTTTTTTGCGGTGCTATTCAACGGAAGTCCCATAAAAAGTTTATCGCGGGGCAAATAAAACGGTAAAACTTTCCCTAACAGCCTTTACTAAGCTGAGCAAATACGAGTGTCATGAAACTCTTAGAACTTCGAATCCTGAAAAGGAACGAAATTGGACGGAGGTTGTTTCCCGGATCCCATAACTGAATTTTACGGTAGAGCGCTCCTCGTTTTTCTAAATCGTTATAAATTTCAAATAATTAATTCGGCCAAACAGTAATGATTTTTAGGGTAATTTAAAAGGACCCTTTGATTAATACTTAACAATATCAATATGAAATGTGGCGCTTGTTATTGCCTGGAACATCAACAGGTGGTTTACTCGCCCCTGGAAGGACAGGACTGCGGAGGACACCTACGTCATCGGATTGATGCGTACAAATTCGGCTCAGTGGTTAATAAAATTCCATTCATGACCAGGAAAATGGATATTTATTGAATATCCTATGCTCTTCCCTATCTAATCTTTCCACAAACATAGATTGGGAATGATATTCAGACTGAGGTGCACGTGTGTAACCACAAAATATTCATCGGTTCCGGATAGATGAACGATATCATAATATTACCATAAAGTGCATTTGTAGGGTAACTGAACTGGTGGAAAGCAATACCTCGAAAAACCAAGGTTCGATGAGGATCCATCCGATTGGCGGTGCCATGGTGTAGGTGGTTGCCCCGAAGTTCATGTTCAACTGGCATGATCGCCAAACAGAACATTGGATACCTACTACTTTCTTTTTCTATCGACTCTCACGAAACATTCGAAGATAATACGAAATAGGCGAGTGATAGAGTCAAGGCTGAAACGCACGGTGCGGTGTAACCAGTGAACGGGTACCAACACGCGATGGTGCACATGTGAAGGATCAGTAAGCCAATGCTAATGATGGGAATATATCTACAGGTATACTGGAAAAGTGATAAAATGCACAATTTACTAACAACGTTGGAACTTGGATTCAATATAAGGGAACTGAAGTTGTTTTTGAACTTGAAATCGTGAATTGTAGTGGTAAATAGAAACTTATTCGAAATGCTTCAAGATCTTTAAGAGAAATACGTGCAAATCCCATGACCTAACAAAATTACATACTCAGCCACCAGTGGATGGGTCGGACCGAATCTTGCGCTGTCAATCCCATTTTATGATTGCAGGGTGATTTGTCACGTTCACCCTTAGTAGAAAAATCCAACGGTATTATTGGCGACTAAATTTATATTTCTGGACATAACAAAATTAGTGTATTTGCAGATCACTGTTCAGTAACTATCACGAATTTTTATCATTTAATAATGATTAACAGGACGTTTCCCTTTGTTTTCCGAACGTCACGAGCGTCACGTCACGATCGAGCGTCACTTCATGGCACAAGAAATTGCACCATCGAAATTACATCACGTTACTATGTTGGTTGCGAGCGTCACGTGACTATGGTGGTTGCGAGCGTCACAAAACTATATAAATAAATCGATATAAATAGATATGAATTTCATTCGGTCCATAATAACATTAGAAAATTGACGGGAGGTGAAACAAAAACGTTTTCAACTTTTGATGCATTAATGAGCTGCAAAGTTTCCATTGACGGAAATTTTGGCGAAACAAACGTTAATCTTTATTAAATGATCTGACTGTAGAACCATAGATCTACCGCCCGTTTTTTTAATAATTAACTAGTATATGTTTTACGCTATTTTGTGGATGGTAGGCAACATTTCATCACTCACGCTCTTTGAACATCTAAGAACATCGCTAAGAAAATCACCGTCTTGATCAACTTTAGTAATACCGTTAACTGGTTCGATTTGAATGAAGACGACGAACAATTATGTTAGATAACCTTAATTTTCTACGACGCAATTTCGAAGTAATGATTACGGTGGGGGTGGCGGAATTGAGGAATTAATATAAGGGAGGGGGTTATTTATGGCTTCCAAATGTTAGAAACGGTTTCGTACGTTACCACCAGCCAGAGTTTGGGTACATTCCTACTTACTTGATTCGATTCCTTTGTGATTTTTTTCAAATACCAACTCAGCGATCTGTTATTCTCACAGCATTTATCTTAATCTTTTCTCAATCAATTATTCCCAAGCACTGTTTTCTTCAATAATTTTTCAATAAGTAGAGCATTTCTCTTTTACAGTCATTTCAATTATTCCAGAAGGATTTTGAGTGGGCTGGGAAGCCTGGTGGCTGTGTGTGTTTGTATATCTTTTGAAACTACTTTCAATGTCAATAAGACTAATTCCCGCCATTACAAGACCACTTGACAACAATAATTTGACTAATCTACTCCATATTTAGTACAACACCCGTCACGCCGTTAGGGCAGCCGGGAAATGTAAATTCCACCTCAGCTACGTCCGTATTTCTTATATTACGGTCCACTTCATTTCTGCATTTTGCCCAGGTTTAAGACGGATGAATCCCGCCGACTCCTGGAAAAAGGAACTGGGTGGACCGTGGCTAATGGCCCTCTACCTTGGTGGATTAGGATAAAAATCCCCCAGAAGAATCTCATTTAGAAGAAACAAAAAAGGACATTTAATGCGAGAGACGGAAACACGAAGTCCGGGACCTCCTTTGCTCCGAACTGCATAATTTATCTTTTATTTTATTTCAGTCGACGAGAAATTTAGGAATTCAAATGGAAAACTGGTCAGGCTTGAGGAAGCTCAAAACATCAATAAGTCCAATTAGAGGTAGCTCTCCTTCTTGGGGGAGACCGATAACAGACGACGGATTTGGAAATATCCTCGATAAATCTTTACCAGTTTTGTCACGATGGAACGACCCTCAAAATGAATAAATATCGAACGGTCGATGATAGTCTGTGGCCGTTATCAAATTCCGTTTCAGTAATACCTATTTCGATGTTTTGATATTTCAAGATTCACTTTAAAATTCAAATTTGAGCCATGCAACACAGCTTCCAATCGGCTCATGTCAACCAAGTTTTGAGTTCTTGAAACAATTTATAACAAATCAACGGGTTTGCTGACAAAAGAATGATTCAAGATTTGGCTTTCATATTTGAACTTGTACTTGAACAGTCACGCGTGTAAAACGTATATCCGTTGGCTTAAACATAAAAGTACCCAAGTCCCAAATTCTTCTTACTCACCTGATAATAGCTCTGATAATCACTGCTCATCGGAACTGTTAGTATGACAAACTCAACTTCAAATTATGTCCCTAATCACCGAAAATTGGTTTTTACTATCGATTGGTTTGACGGTGATTTTACAAAAATTATCAAGAAACGAAAAGATTCAATAATATGATGACATTCCAATAAAAATGTAGGTACCTACCTAATACGTATTGCCAACAGTTTGAATTTATTTGTTCCCTAATAATTTCACCACTGTGACGAGTGTTTTTGGTTTTAACCCTTCGGTAATTTCTATTCAGCACGATGGAAACGGTTATCAACGATAGCAGACAAGTATTTTTCTTACTGTGGCTTCCACCTACCACTAGTCTAAGGGACTAAACATGATGAGTTTCAAGAGAAAATTCAGGTTTCCAAAATTTTCCTACCTTCCAGTATCTCCGAAACTCCGGCAAAACCTCTTTCTCCAAAAATTCGGCAAAACCTCTAGGGATGAATTCAGAATGTCCTGCAACGGATTTATTAAGAAAAATCTTTCAAAAAATCATGCATCCACTCAAAATATTGGAAACATCGCAACAGCTTGGCGCCATTACTGAACCAGTGGCGATAGTGGCAGGGGTTCATTTAGTTCGACTTACCTAACCTTACAAAATACGTAATTTTTGACTAGCGCCATCACTGGCACCACAGCAGTGCGTTTGGCGATGGTGGCAACACATGTAAATATTCGTTTGGTATATATACAATAATATATACATATGTTTATGCTCAAATTCTAGGTAAGTTGTTATCATAACTGATAATAAGAATACCTCATGACACCTCACGAAGTTCGGCAACTATTGATGTCACGTCATACAGGACTTCTCATTAATGAAGGAAACTCTCGCAGGACCCCCTTCTCAGGTCGACAGTATACCCGATTATTCCCATGTTGTGGCGAGAGACAAATGACAGAGCATAATAAATTATGAAAGAGTAAAGTTGACAAAGAACAACATACTTAGTAGCACAGTACATAAATTATATAATTCTCCAGCAAATGAAATAGACTCAAATCGTGACTGAACAAAAAGTTTCCTAATGGGACTGAACGTCCAATGTTTCATCCTGTCGAGCCTGCCATTAGCAGATCGCCCGTCCCGAGATGACCATTAGGCTGGTACAGCTGTTATTACGGAGTATTAAATTATCACCTACAGGACGTACTCTGTAGAAGTGAATGACCACGAACTGTTTGAGAGTGTTTGTTCACGCCTCGAAATCGTATAATTCTGGTGATCACCAACCACTAAGAGGATACTAAAACACTGTGGAGGCGTTTACCGATGACACTAACAGCTCTACACATTTGAGAATCAGGCGTTAACCAGCTTTATGAAGAATTAGCAATTTTGGTATCCAGATTTGTATTTACTATTTTATTTTTAACACAGAATGTGTTTTAGCGATGGGACCCCCCGCCGAAAAACGACAGTAAAAAGTGACATAAAAGTAGCGCGAAATTGTCTTATGATTTTCACGTACAACCGAGTAGTTGCTAGGGAAATGAAACTTCTTTCATTTTCATCGGACAAAAATCGATTTCCATTCGTTGGAAAGCTCTTGATTTATCACGCATTTATTTCGTATTTGTTCTTGGTATTTATTTCCTAGTTTCATAATATAACTATATAAATGGATGTTATAAATCGATAGTAAACAATGACGCTTGTTTGGTTGTCACTTGGTTGTTTCGATGTGTATAAGCGTGGCTAAAGCTTATTATAATACAGCGAGGGGGACAAAAACCTGAAGGGTCTACGAAGCTGTAATTTGGTATGTGGGCTCCTTAGGACTTTAACTTGACGCTGCCCAGGCCCCGGATCAGCTGAGTTGCTCCTAAAGCTAATTTCTATGATATTCACTCTACGAAGCTGTAATTTGGTATGTGGGCACCTTGGGACTTTAACTTGACGCTGCCCAGGCCTCGGATAATGTGAGTTGCGGTTTATGTGAAACGGGTGAGCTAAAACACATTCTGTGTTTCTATAATTTCGTCCGAAGTATGTAAATAGAGGTAGGTAAATAGGGGGCTTGCCCCCTGGCGAGGCGCGGAGCGCCGAGTTTTTTTTATTTTTTTTTGTATAACCCGAGAGTCAAAAGTCAAGTCGAAGAAGGAGTTAAGCTGATATTATGTCGACACTCTTACTGGTAGTTTTGTTTCATACCGTATCCTCACTTCAGTAGCTTCAGGATATTGGATTTTCCATAACATTCTCGAAAGTTGCTCGATCTGCGCCAACAGATATTGTTTAGTGGATTTTTGAAGGGTTCCCAGTAGTAATACCACATTTCAAGGAACAGTCAGACATAGGTAGTAATACGGACTGCATAATGTGTTTAGTATGAACTTGTGCTCACTCTTTTGGCATAGCTGAGGGAACATGATATACAAGTAAAGCCGAACCTGGTCATTAAAATGAAACTCCGTAGGTACAAGAAAATAGTATAAGAACTTATATTTACCTCTCTATTCACAGAATGATAAGGCATTAACTAAACGACCACTATAGAAAGAATAAAACGAATCTGAATGTTTGTGGTACTTGGTAAGGTAAACGAGCCCGCACAGCTGCACTTCCCGAACTTGAGAAGTCCTCGATAGAACGAATCGAGTTAATCGAATCTATTTTTCACGTGACCAAGTTAAAAAGAACTAGGCTGCCTTTGGTTTACTATTTAACAATAAATAATATTATACCTATATATGTATAATTCTTGAATCCACCGCATATTTATGAAACTGTAATTGCCCGGCCGGCTCCAGCACTCGATTTAGGACTTTCCTGTGGGATGCACGAGGGTAGGTGACCACAGAAAATAGTACCAAAAACATGGCAAACTATTACACAACGGCATATTATTTTTCTGCATATAGATGTCTCTTTTGCGTAGATCACAGAAAACAGTGATCTACGCAGAAGAGACATCCATATAGAGAAAAATAATATACCGTTGAGTAATAATTGGCCGTGCTTTTGGTAGTGTTAAAACTTGTAGTAGGAATTCACCACTCCACTCAAGGTTCTAGGGTCTCTTCAACAGCACTCTCCTTATAGTATACGTACCTGTCCCTATATTAATAAAAGTAACACCACGCCACACAGTGGTCCGAAAGTGGAATTTTGCGGTCATAAGTATGGTGAGCCAGCCCAAGCAGAATAACCATAACCGCTATGTTAGAAACTTTACGCGGTACATCACACTCGTGGTAACGCTGTGATGTATCGTTATGATATGGCAATAACTCAATAAATATAGTTAACATATTACATTAATCTGTAACATATTATATAATAACATAATTATAATAACATGTTGGTGTTGGCCTTGAACTTCAGTAAATAACGTTTATGGGATAAAACCTGGGGTTACGAAAAACCTGCGGGAGAGGACAACCTTTTCCCTTATATATTTTGTAACCGGGTTCGACTGTACAACAAAACAACAGACATGAGCTAAAACTTCCTAAAATATATTCTGACAGGGAGTATGACTTATTCATTGAAGCGAGACGAGATGTGAAGTGCCGTTCAGTACAAGGATTCGAAAGGTTGGAAATTCAATGTGTTGTTGAACTACTTTTCAGATCTTCTCGATCTGAGGGTTTACGTTTAAAAGGATTCCGATTTTACATTCCCGTTTCTCCAAAATGGGACGAGGCGTGGGGTGTGAAAGAGGTGAATCTGAAAAGCAAAATCGAGACGCGGCTCGCGAATGCTTTACGCCAATGTGACTCCGAATCCCGGGTCTGAGGAGCCTAATACAGAACGGCATCGGATATAACAAGGCGTAGCGGCGGTCCAGGAGGGCCCTACAGCATGCTCCACTTAGCTCACGATCCTCCGACCAGGCGATAAACCAGTTTTGGACGGGGTCGTCTAAATTTACCTGGAGCCAACTAAGGGGATCTGCCCGAAGACCTCGATGCCTCTTTGGGAGGTGGGCGTCCAGAGCATATCCTCGGGTGAGTCTTTCATCTTAGCCACAGCCTGTATCAGGTGCTATTATGAGTAACTCAGATTAACTCAAATGAAGGTCAATTATGTCAGAAACACTGCACACCAACAACATTTCTTTTAATTTACGAATGCGTCGCGAATCACCAAAATGGTATTTCAAACTATGTGATTTTCATATTTCATCATAGATTATGTTACCAGTCCATTAATTTCTAACACGAAAAACCGTCTGCCAAGGTGTCGTGCGTAGCTTTCTCGTATCCAAAACATGATCGAAAATATCGTCGGCTTACAAGTGAAATCCACTAAGTCACTTTTTTCACATTTTGAGTTAAGATCCTAATCCTACGTGTTTTGGTTTATTATTCTGTGAATAATACACCTATGTATTCGCTCATCAAAAAATGTTTATGACACCCACTCAAAATTTTTTATTTTCCGTTTCAAGGTACTTAGATTCCAAAAACGCTGCAAAGTCCTTGTCACATGGGTTTATTATTCTATTGGACATACCTACTGAAATGTTGGCTGTTTATTTATTGTTTCATTCATATAAAATAATTGAAATAGCTATTTCTGGTGGTTTCCACCAATTTTGACCCCCAAAACACGAATTAGGTACCTACGCTCCTTTTTTTTTGTTTTTTTCAGATTATCTTTGATCATTGATAGTACCATTTAATCGTCTTGATCCACCTGTTGACACTTTTTCTAGTGTTATTCTACAAATTGATGGTGATTTCAGACGATTTCCCAGATTTTTGACTCATAAAAAATCAATATTTCGGGAGCTGAACATCTGGTAGAACCTCAATTTTCCACACTTCGGTCAAAATCGACTTCATATTCGGTCTTCTCGTCCCCAAAAACATGAAAAACGATACCTCAAAAGCTCATGTTACTAACATGTTACTAAAACACAAAAAGTACCTATTTTTATACACATTTTCACTCATAACACCCCTGGGTATATTCCGATCGGGCTGAAAAGTTTCGGGACACAACTAGGGCCCAAATGGAGCATGTGTGCGAAAGAACGATTTTTTTAGACCGAAAATGAAGCCTGTACACGTGATACGGCGTACGGCGGACGGACATTGTATTTTTGGAATCTACGCACCTTGAAACGGAAAAGAAAAAATTTCGAGGGGGCGTTATAAACATTTTTTGCTGAGCGAATACATAGGTGTATTATTCACGGAATAATAAACCAAAATGCAATGTCCGTCCGCCGTACGCCGTATCACGTGTACCGGCTTCATTTTTGGTCTAAAAAAGTCTTTCTTTCGCACACATGCTCCATTTGGGCCCTAGTTGTGTCCCGAAACTTTTCAGCTCGATCGGAATATACCCGAGGGTGTTATGAATGAAAATGTGCACAAAAATAGGTACTTTTTGTGTTTTAGTAACATGTTAGTAACATGAGCTTCTGAGATATCTTTTTCCATGGTTTTGGGGTCGAGAAGACAGAATATGAAGTCGATTTTGCATGACCAAAGAGTGGAGGTTTGGTAGAGGTTCTACCAAATGTTCAGTTCCCAAAATTGCTTTTTTATGAGTCAAAAACCTGGGAAATCGTCTGAAATCACCATCAATTTGTATAATAACACTAGAAGAAGTGACAACACGTGGTTCAAGACGATTAAATGGCACTACTAATGGTCAAAGATAATTTGAAAAAAAAAGGATCGTACCTAATTCGTGTTTTAGGGGCGAAAAATGGTGGAAACCATCAGAAATAGCTATTTCAATTATTTCACCTGAAAGAAACAAAAATGAACAGCCAACATTTCTGCAGGTATGTCCAATAGAATAATAAACCCATGTGACAAGGACTTTGCAGCGTTTTTTGACGCCCGATCGATTGGCGAGGTCTGTTTTTAGATCGGAGCAACTGTTTTATTGGAAACGACGAAATTGATTCTCACTAAGTCAGTCTCGAACGAATTCTAGTCTGGTGAAATCCACTATAGTGACATAGTGGATTTCACCAGAGTAAAACTTGACAATTACCGAAGCTGCATAGATAAATAAGAACAGATGTGAAATCCACTGTCATCTTTACTGTGGATGCCTAGTAGGTTTTTCACTTACCTACTCCCCCATAAAGTTAATAGCTAGGTAGGTACAGTCCGGTTCCAGAAACATTGTCGTTTGATCATATCTTCTGATGGTCTATATTTTTCCAGCTGATTTGCCTTTGTTTCACTCTTTCTGCTTTTCCAGCTCTCCTTACTCATTCTTTCCCTGTCCTTGGTCCTTGGCAAATCAGATCTGCATCCAAATCAGTGTTGAATGATAATTTTTGTGATAGCTACCAAGCTGAATTTTTAAAATACTAACACTTTATAACCGTGACACTTGAAAAAATAAGAAGGAATTTTCATTCAGCAGACTTTTTTTATGCAATTCGTAAGACCCTCAATTTTGATCAATATTAGAGGCAATTCTCATGGAGAAAAAATACACTTCTCATGATTTAATCAAGTGAAAAGCCGCTTCTAGTCTGATGAAATCCACTAAGTCAAGTTCCTTCATAGGAAAACTAGAATTACGAGTAATTTTGAATTCAGCTAACCCCTTGAGATTCACAGGGTGGCAACTAGACACCCTAAGGCAGCTACAGTCCAAATTTCAACTATGTAATCCGATTTCTTCCCTTAGAAACATCTCATCCAAAAAGGAAAACAGAAAAACTTCATACTCCATTTTATCGAAAGCAACACTTTCGACATAGTGAACTTCACTTGTAAGCCAACGATATTATCATTCTATTCACGCGGATATCAGAGTCGAGCATGCTCTAACGAAAGCTGCCGTCCGATTTTGATGAAAATCATATTATAAGACCATATAAAAGCCTAATCCGCGCATATCTCCAAATTTCAGCTCATCACGGCCATTCTCTTCCGTAGTTAGAAGCATAGCAGATATTTTCGTTATTTTCAGTCCGTTTTTAATGAAATTCATAAACAACCATCTAGGGCCTAACCCGCATCACCAACCCTCCAATTTTAAGCTCGCTACGACCATTCTTGCGGCAAGTTATGAGCGTGACAAGGATTTCACATTCGCGCATGCGCAGACGAAAGTTGCGAACAGATTTTGATGGAAACCATATATGGGACTCATTTAACGCCTAACCCTATACTTTAAATATTGATAAATAACCACACACACACCCTCGCGCGCACACGGCGAAAGAAAGACAACACGGTGAAAGAATTTTAAAGGAAAACTCGAGAAATACATTAACTGAAATTCTTTCAAGGAATATACTATCAATTAATAATGAGCATATTGTGTAATGTTTTAACACGTCCCTCATACATCCACATTCATTCAAAGATATGTAGGTACAGGGGCATTTGGTTTCTAATTTTAAGACGACATTTAAATGCCTGCGATAGTTTATAATAAGTTACCTGTGATGGGCAAAACGATACTTTGTAATACCTTTAATCAATTATTAAGTTATCGATAGTTAAACTGGGGAAAAAACTATGGAAGTCCTTAAGAGACCATGTATATTATTACTGTTTTTTAGCATGGAACATGCTTTAGCCTTGGACTAACTATCCGAAAAATGTCACGCGGAAGAGTCACGAAATTTTAATGATGATTTTCACGTACAACCGAGTAGTTGCTAGGGAAATGAAACTTCTTTCATTTTCATCGGACAAAAATCGTTTTCCATTCGTTGGAAAGCTCTTGATTTATCACGAATTTATTTCGTATTTGTTCCTGGTATTTATTTCGTACTTTCATACTATAACTATATAAATTGATGTTATAAATGGATAGTAAACAATGACGCTTGCTTGTTTGGTTGTCACTTGGTTGTATCCTGGTGACGAAGTGAAATCATAACAGTGCGGCTACAGAATCATAAAAAGCGCGGCTAAAGCATGTTCCATGTTTGTTGAATTTTAGCCGTAGGCTCTAAGCAGTACGCATCCGGGGGTCCAGGGGGCTTGCCCCCTGGCGAGGCGCGCAGCGCCGAGTTTTTTTTTTTATACTAGTGTTGGTTGTATATTTTATAGTCCAGATTGAAACTGTTCCGATCATTTTACAGTAAATACCTACAAGCTTATAGGTAACCACTATAGAAACGAAAGCTGATTCACCTAATAAATACTGTAATTAATCTACAGCAGAGAAAGCATACGCATATGATAAGCAAATGTAATTAAAGCTAACTATTTAATAGGCCCAACCGGCTTGGCTTGACCTAAAAATTCGTAAATCCAAGACGTTGTGAATATTTCTAACAAAATCGTACGAGCCCAGTCAGGCCGAGCAGCTATTTAAAACTGACATTCTAATGATGTAGACGCGCTCTTGTCTTGCAAGTGTCATAATTATCCAATGTAAATTATAATAACTGTTTTTTGCGGTTATTTTAGAGGCGGGGAGCTTGTTCCCAGACGTTCATCAGGTACAAGAATTATTCAGTTTCTGTTCGTGCAGTAAAGGTGGTTTTGACATCGACTGAGATTAAACTGCTCGTTTAATGGAAGTGACCTGGCATTAACATCAGTTGCAAATATGAAATGACCAATCATTAGATCGAGGTAGTGATTTAGACTATCAGGGCACTTCAGCTTGCTCCTCATCGACGGACCGTCATCAAGCCACTACAACTGCAGGCTACAGCTCCATAATTATTTTACACCAACTACTACACTGACAAAACAATTTTATTTATTAGGGAAATCCAAGATTAAAAAACAATAACAATAGCCACAAAATCATTGTAGTCTATTACACTTTCTCAAGTTAGATATTGTTAAAAGTTAATTGTCATCCGAAGGAATCGGGAAATAAGTGGGCTGTTAAAAGTTCCGGTAAGAATTTATCAGTTCTCGGGAAAGAATTTATCAGTTTGAGACTTTGGATGAACTGGATGTCCCATGAGTCGCATAGAAAATTTAAGTATTCTCTCATACTCACAGTAATCACTGACCTACAATCAGAGTAATTAAACTGTTGTACAAATATTGAGCCAACGCGCAAATACCGTCATGGCCCAATTACAGATCCAACATCAACATTTTTTTTATAGACGCACTGATCAACAACTAGGTTCACATCAAGAACCTGAAAGTGCCCAACCGCTGAGCCGAAGCTAAAACACGCTCGTTCAGTTCATTCAGATAGGAATACCTACACAGTTATCTGTTCCTCGTTCCAGAGAAAAATCATGATGCGGTTATGAAACCAGAGCCCTGCAACAGCTGGCGTAATCAATGTGCCATCACGCCAAATCAATTGTCATTCAAAACTTTGAAAAGGGGGTGAAACACAGGTAGATGGCTATAGAAAAGACCCCATTCTCCAAACCACAATGGGGCTCCACAAAATCGGAATAAAAGGAACACCGATCTCCAGAGATGATCGGTGTCCTGGGAACGTGAGTGCATTGTTGAGGATGATTCGACCCAAAAATCATCTCAGGGTGTGGAGAACTGTAAGTTCGGATATTTCGGAGAGAAGGCTGAAGAAGGAGACTCCAGGACCTCTTGACCCCTCGAGCCAGGACCATTTGACCCGATCGGACCTTATGAAGAGGAATCCCATGGGAATACGATCAAAGCTGCAGTCTGCCTGATAAGTTTCTTCAATGTGCGCGGACAAACGCAGTAATGCGCCGATGGCCCGAGCGTGCGAGACGTGATTATCTTGTTTGTAGTGAGTTTTTCTTGGGAGACATCGAAGTGAATATAAAGTAACTTACCTACAGCACCTGCCCGCAAAAACCTTATGAGTTACGATTTCCTCTGATGTAAAAATTTACCTAACTGTTAGCATACCTGATACTCAGTATAGGCCGAGAATGTTCAATAGAAAACTGCCTCTTATAACGAAACTCACGTTTTTTCGTTCGAGTGACATTTACCTGTTTACAAAGATGTACTTCATTTTCATCTCAGGTAAAAAAAACGCAGCAAATTATTACACACAACGGTTTATTATTTACCTGTATAGATGCCCCTTCTGCGTAGATAGTATAATAAACCGTTGTGTAATAATTTACCGCTGTGTAATAATTTACTCAATAATGCTTCAACGTTTGTTCAAGTTGCAAAAGTACATCAACATTCAAAACAGCCATCATTTTTCAAATGGAATAATATCACAGAACAACCAACTCGACTTCATACAACAACCCGTGATTATAATCAGGTGCTCCCTAGCAATGATATCTGGGCTGAATGTATACAACTTGATTCACCCTCCTGTTGTCGAAGCCTGTCGGTGCGAACTTCGGGGCCTTACTGTGAACGAACGGCTGGACACGTACAATGCTCCGGGCGGTCTCAAAAAACTCCCAAGTTCAAGAACTATTTAAAAACGTTTAAAAAAATCGAGGTAACGGCGTTCTGAAAATTTCAACCCCTATTTTTCACCCCTTAGAGATGACTGACATTAATGCCGAGCTTCGAGAACTAACTAGACCCCAAATGGGACCTACAAACCGAATTTCATTAATTTTGGTTCATGGTAACTAAGGAACGTGTGAACTACGGCATACGGCGGACAGACATTTTTTTATTGCATTTTCGGATTCTACATACCTTGAAACGAAAACCATCAAATTTTGAGGGGGGTTAAACTTTTTTTTTTCATGCTCGATTCAAAAGGTTCATTATTGAAAATAATAAACCAAAACAGTTTGGAAGAACAAAAATGTTTGGGGACAAGAGATTGTTCAAATTCGTGGACAACGCCATGGAGAATAGTCTACAGTTCAAGTACAAAAAAATTCGCTTATAAGGCCATGCTGCACGACGAACCTCGTGTTAGCAAAACAGGGCACGCCTGCCCTTACGTAAGGTAATTGATACAAGTTAGTGTTCATCTGAATAAGTAGGCAGACCGGGCGTTAAGAAGGTAGGTCAATTATTAGTTCATTAATTTCCAAATGTTAATACTGACCATGCAACTAAGCAATTCGAAAATCGGTTTCCGAACTCGAAGAAACCGCGCTCAAAAATCACAACAACGTCAGTATCTAGATAACACCGCTCAGAGTATTTGTGAAAATAACGAATAGCTTTTTAAAAGAGTCCACTCTAAACAGGGATGAAAAAATAAAAAATAAATAAATCAGGCACCCGCGCATGTGTTTTGTGAAGAGGCCCACCTCGCGAGTTAGCGGCGAGCGCCCACCTCGGGGCCCCTTCCTGACAAATGATCTCGGGGGCCCCACTCTCCTCTATAATTACCATAATGATATATTTCTCACTCAGCCGGCCCCGCCTCCGAAGTTCCTCTTCAAAACTCGAAAACCTAACTGACCTTTATTATTCCTCGTAGTCTGCAATTATAGATATTATTAGCCTTATCAACTAATCGTATAAATAAAACAAACATCGCCAAAACAAATCCTGAACATCTTTTGGTTTATTTTATTTCTCTGCGTGATTAGGTAGGCTAGGCTTACACCGCAAAAAACGACCCTAATAATTTTTGTAAAATTCGTTTCTGGGTCAACCGCATTCCCCATGTTTGTTCATTACTACATTTCTATTGGAATTTTAGGCAAACAAATTATCCAAATTAGGTGAAACATGAAACAGGGGATACAGGAAAACCGTTGTGTAATAATTTCAGTGTTTTTTTAATGTTCATTGTAATCAAAATATTAATTTGGCACGAAAAGCGTTGTGCCCAGATTCACGAAAACCAGTCTTTTCATAATTTCATCCCGATTATAGCATCCAAGAGGGTAATAATTCAACGGGAGGCGATAATTACGTGATGAGGCTAGTTTTTTCATTTACGCGTGCGGACCTTGTGGAACATGATTTGTTGCGAGAAATTAATATACGGTTAGAGTGAGCTCTGGAAAATCCAATTTGTTCTACATCATCAATCACTTGTAATTGAAAATGACACATCGGAGCCAGTCATATTACGTAAATATATTTTCGACATTTGCGGCACACTACCGCATATTTTAGTTATGGTAGTTGACAAACCAATGGTGAGTTGACCAGTGACATTTAAGGTAGGTAGCCTGTTTTTCCAGTGTGAAAGAGGGTTATCTTGTTTATTTCCGCATCAAACACCAGTTAGCTGATGTTTATCAATACAATGACGTAATCCATCACAAACAGATCTGTATGGAAAATACAAGTATATAGATGCTGGAATGCAGTGGCAAAGTGGAGACCAGACCCATGCTGTAAAAGAGTTAAAGAGGCGTGCTGATAGATAAATAATGAAACTTGGCCATGTGATATATTTGGGAATATTTTCAACTCCAGCTTAAAACTCAATATGATGTCAATTCAGGAGCATTTCTGATCTCCGACAAGAGAGACTTCTGATTCTGATGTTATCCATCCTGGAGTAGAAAACAAAGGTGATCGAGACAGCTACACGTTTTACAACATTGCTTCAAATCAAAATACAAACTATAAAGATACCTACCGATTACCTAAGTGATCTGATAACTAATCAAGTGATAACCGATTTAGTTTTTTATATTGGTAACGGATGAATTTTGAAAAGGTTTGAGAAATGGCGCGTTCCAAAGCCCAAAATTGACTGCCCACCCCACCCCCCCCCCCCACACACACACACACACACACACACACACACACACACACACACACACACACACACACACACACACACACACACACACACACACACACACACACACACACACACACACACACACACACACACACACACACACACACACACACACACACACACACACACACACACACACACACACACACACACACACACACACACACACACACACACACACACACACACACACACACACACACACACACACAGGCTGGGAGGATTAAAACCCCCAGACGGATTCTCCTAATCAAAAGCCCTAGATAAAATCTCATTCCCCCACGATTTACAAAGTGACAGGTACCTATTTGATGCAATATAATATTTATAGTAAACTCTATTATATAGGTATGTAAATATTGGATGAAGTAACAGGTGCTGAAAGGACTCTTCGATGCTGAGAGAAGATGAATAAGTATTTCCCAATCGAAAATTGTAGGCGGCATTTCGATGCTATGACCACTTATCAAAGACGCCCATCATGTCATGCTAGAAGTTGGCCAAATTAAAAAGGTTTCCGTCATTCAGCATGGCACACGAGCGAATCTTCAATATCTACTCGAACTGCCTTTCAATCGACTACATTATTAAAAACAGTCCTCGGTTTTTAACCACAACGATCCGAATTTCCACACATTTTCGCCCTCCAAATGTTTACAATTCACACAATCATTGCTTATTGTGTCAAACTACAATAGCCCTCCATTTCTGTTGATTTTTCTACACTTAATACAATTTTGAGTAGGTAATTTTTTTAACTGAATGAACTTGATTTTTTTATAGTCTCCACTGGTTTGGAGTCACCGTTTTATTTAAATGTTTTATAATATTTAAGCCATTTCTGGTGATTTTTAGCAGAACTGGATGACTTTCAGTGATTTTTTTTAGAATCTCAGAAATATTAATTTGCCCCACTCTGTAATCTCATCTTTGAACTCATCTTCCGTTTCTAACTAAAATTTGGCGAATCTTGGAATTGTTCCACATAATTATATAACCCTGGTCAGATATCGTTTCGAGAGACACATGAATAGAAACATTCATGGCAATTTATTATATCTGTTTATAATATAAACAGATTTGAAATGGAATGTAGGTATTTAAAACAAATTATTTACTAAATTAATTTAAAAATTGACCATTTGCAGTAACGTATTTTTCCACTAATCCACTAGAAAGAACATTGTTACGGGCGGTCCAGTTTATCCATACGGTTATATCAATTACCAATCCATACATACCTAACTGCTAAAGATCGCAAAGCTTTTTTTCATACGACACATCCCTACTTTCCTGAAATATAATTTATAAAATTCAACAACTCGCGCTTTATTAAATTCGAACATTATGCAAATGCCGCAAGGTGCACCCAGCGGGAGAGCGGCCTGTTTTCATTCGGCCCGTTTCGGTCTTCCGCGGATGTGGGTAGGATCGTGTTCCCATCGCCCTCGTCATCCTTCACTACATCCCATTTCTGGGCAAATAATCTAATGTGTCTAGAAACCCCTTTTATAGAAAACTCCTCCTGTTCGAGCTTGTTGTCGGGATAAGAAAAAAGGAGGGATATAATTACAGTAATTGGGCAGAGGGACCAGAGGGGAACGAGTGATCGGAGTCAAGCTGCGCCCCGACCACCATCTTCTTTTCTCCTGTTTGATTAGAAAAACCAGTCGTTAACATTCCGCGGAGACGTTCCTCTGGGTGATCCCCCTTTCACTTGGTCTTTGTCGCAAATAACCTCGTTATCCGTCGTTCGATTCCCGCTTGCCAACTTTATTCCAAATGGAAGGAGCTCGGATGGGAGAAAACATAACGGTTTAGGTCGGGGTTATGTCCATGCACTGTTGTAGGGCCCATGGACTTATTCGCTTTATATGAGGAGGGCATCAATTTATTATTAACAGTACAAATCAAGTGCTGCTGGAGTCCATTTAGCTGTTCGAGATGCAAGGTTGGGGGGGGGGGGGGGGGGGGGCGCATGCCTTTTTGGTGGCATTCATAGCTAGAGAAGCTACCCCAGAACTAACCTCCTTATCGATTCCCAAGCTGCTATACAATCTTTTATTTGGATCCCTCAACCCATCAGAATCAGCACCCGAAATGGATTACCACCAGCTGGCACAACAAGCTGAATAATTCTCCAATCGTTCTGAATAACACTGCGAGCTTGATGATGCGTTCCCATGGTTTCAATTATAATGTATTTTACAAAGAATAGATGGGTTTGCTCGAAGGCAAACCATTAGGTCGGGTAAGAAGGTATCCCAGTGGTACACAACCCAACAATTAAGGTCCAGTTTGAGAAAAATGATTTTTTTTATTTTTCCACACTCGTACCTGAGCTTGTATGTTCATCAAGAGTAAAGTACATATGGTCCTGCAGATTTTATGATCACAAATTAGCAACAGCAGGGATACAGCAAATGTGGTATCAAAGCAATCAACGAAAGTACCCACGGCTCTTCAAGCCGTTACGTATAGAATTTCTGTAGATTTAATCGCCCAGCCAGGAAGCAACCATCAGCAAATCCCGAGTCGTTGGGACTTGCAGGTTCGTTCATAACAATGCTTCATTTCTGATCGAAATGGAATCGTTCAAAGTTAGTTCAAAGCCAGTTATCGCCCACAGACTCATCAAAAACCATGGTTTCCTGAAGTACTCACTTAGGTAGCCTTGCAGCCCTTTAGGCTTCAAAAAATATTACTGATTATGCATATTTCTTTCATTTTAAAATACAATTTGCTGCTTTCAAGCTTGCCATACGAGTTATGACAATTGGGAGGGCACCGCTTATGAGAACGCCAGAACTTGTTGCTTAGGGTTAATTTTCCCGGCCGAAATCCTACTCCAAGGCCTCCCGGTCGACCCCGGTCTTCTACCTGAGGGACGATGTCGTCGGGAGGGCGAAGGATGACTCCGTGATTAATCAGGGGTTAAGGCTACAGGACACCGGACACCGAAGCCGTTCAAACCACCGTGTAATATGGAAAAGGGATACGCCCCGGTGTAGGTTTCCAGCCTTCTTCCTTCGTCCCTTTCTACCGAACGATTATTCGGGATCGTGTCGGTCTTTTCGGAACCCGCTTGGTATTTTTCGATCCGAAACCGCAACCCTGTTGCTGAGCACCGGAAATGAGATCCACATGAATTTTGACGTTAAACGCTCGTTTCCTTTCACCTCTCACATAAGCGTATCCATCTGACTCCGAAGATGGAGTCAACCTCGATTCCGACGTGAAGAAGAACACCCGACCCTTATGTAACTACATTAAAGGACCCTTGGACATGATTAGTAGGCGCTGTACACCACCTGTTGTACAACGATGATAAACTCTACTCCACGTACAATTATAGACTAAATTTGAGTCCAAGCAGGGGGCTGCTCATGCTAAACCACCATCGACATCTAGTTACGATTTTATAACAGCATAAACTGGTTAAAAATGTCAATAAACCTGAAATAAATGGGAAATGTTGCAGCATTACAATCTTGGTAACCGTTGAACTCGGCAGCACTAACTCCACAGACCTCGGTGCCGAGTTCAATAATGTCAATGCCTCTGGTGACGGATCTTGGTGACGAATTCAATAATCTTTCCAGAGGTAGGAAATTAAAAGTGACGAGTTCAATAACGACCTAGAATCTTGACAGCCAAATAAATCAACGAATCAACACGAAAACTAACTATTAAATTCCCTATTTCGTATACATTAATTAACATATTGGTCGTACGCAGATCGCGAAATCTGTTCCTGAAACCATCAACAGGGTCCGAGATGCCCCAGAGGCGGTTTAGCGTTCATTTTATGCAACCAGCTTCTCTTCAACATGAATATGCAAACATCTTTGAAAATTAAAGAGGACTAACTGAGAGATAGGTGCAGGGACGTAGCACTTGGGTGTCTAATTTACCTGATTTACGGGATTTGGTAATTAGAACGAACACCTACAGTATGAGCGGGAAAATCGCAGACCCGTCTGAGTTACGAGCTTAAGCGGAAATTTCGTGTAGCATGTAGGTGCCCGCAGACCTTCATAAACAACGGAATCCTTTAATCATCATGTATAAGGTGATTTCGAATTTTTACGACTGGCGTTTTGAACAGGAACTAGTTTAACGGGATCTTTCTCATTTCAGTGTCGTTTCGGATCGTAATACAAATTACTGAGGTCAAGGGACAAGGGATTTGCATTCTATTTACCTCTCGCCGCTCAATGGATGAGTCCTCGTCGCTGAGGAACGATATTTTTGGAAGGTACACATTCTAAAACATCCAGATTTTATACTAAAGCAATTAATTTTATGGCTCGGTCCTACAAATCAGTAGGTGGTACCTATCCAATATATTCACTGGTAGTTTTGCTGGTAAGCACCGGTTCAAACGGCTCGCAGGGGAGCGTCACAGCTAAACCTCACTTGGCCGTAGCGCAGTTACCTTTTTCAAGAGATCTAGCGGGGATGATTAGGCTAACCGATTATTTCCAAGTAAACCTCGACCGATCTGGATGCAGGGGCGCCATTTCACCAAACTGCTGGGGGGGGGGGGGGGGCAAACACCAGGGGGTATGGGGGGTATGATATATCTACTAAGGAAAGGGGGTCCAGGGTTTTTTCCCCCGCAAATTTGTTTAAATTAATATTACATTTAGATGTAGGCTAATTTTATGCTTCCTTTTACATATTTAAAGTTTCAATAAAATAATAAATACAAACAAAATCAAAGTACCCTTTTTCAATTCATTAAATTAGCATTGCTACATTCCAATAATATTCATTCAAAATATTCCTTTTTAAAAGAATAACTTTTTAAAAGAAGGCTATGATATTCTAGATAACTCCAGTAGTCATTTTCATTATTTATCAATTCCTTGGGGGGGGGGCCTAGGCCCCCCCCCCCCCCCTGCCACCCTTAAATGGCGCCCCTGTCTGGATGTATCGCATGTGTAGAAATGCTGAAGCTCTCCAGAGGACACGTTTGAACTAGAGTTTACTAGCAGCGTTCCCAGCGGACACAGTCAAAACTACGCATTTGTAGCACTGGACGAGACACATCTCCTACATATCTATAGTGACCCTCAAGAGAGTATTAATTCCAGTTTGAGAGGTTATGCGGGTAGGTTCATGGTTGGTACCCCACCTATTCTAGGCCGAAGTTGGTCCAGGAACGAAGTTGGTCATAGCGCAGGCGCACGTGCATAATCATTTGAACAATCAATCGATCTTATCATTGCATGTCTCAGCATGATAGGAGAAACGGTACGCATACGCGAATACAATATTCTTCAACCCCACATTTCTCAATTTTGTACCGGTTGAGGGCTTCAATCAACCAGGCATGCCTCCGCGCATTGGGCATGCATAATAACTACCAGCAACCAAAATTTTTGGAATTTCACTCCTCGTTTCAAGGTGGTTTGGAGCTGGTATGAAATGGTATGATTTGCAGATAAACTAAAGTACATGAAATGAAGTACCTGCTATTCTGACATATATTTATGTCCCTATTAAGATTACCGGGTTGACACCGTCGTATGCATACTCACAGTAGGTAACACCAGCTGAGAATCATCAACTACCAACATGAATCTAGATTCGTCTGGTTTGAATAAATGGGTTTTACGTACCTACCTGCACAATGTAAAATAGGTATATAGTTGCACATATACGGTAACCGACATACAAGCAGCTTTACATATAAATTTCTGTGTATCTACATAGTAGGTTGGTGCTTATAATGACATTCACCAATTCAAAGTCGAAACCATCCCGAAATCAGTTTAGATAAGCATGTCATGGTGCACTGAAATTAGAATCAACTAATAATAACCAATGGCCTGAGACTTTCCACAAACTTAAATTTGGACCTATCCAATAACCTATAGTTGGGAAGTCGGTGGGAACTCGACTTATCCCATCAGCTTTGTCTGGTTTGAATAATTGGGTTTTTCGTTTTTACAGTTACATATACACACAGTTGCACAAATTATATGGCATCTACCTACACGCAGTTTTACATATACGATTTTATGTACCTATACAGTACGTTGATGTTCATGTGACGAGAAGCTCGATTTATTTGGTCTCCAAAATAACCTCTTTCAAGTTATGACAGCGAAATCACGAGCACAAAACGCAGCAAATTCTTCCATAACAGTTTATCCCACCAACTAAAGTATAATGCAAAGCGACGTTGCGAGCTGTTCCAATAATTTAGCCTTCCAGGAGAATTTTGAACTGAAAATTGAATGTAAAGAGTTCAGGAAGGCGCAGAATCAAATGTATTCAGTACAGGAAGGCGCAGAGTAGGAATGTTAAAAATAAATTGATGAATACTTGTAATGACAGAAAATGGATGAAAATTATACCTATCTACTTACACCCCAGTTAACACTTCATTCTGTAATGCAGTGTGATGATCTTTTTTAAAATACATTTTCTTTGGTTTGGTTTTAACCGATTTGTTTAAAAATAAGTTTTTGGAATTGTTTTCATTGAATCTTGAAACGGTTTGAAACTGGTTTGGATATTCGTAAAGAAGAGATTGTGTGCAACTAACAAGAATATGGCACACATAACAATTGGGCAGGAACGTTCTTATACAGAAATACGGATATCGCTTCCCCAATAAACACTTTTATATGAAAGTTGGAAGATATTATCCCAGCTAGTGTTGACATGATGCGGTAGGTATTAATATCCAGCGTTAAGTTACAGTATTTATAAACGTGTAAAATACTTTAGAGGGAAGATGAGCATGCAATAAAACATTTATGAAGAGTACGGGAATGATAAAATGGTCAACTTGGCATCAACTGATAATGTGCACTTTAAAACTGTGAATAACTTATTCAGTGGAAGTATGGAGAGAAAACAATTAGGGTATAGAAAAAATGTGAGTGGGCTTGAAAGGGTAAGTTAGATTTATTGAAAAAACTTGACTTACCAACAGTGAAAATGCAATGTGAAATGTACTTACATTGCTGCCACCCTGCAACAAGATTATTTCGTCGTGAGATTTTTTTGAAGTTTTTATAACTTAAACAACATGATATCTTGACAATAATAAAGTGCCATTATAACATTATGATGGATCAAGTAGGGATAACAATAGATGACTGCGATGCACTGAGGTAAGAAATAATAAGAGAGCCCTAAATACATATAGGGCATAAAAACAGTGAAAACAGGCATATAAAACAATAATTGATTGAAACGAAAGATAAGAGATGTAGGTGTAGAGTGGGTACAGCGTTATTCCTATGGGGCTCTGGTTCCCCAGATAATGATCGCGGACGACCCCAGGATACGTTGAACACACTGGATTTGTTAATAAAACTTGTCATATATTTTTGGAAACTTGCAACTATAGTTTTAGCATAAAACCCAAGTGTAAAATAACTGGGAATAATCTAAACCATAAGCATACACATAAAATAAACAAGATTATTTATTTGGTTCACAGATTTCAGTTTCTACAGAATTAAGCTTTGCCTGTCTCTAATTTAAGAGGCTTCATATAAGACACAAGGGAGAGTAATTTATTGTACATTAAGAACGGTTTTAGATTTACAGCCGGCCAAACCTTTCAAATTAAAAGCGGGGCTGTGGAGTTGGGGTTACAAACTCGTTAAATAGCCCACACAACTGGGTGGGGCGATACCAATTTGGCGGACTAGGTACTCTCACCGGATGCAAACGTGTCATGTTACGATAATTTGGCAATATTACTCGTATACATAGTTTGAACAGAACCACAGAGGAAATCTGCGGTTTTTCAGAATGGCACAACACACAAATAGGGGGTATGTGACCTAACAAACCGTATAATTCCGTCGGTATTTGGTGGGAAGATGGGACCCCTTCCACTCATTAACCAATGCAACACGTTCTAACTGCTCATAAGTACTCGTAGTTGGACTTTTGGGCAAATTTGTGGAAAGTTAGTTAGCCTTTACATAAGATATTATGGTCATTATAGCACCAGAAGTCAACCGAAGGAAGGTGGTTAGGAATTGGACCACAGGTTCCATTAAAATAAGGGAAAACAGCGGCTTCTTGAGGCTAGTCTGGCGTCCATCACAGTTTTTACCAATATTTGTAAGCAAATTGGTGTTATTTTATATGCTTGCCTGTCAGTATGTCTGTTATTTCAGATAGTTGCAAAACCAGCATTTCATCTACCATACAGCGTGAAGTTAAGATTGAGGTCACTGAATAACATAACCGAGCGACTGCTAATTTTTAAGGAATAAATATCCGTGGGTTAACTTGCGATGATATTATTAATTTGAAGCCCGTCGATTCAATTACGATAAATACGAGAGAATTAAGCGCGTGATCCGTAATTATGATGAATCGGTTGGGGATGGGGAACGGAGCTAATTAACAGGGCAATATTCAATGGAATAGGATGTTCTACTACTTTCTGAAACTGAATCTCCGTTTGCAGAACTTGTCGGGTGAGGCCGACAGCGCCGCAGGTGGCGGTTTTGCCCGCTAAAACAGGACGAAGTGTTGGATGAAACTGTTGGTTGGAGGCACAGAATGCAAATTTTGCCGTGTGTATCTGAATTAACGATGTAAAACGATGTAAAATTATGTTGGTTTCAATTGATAGAAAGCTATTTTGGATGTAGGTAGCTCATGAAATTTAATATTTTAAAGTTTTCTAAGAAATTAGAGACGATTTTCGTCAATCACGAAACTACAGAAAAAGAAAGTCATGAACAATGTCCATGAAGTCTAACACATTTATGTACATTTGCAGATATCATTCTGCAAACGAAAACAGGAAAAATAATGGATATTTAGTGATTGTGAAGCGCACACCGATAGATACTTCTAAACATGAACATAAAATTAATAGAAACAAACGGAATAGCATTTAACCGCCAGGTAATGTACCTTATGCACATGCAACGACCAAAAGGCAAATTCATATTTAAAGTAACTATTTATTCAATTAAAGTAGGTACCTACTTACTATCTAAAGGAGTTCACAAAACAGAAAGTTTGCATTTGCATTAACTTTCAATTCTCCATCAGTTTTAAGAACACTATTAACCACGCTATTAGAGGTACAGGGTTAAATACCTTGTAGGCAAATCCTTCAAATGAGATTTAAGTTCGTTATAAAAGCGTGTCGTCGACACAGGGTAAGCCGTGAATTGGGATTGTCAGCAATATCTACCCGGGTTCAAGTCCGAGTACTTCGAAACGTTTAAAAAACACAAACCCTTCCATCTAAAGGTTTCGAGATAACGGAGTAACACTGAGCAACGCGGAGCAACTAGACCAGTGGTTCCCAACCTTTTGTGGCCCATCTCCCCTTTCTGGAGATTGACTAACACCTATCGCCCCCCTTTTCATTTTCATTATATGCCTAATTTTAATTTGAAGTAAAGTGTCAATAATAAAGCAGTTTTCTCATTTTAAACAAAGTTATTACCGTATATAAAAACAACCAAAGCAGTTTTATCCGGTCACTCTTAAATAAAATAGACAACAAATTAAAATGTACATTCTTTACTGATTTTTTTAAGAACAAATGAGTGAAATAATTAACTAAGATCATTGATGTACATTTAAAAAACAGGAGTAAGTACATGTTATCATTTTTAAATTGGAATCTGAAAAAAAAAATAAGAAAGTTGACAGTTAAAATTTGAAAAAAATTAATGGAAGTTTGAAAACTTTGTTATTGTTTTATTTTACCTTTTCAATGGCTGCCTTGTGCTTGGTGGATTTTAGTTAACGCTTGAATATCTGGCTTTATGTTCGTCAAGTTCAGGCGCAAGTCTCCTTTGAGACAAATGTCCAACTTATTTCTGTGTTTTGTGAGGAGCTGGACAACAGAACTAAATCCTTTTTCAATTAAGTATGTTGACGGGAACGAGATGAGAAGTGGCTCAGTTTTTTCCCACAGTTGTGGATAAGTGTCCATAAGCTTCACCCAGGCTAGCTCGTAACCGCTCTGCTTGAAAATGATTTTCGCCTCACAGTCATACTTCAGATCTAGAAACTCCGTCTGCAAAGAGTTATCAAGCTTATCCACAGCTTCAAACGAAAATGGATCTAGAATCCAATCCGGAATTTGTAACTTGGTCAAATCTTCAAATCTTGATTCCATGTCAGTTTTTAACTGGTCAAGGTGATCAGTAAAAATTGGGATTTTGTCTTCTGGGAGTTCAGGAGTCTCGTTATCTAACACTGAACACTTTTTAAGGGTCGGAAACTGAATCAGCTCTTTACGGCCAATATTTACCTTATGAATATCTAACTTGGCGATGAATGATGAAATAATTCCTTTGGCCTTGATCCGACAACTTCTACTGTACAGTACTATTTTAATTTTTCCCCCTTTGAATACTCATCGCCCCCTGATCGCCCCCCACTTATTTATCGCCCCCCTGATAACCCAAATCGCCCACTTGGGGGCGATCGCCCCTAGGTTGGGAACCACTGAACTAGACTACACTTCTGAGGGTGATCCCGTGAAAAAGTGCATCCGTGAACTATCATCTAGTGCCAATCTACGGGGGCGCGTCCGTTGTTTTTTACCCCCTTTTGTTTTATTATTCTGTAAATAATACACCTATGTATTCGCTTAGCGAAAACGCTGCAAAGTCCTTGTCACATGGGTTTATTATTCTATTGGATATTCTACAGAAATGTTGGCTGTTCATTTATTGTTTATTTCATGTGAAATAATCGAAATAGCTATTTCTGATGGTTTCCACCATTTTTGGCCCCTAAAACACGAATCAGGTAGGTACGCTCCCTTTTTTTTTTTTTTAAGATCATCTTTGATCATTGGTAGTGCCATTTAACCTTCATGATCCACTTGTTGATACTACTTCCAGTGTTATTATACAAATTGATGGTGATTTCAGACGATTTCCCAGGTTTTTGACTCATAAAAATTCAATTTCGGGAGCTGAACATCTGGTAGAACCTCAATTTTCTACTCTTTGGTCAAAATGGACTTCATATTCGGTCTTCTCGTCCCCAAAAACATGGAAAACGGTACCTCAAAAGCTCATGTTACTAACATGTTACTAAAACACAAAAAGTACCTATTTTTGTGCACATTTTCACTCATAACATCCCTGGGTATATTCCGATCGGGCTGAAAAGTTTCGGGACACAACTAGGGCCCAAATGGAGCATGTGTGCGAAAGAACGACTTTTTTAGACCAAAAATGAAGCCTGTACACGTGATACGGCGGACGGCGTACGGACATTGCATTTTGGTTTATTATTCTGTGAATAATACGCCTATGTATTCGCTCAGCAAAAAATTTTTATAACACCCCCTCAAACTTTTTTTTTTTTCGTTTCAAGGGGCGTAGATTCCAAAAATGCAATGTCCGTCCGCCGTACGCCGTACACCGTCCGCCGTACGCCGTACACCGTCCGCCGTCCGACGTACACCGTCCGCCGTCCGCCGTATCACGTCTACAGGCTTCATTTTCGGTCTAAAAAAATCGTTCTTTCGCACACATGCTCCATTTGGGCCCTAGTTGTGTCCCGAAACTTTTCAGCCCGATCGGAATATACCCAGGGGTGTTATGAGTGAAAATGTGTGTAAAAATAGGTAATTTTTGCGTTTTAGCAACATGTTGGTAACATGAGCTTCTGAGATATCGTTTTCCATGTTTTTGGGGACGAGAAAACCGAATATGAAGTCGATTATGGCCAAAGAGTGGAAAATTGAGTTCTACCAAATGTTCAGCTCCCAAAATTTTTTTTATGAGTCAAAAACCTGGAAAATTGTCTGAAAACACCATCAATGTGTATAATAACATTAGACAAAATGTAAACAGGTGAATCAAGACCATTAAATGGCACTACCAATGATCAAATATGATCTGGGAAAAAAAAGAAAAAAAGCGTACCTATTTCATGTTTTGGGGGCCAAAATTGGTGGAAATCATCAAAAATAGCTATTTAAATTATTATGAATGAAAGAAACCATAAATGAACAGCCAACGAGAATCTCTATAACTCCAATAGAATAATGAACCCATGTGACAAGGACTTTGCACCGTTTTACTACTATGTTACTAAAAAGTACCTATTTTTATACACATTTTCACTCATAACTCCCCTAGGTATGTTCCGATCGGGCTGAAAAGTTTCGGGACACATCTAGGGCTCAAATGGAGCATGTGTGCGAAAGAACGATATTTTTAGACCGAAAATTAAGCCTGCACACGTGATACGGCGTGCGGCGTACGGCGTACGGCGGACGGACACTGCAGTTTTGAAATCTACGCACCTTGAAACGGAAAAGAAAAAATTTTGAGGGGGTGTTATAAAAATTTTTTGCTGAGCGAATACACAGGTGTATTATTCACAGAATAATAAACCAAAAGCTGCAAATTATTACCCTACGGTTTATTATTTACCCTGTTTCTGTGGTAAATACCTACCCACGAGCCCCCCCCCCCCCCCCCCCGGAAAGAGCCCTAAATCCCTAAAGCCCATTACAGTTTCATAAATGTGCGGTGGATTCAAGAATTCTCTCCACATGACATACTTCTGGGTAGCGGAAGTATGACAGGGAAAAGAGCGGTTGAAAGAAAAGCAGTATGAAGTTCTGGTTCAGGAAAGGACATCTGAACAACTTCAAGGTGACTAACCTCCATCGTCATGGTACTAAACCAATAATATTTACAGGTGGAGAATAAAGCTCCTACGTACGATTTTGGCGGAGAAAACTGTCAGAGGATGTTGTCTAGTGAACAGAGCATCTGGGCAACCTCTAGGAGATCAACCTCCATCGTTATGTTGGAACAACTATTGGGACACGGCATTAATCGCCTTCAAATGAGCTCAATATAGTTATACTGAGCTGTAAAGGGTGAAATGGGAAGGAATCCTTCTGGAAACCTTTGGGCTTATCCTCCTCGTAAGCCCTCAAAAAATTGGAGTATGGTGAATTACTCAGCCAAACCACATTCTGCTACCATGTGACAGAGTGAGGAGATTGACGGTGGACCCTCGAGATTCCCCCTTCTAGACTAGCGATATTTCCACCAGTTAAGAAGGGGTAGCGATTAGGTTTCAGCCTGACCGCGTCCATCTTCACTGGAAGCACAAACAATTCGAGAAATGCCCATCCATAAATAATATCATGGAACAACGATATCGATATCATACAGCTGTGTGTGATTATAGTCAGCTGTTCCCTAGCAATGATTTCTGGATCGTTTCATTCACGACCATGTTGACGAAGCTTTACGGTGAACGACCGACTGGACGTACAATGCTCCGAGTGGTCTTAAAAAATTTCAAAGTTCGAAATTTCGATCGATTTCAACCCCTATTTTTCACCCCTTAGAGATGACTGACTAACGCAGAGCTTCGCGGACCAACTAGACCCCAAATGGGACATACAAACTAAATTTCATTAATTTTCGTTCGTGGCAACAAGAAAATACGATGCGATAACTAAAGTGCGAAGTACGGCGTAGGTATGGACGAAATTTGTATTATTCCATTTTCGGATTCTACATACCTCGAAACGGAAACCATCAAATTTGGACGGGGAGGGGGTGCAAATTTTTTCACGCTCGATTCCAAAGATTGTATTGAAAATACTAAACCAAAACATCACCCACACGCGACCAAACTTGCTTTACAATTCTGTTTCATCAAACATGGTCTCCGAAGGAGCATGGTTGGGGAAGTTGAACGGCAAGGTTTGCAAACATGCCTGTTTGTGGGCAATTTCTGCCATCAAAAACCCATCAACTGAGTTTGACAAACTAGCTTGATCCTGTATGGACTGAGCATTCTGAGAGATATGCACCCAGCTTCTCAGTATATCCACTCAAAAATGTTGAAATGATATTGATGGATAAATTGTCAAACCCCTGCAGTAAAGGTAGGGGACATTCACGTGTCAAGCATCGTCTTACGTAGAACATCAAGGTACGTTTTTAAAATTCAGATCTTCTGTCGCTGAACGGGTTCACATCAAAAGGCCCTTAATCCTCTGTAAATCTGCTTTTGGGAGGTTTTTTCTCCTCATCCTTCTCTCGCTTCATTCCCTTCGAGCCCCGCTAGGTCCCAATCCGGCGCATCGGTTACCGTCTTATCGAATCAATTCCCAATAGGATTCCTCCTGTCGCCGATAGGCGTCGCTGGTGAGGTATCAAGGAATCGAAGGGTCATTTTCAGTGGCTGCCGCTTCAGATTATCTTATCCTACCCACATGTGATTTCACACATCCTATTCTGGAAAATGGATCACAATGGAGTTGACATATCTACTTTGCAACGAAGAAACAATGGACGGCAGAACGCAAAAGAATGAATGCGTGAAGAAATGCAGGTATTCTAATAAATCTTTCGTTCCTCTAATAAATCTGAACTCGGAATGACCGTCGAAGGCGGTACTTTTACAGGAATAGCCGCCCCACTCCACTCAACCAGATTTGACAACTACCTTGACCCCAAATGTATGAGGTTTTTGACTGCCCTACTGAAAACGTACAATTGATAGGTAAATTGAGTTTATTATTGGGGATTCTATTGAATTTATTGATGTGGATCATGGAGACCAATATCAATAAATTTCCAACCGACAGATTCCGGGTAAGTCCATACTGAAACAATGATATACTACCTGTATTTCTTTCCAAAAAAATAAAATAGATCTATTAACCTCAAAATGCACTATGCACTCCGATTAAGTTTATTACGTTTAGCATCTCAAAATTTAGTCGAAAGATGACCTCCTGTATAATAGCACCACGCCGTAATCATGCCGCTCGATCTCCAAGTTCAGTCAGCCACCTTGCAAAACAAGTTTCTTCTGACCTTCACCTAAATCAGCGAATTATTTTCATGGAGGGATGAAAAACGAGCACTTGAGCAGGAGCGCCTGGAGAAAACCAAAGAGGTTACGAACTAAATCACTGGCGACGAAATCTTGGAAACCCATTTCAAAAAATGGGAAAAAATGAGTTATTGAAAGGTTCCACTAATACGCGAAAAATACACTGTTATACCGGTTTCGGTGATCAAACCATCGTCAATAACAAAGAATAACTGAAGGCACATTGGAGAGAGGTGACCTTATAAATAGTCCCTAAAAGTGAAAGGTGGTTGGGATTGGCTGTGAAGATGAAAAGAGAAGCGAACAAAGTGAATGGGGTCAATTCTAATTGGCCATGGAAATGAATGCCAACAAGTAAAAGGAATGTAGGGTGGAAAGGTGGGAGGAGGATCCAAGTTGTTACAGAAATGAACGCAATAATAGAGAAAAACTTGAAGGAATTACGTCATTCAAAGATTTACCCAACCTATCATCTTTAATCATTTCGAATTTGTCAAGTACATCCAGCATGCTGCTTCCTTTCGGCCAGAAATGAAGATACCCAAGTAAGATCATAATTGAACCTATGACTGGATTCATTCATGTGACGTGCAAAGGCCGAATCACCCTTTATTATCCCTAAAATATTTTTCATGTTCTTCCATATAAACTCCCTGCCAGTTTGACCACAATAGTTAAGTCGACAAGAACACTATTTTATACACACGACTTCTATCTTGAACATTAATTTTAATTTTAACTGAGGTTAATGTAGATGTGGTTATTTTTAGTTTTATATCCTACTTTATACTGATTATTGTATACTGATCCAAATCTTCCAAAGCTCAGTCGTAGCTTCCCTAACAAACTATATTTGAAACACCTTCCCTACTCTTTTTCCTAAGAACCCTATTCCATATTGTATCCCTCATAGCCACTACTCGCCGCCATACTTAAACAGTTAACTTTTTTTAGCTAACTTCTGTTCACTTATCGGTATAGATACAGCTCTGTTAATCATACTATGGAAAGAACCATGTTAGTGGATTTGAAGTACAAATTTCACTTACAGGGACTATTTATAAGGTTACCTCTCTCCAATGTGCCTTCAGTTATTGTTTGTTACTGAAGATGGTTTGATCACCGAAACCGGTATAACAGTGTATTTTTCATGTATTAGTGGAAACACACCTTTCGAAAACTCAGTTTTTTACTCTCCAAAGACGTTCACTTTCGACTAACACCCAGTACTTGGATATCTAACACCCCACACCCCCTTATAAACCTACACTTAATCACACTAGGCACATCCCGGAAAGACTTTTTACTCGGAATGTGGACGCTATATTGTTATTCATCCGTTAGTCCCTGTAGGCTCCACATGATTCTATCAGAGGTGAAGAGTTAATCGCTTGTCGGGTGTAAGCACACGCAAGCTTTTCAAAGCCTGTATTTGATTGGTGCCCATCCGAGACGAGAACCAGAGACGCCGCGAACTTTTATCCCAAACGGGGATAGAAAGATCGGAGGCTCTCGCCCTCTCGGACACCGGCTCCCTACTACATCTAACCCTAGCCAAACAGATACTAGTACCAGTAAAATTCCAATACTCTATGGTGGTTTCTGGTAAATAATGTTCATAGGAACCTACTTGTTTTAGTAAAACTGTGATAGGACGAGAAAATGTGTACATGACGATAGACAGCGTCACAGAAGGGCGTACACAGGAATACAATGTAAAGTTGTATTTTGGTTTATTATTTTCAATAATGAACCATTGGAATCGAGCATGAAAAAAAAAATTCTTACCCCCCCTCAAAATTTGATGGTTTACGTTTCTTACGTTTACGGTTAATCCGAAAATGTAATAAAAATATTTCTGTCTGTCCGCCGTACGCCGTACGGGCAACTTTTCTTAGTTACCATGAAACAAAATTGATGAAATTCGGGTTATAGGTTCCGTTCGGGGTCTAGTTGGTCCTCGAAGCTCGACGTTACTGTCAGTCATCTCTAAGGGGTTCAAAATAGGGGTTGAAATTTTCAGAACGCCGTAGCTCGAAAACTTCCGATAGAAGGGTATGGTTTTTTTTACGTTATTAAATTTGTCTTGAGCTAAACAATTTTTTGAGACCACCCGGAGCATTGTACGTCCAGCCGTTCGTGAGCACCAAAAAGCTTAGTCAACACGATCGTGAATCAAACGGTATAAATCCGGCCCAGATAATCATAACTGCGGAGCATCTGATTATAATCAAGGATGGCTGTATGAAGTCGAGTTGTTTGTTCTGCGATATTATTTCATTTGACAAGTGATGGACTATTGGATTTGGTTGGTAGGTACTTCTGAAACTTGAACAAACGTTGACAGTGGCAAATTATTACACACCGGCAAATTATTACACAACGGTAAATTATTACACAATGGCAAATTATTACACAACGGTAAATTTTAGACAACGGATAATCTACCCAGAAGGGGCTGGATTTTGTTGATAGGTACTTTTGCAACTTGAACAACCGTTGAAGTATTATTGATGGGTAAATTATTACGCAATGACAAATTATTACACAACGGCAAATTATCACACAACGGTAAATTATTACACCACGGTAAATTATTACACAACGGTAAATTATTACACAACGGCTCATCTACCAAGAAGGGGCTGGATTTTGTTGATAGGTACTTTTGCAACTTGAACAACCGTTGAAGTATTATTGATGGGCAAATTATTACACAACGGTTCATTATTCTATCTTCGTAGAAGGGGAACCTATTCAGGTAAGTTATTACACAACGGTTTAGGTAGGTACCTATTAACGAGTACGGGGTTAGGTTCTAACGTACGGAGGGTCCGAGATCTACATAATGTGTGTGTATGTGTGTGTTCATATGTTATATAGAAGGATTATCTATACGGAGACCTGTGATCTGTAACAGGAGGGTATTCTGTACAAAATAATAAACTGTTGTGCAGGGATTTGCAGCGTTTTTGAAATAGAGTGCAAGAGCTCTCGATAGATAGAAAAAACGCTGCAAAGTCCTTGTCACATGGGTTTATTATTCCATTGGACATACCTAACTACAGAGATGTTGGCTGTTTATTTATTGTTTCTCTCATATAAAATAATTGAAATAGCTATCTCTGGTGGTTTCCACCAATTTTGGCCCCCAAAACTCGAATAAAGTACGCTTCTTTTTTTAACACAGAATGTGTTTTAGCCATGGACTAACTAGCCAAAAAAGGTAACGAAATTTCGTAACGAAATCTGGGACGCTGTTATGAAAAATTTCTAATGATTTTCACGTACAACCGATTTTTTCTTAAATAAATTATCTCTGATCATTGATAGTACCATTTAATCGTCTTGATCCACCTGTTGACACTTTTTCCAGTGTTATTATACAAATTGATGGTGATTTCAAACGATTTCCCAGGTTTTTGACTCATAAAAAATCAATTTCGGGAGCTGAACATCTGGTAGAACCTCAATTTTCTATTATTTGGTCAAAATCGACTTCATATTCGGTCTTCTCGTCCCCAAAAACATGAAAAACGATACCTTAAAAGCTCATGTTACCAACATGTTGCTAAAACGCAAAAAGTACCTATTTTTATACACATTTTCACTCATAACACCCCTGGGTATATTCCGATCGGGCTGAAAAGTTTCGGGACACAACTAGGGCCCAAATGGAGCATGTGTGCGAAAGAACGATTTTTTTAGACCGAAAATGAAGCCTGTACACGTGATACGGCGGACGGCGGACGGCGTACGGCGGACGGCGGACGGCGGACGGCGTACGGACATTGCATTTTTGGAATCTACGTACCTTGAAACGGAAAAGAAAGAATTTTGAGGGGGTGTTATAAAAATTTTTTGCTGAGCGATTACATAGGTGTATTATTCACAGAATAATAAACCAAAAGCGATTCATAGTCGTGTTGCAACCACAAAATCACTGATAAGAAGTAAACAAAAATCTCAAGCAAAAATTGGGAACGAATTCAAAAAGTGCGATTTTGTTTGATGATTTCCTGGACCTATGAAACGTGTTGAAAACAATTCGGAAAGGCTCATCCAGAATAAAGTCTGAAGGACTGATGTGGCGATGCCTCTTCCTAACGAGTGCGCATGCGCCAAGTTAGCTTCTAATAGTACTACCCGTAGATCAGCTTCCTCGCGTATGTTTCAAACCATGGCTTGGACACCCCAGTGTTGCCAACCCAGAACGTAAGTTCAGATCTACCTACGAACTTTTTTCCTCAATCTACGAACTTTTCTATGAATTTGATTAATAGAATTAAATTCTCTGTTCTTCTCAACAGATATGTATCCATTACCTATGTAAAAACAGTTTTTGAGTTGACTTTATTCTTCAGTGCAACGACCATCAGTAGGTGTAGGGAAACCATCTACCGTAACTAAGTATATGCAACACGTGTGTCTGAAATCTCTGCCTTATAGATTGTAATTTATACTTTTTCCATCGTTCGTTTGCCTTTGCATTAAAAATAACGGACCTACCTAGACATCTAATAATTAGATAGGAATTATTCGGAACGTAGGTATGAAAATTAAAACAGTGAAATTCTATAAAATTTGATTTGACAATGACATATTGTTGATATAAAGATAAGAGCGGTATCGCGAGGCACACTGACTATTGCTGGTCTACTGGTAGCATTATTCTAACCAGAAGTGGTGAGAAAAACCGTCCAAGTCTTGGCGCATGACTCTCCTGTGTATCATAGGTCACTGTACTCTCTCTTCCAAGTAGTTTGGAAAATAATATCACTTGATATAACAGTCTCACGGGTTTGTACTGCGCAATGTGGAATACCTTTGCGAAATTTTTGTGTGACTAAGGGCGCCTGAGAGGAGCGCGTGCTTCCAGGCGTTTTATATTTAAATGCTTTATTTTGTACGTCTCACTGCAATAGCTTTTCTTTGTAGAAGGTAAACACGCGGGATACTCAGGCTGTGGGACCAGCTATCGGTAGGACCTGCAATGAAAAGGGTAGGCATTCTCAGGAAATTGTAAATCCTAGCATCCGTCATAAATACGTGCATTCATTACCTGCTGTCTGTTGTATGCTCCTCTAATGGAGTAACCTACCCCCCAACGAACGCTGGTGTTCACGAGAGAATGGCACCCCAGGAAATTTGTAGTTTATTTATTTATTTATTATGAAACGGGCTGGCGCCCTGTTTACAACAGCAACAAAGAAGAAAACAGTACTCAGAAAAACAAAATAAAAAAGATGGATATCAATTAAATATAAGTAATTAATTAATAAGTAGTTCGGCTGGATTCCGCTAGAGGCTGTTGCGCACGTGCGCGAAGTTGTGTGTGTGTGTGTGTGTGTGTGTGTGTGTGTGTGTGTGTGTGTGTGTGTGTGTGTGTGTGTGTGTGTGTGTGTGTGTGTGTGTGTGTGTGTGTGTGTGTGTGTGTGTGTGTGTGTGTGTGTGTGTGTGTGTGTGTGTGTGTGTGTGTGTGTGTGTGTGTGTGTGTGTGTGTGTGTGTGTGTGTGTGTGTGTGTGTGTGTGTGTGTGTGTGTGTGTGTGTGTGTGTGTGTGTGTGTGTGTGTGTGTGTGTGTGTGTGTGTGTGTGTGTGTGTGTGTGTGTGTGTGTGTGTGTGTGTGTGTGTGTGTGTGTGTGTGTGTGTGTGTGTGTGTGTGTGTGTGTGTGTGTGTGTGTGTGTGTGTGTGTGTGTGTACAAATGTGCCTAACATCGGCAAGAGTTACGTACCTACTACTTGAGTTACTCAGTGCATAGCTCTTGCCGATGTTAGGCACATTTGTAGTTGTCCTTCGTAGTGGTCAATCCGCTCAAATTTGTTATCCATATACCTAATCTTCACCAATTTGATAATATTTCTCCATAATGAAAGAAACTACATACAAGGAATGATCTAATAGTTTATAAATAAGCACGTAGATAGCATTAATAATTCATTATCAACAGGTAGGTGGATCAATGAAGTCTCGCATGACTAGTAATGTTCAACTGAGGAAGTAACGCTGATGTCTGTGGAAATGAGCCTGATCAAGTAGTAAACATAATAACTCATTATCCGTATAATTACTAAGCCATTAAAATCCCAGATGAGGCCAGATGACTATAAGAAACGGCTATTATATTCACCGGTGTTCTATCGATTACAACATTAAACGCTGCAAATCCCTGCACAACGGTTTATTATTTTGTACAGAATACACTCCTGTTACAGATCACAGGTCTCCGTATAGATAACCCTTCTATATAACATATGTACTATTCTACACATATTATGTAGATCTCGGACCCTCCGTAGGTTAGAACCTAACCCCGTACTCGTTAATAGGTACCTACCTAAACCGTTGTGTAATAACTTACCTGTATAGGTTCCCCTTCTACGAAGATAGAATAATGAACCGTTGTGTAATAATTTGCCCATCAATAATACTTCAACGGTTGTTCAAGTTGCAAAAGTACCTATCAACAAAATCCAGCCCCTTCTTGGTAGATGAGCCGTTGTGTAATAATTTACCGTTGTGTAATAATTTACCGTGGTGTAATAATTTACCGTTGTGTGATAATTTGCCGTTGTGTAATAATTTGTCATTGCGTAATAATTTACCCATCAATAATACTTCAACGGTTGTTCAAGTTGCAAAAGTACCTATCAACAAAATCCAGCCCCTTCTGGGTGATTATCCGTTGTCTAAAATTTACCGTTGTGTAATAATTTGCCATTTTGTAATAATTTACCGTTGTGTAATAATTTGCCGGTGTGTAATAATTTGCCATTATGTAATAATTTACCCATCAATAATACTTCAACGTTTGTACAAGTTTCAGAAGTACCTACCAACCAAATCCAATAGTCCATCACTTGTCAAATGAAATAATATCGCAGAACAAACAACTCTACTTCATACAGCCATCCTTGATTATAATCAGATGCTCCCTCGTGATGATTATCTGGGCCGGGTTTATACCGTTTGATTCACGATCGTGTTGACGAAGCTTTTTGGTGCTCACGAACGGCTGGACGTACGATGCTCCGGGTGGTATCAAAAAATTGTTTAGCTCAAGACAAATTTAATAACGTAAAAAAAACCATACCCTTCTATCGGAAGTTTTCGAGCTACGGCGTTCTGAAAATTTCAACCCCTATTTTGAACCCCTTAGAGATGACTGACAGTAACGTCGAGCTTCGAGGACCAACTAGACCCCGAACGGAACCTATAACCCGAATTTCATCAATTTTGTTTCATGGTAACTGAGAAAAGCGGCCCGAAAAGCGGTACGGCGTACGGCGGACAGACAGAAATATTTTTATTGCAGTTTTGGATCCTACATACCTTGAAACATAAACCATCAAATTTTGAGGGGGGTAAGAATTTTTTTTTTCATGCTCGATTCCAATGGTTCATTATTGAAAATAATAAACCAAAATGGAGATTTCCCTCATTAATGTTCCGACCCACACTCGTTTTCGTGGGAAATTCAAAGATCTCGAAACTGAAGGAATAGAACCATTTCTTGAACTTTCGACAACACCTTATTTAGATGCGGCGATATTTAGTTCAGCCCACTGGGGAGTCTATCCATTGGAATCAACTGCGATTTGGGAACCTTCGACCTCATTCGCCCGTTCACTGGGTGTCACACCTACTTGAGGGCATTCATCACGAGTTACACATAACTCACAGATTTACAGACACAATAGAGAAACTATTTGATACATGGCAGAAACCGAGTCTCATAAAAATTATAACCGACCTCGATTCTACGTGCCTACAATATCGTATAAATTACAACAGACTTTTTTAGGAACTAAACATCACTTTTCACGAAGGTTTGTGAGAGGTTGTGAAATACCAAATGTTGGGTGGTTTGTAGGTTTGTATAGCAGCAGAATTTCACATGGTAGCGTAGTCGCCGCCCACTGCTACCCAAGGTAGTACCTAACTGCGCAATCCAAAGTAGACGAGGTTTACTCAGATCGAAATGAATGAAAATACAAATTTTCAGTCGCTTTTCGGCAAGCTGTTGGAAAAAGTAATCCAATTTTTCCTAATGGTACCAGTAGGTACCGTTGAGTCCTATAATTACCGTTTTCCAGCATTAGGTACCTACTAATTAGTCAAGAATGCAACTACCAAAAAGTAGCCAAGCCTAATGCTGTAGCTCGGTCCTGAATGCCAATAAATTAGTATGTGCTCCGAGTAGCCAGTACGCCAGTAGATACATGAAAATTCAGTAAACTATACAGAAAATTAGTCAAATCTTCGCGTTCGGACGAGCATCAGCGAACGGAGCCGAGCCCCATTGTGAGTTTTCTTTTACCCTCATTTCCAGCGAATGTTTAGCTGAAATATTGTGCACACCCGACTTTTCAAATCATATGGACCGTTTGTTCAAACCCACCACAATCCCCAACCATCAGGGAACGAACCACTACTAATGTTATTCAACTACCAGAACTCTCGATTATCGAGTTCAATAAATTATATCCCAACCGCTCCCAAACCCATTTGACAACAGATCATACTACGAGTTTTTACACTAATTAGGTAACTTCAGATGGTTTCAGACTGATCAATTACTATAGCAGGTCCATTAGTCGAACGGCATCAATCGGAACAGCGACCTTACTTATATTAATTGGTTGTTCAGAAATCAGAAGCGTAAACCTAGTCAGGCAAGTAAACTTCGAAGAATCTCGACCTCACCACATCACCATTCGATAAGTTTCTCTCCCCAACAACTTCGAGATTCTTATCTACAAGTTTCAACTTCTCATGATTATGTATTCAGTCGAAGAATTATGTCTGCCAAATAATTAATAAATTACTAAAAAGAAAAAATGAAATGATTAATATTAATCTTGTTTTCACTTTTGCCGTTTTAAGGAAGCCCTATGCAAATCAGGCAGCTTCAGGGATCTCAACCGTTTAATAACTACCTACCCGTGGAGATGTTTCACTCAATTTCAATCAAGACGAAAACCAAGCTAAACTCAAGGCCGAAGTTCTCTTTCTTGTCTTAAAATTCACAATTTTTGAGGCGTATATGTATTGTTTCACTTGTATATTCACGATTTTTGTTGTTTAACTGTCTTTAACACTGAAGATATTTGAACTGTCATAATGAAATGGCACTGTTGTCTTTTAAATAACAATAGAGTCATTGAATTATGAATCATTGTTATTGTTAGCCGTCCATGAACAAATAATTTAATTTATTTTCCAATTTCTAGTTACTCTAAGTATACTAAATAAATTATCGTGGCTCGAACAAAATTAAATAAACCATGAAGTATGGAAAAGGCAAGTTTCATCACAAAAGATCCGCCGCCCCGAGTTTCTGATGAATTATATTGTAATAGGTACCTACGTGTTAAAAAAAAAGTACCTGGGTATCTTTTGCATTATTTTTGTAAATTGTCTACCAAGATTTGTATAAAATTAACCTTTAACATCAAATAATTACCCAAATGCATAATTATTGCATTATGTTACCAACCAATTAAAATTCAAAAGGTTGACTCCAGGATTTTGATACTTCCTACCATCATTGTGAATTTCACGTGTTTAACCAGATGAATATATTTCGAACGCCAAGAGGTGAGTGGAGGATTTAGGTTGAAGAGTTTACAAGACAGAAGGGAAAATGTTATGCAAGTAGCCGCCCCACATGTGACACACATTTGCACGGCGAACCTCCATCTGGTCCCCCGAGTTTCGCCGCCCTCACCACCAGGAGCCTGCATTGACTTCTTGGACCAAACTCAAGTTGGGGACGAGACCGGTCGATTCCACTTTTCGAGCGGTAATATCGATCTCTCCGAAACTCCGACCAAAAGGCCGGTTTCGAGCTGTGAAGAAGACCTGAAACCTGGTTTATGAACCGTACCAGTCGAGTTAAACACAGGTTGATCGGTTATAGTGCACTGAGATAGATATCACCTCTGACTACAAACAATAAAAGAATTTTTGATGAGGTGCTGCAACCACCACAGCGGTTCCTCACATCAAACTGCACCCTTATATTCATGTATTTAAATGTCAATCTTCATCAAGACTTCTATTTTGCTGAACATTCATGGGTTTTCTCCCTTTTTAATCGGATTCAAAAGAAACACTGTCATTCAGCATGGCTATAAGAGCGAATTTTCGAAGAAATAACTGATTTTATGTAAAACTGTTTCATCTCAAGAAATAACCACGTTCCTTCATCTTCAAAGTGCTCCAGTTTGAGAACGGAATGAGATGTCGCAATTCTGATTTCACCATCGTGTTCAGCGTACAAAAACTTTTAAAATGGGGGCTCACTTGTCAGACTGTTTGATTTTGGGAATTTATGGGTAATTTCCCCCCCCCCCCCCCCAAACTCCCGAAAACTCCCCCTTAGAGTGACCCGATTCTGCCCATCTACGAACTTAGCCTGTCGATTGCCAAGACAGATTTTTCGTGCAAATTTGAACTTTTTATCTCAATTCTTTCGAGAGTTATCGTCTGGAATGCCACATACATATATAAATATATTAAATATATGAATATATATACATATATTATTACGGGGAAGAGCCCTCAGAGCACCTCCTGAACTGGACACCCCTTCTCTCCACCGCCACAACCGCCTTTCACCCCCGTGACAAGCGGTGGGGAGGAGGGGTGTACAGTTCAGGAGGTGCTCTGAGGGCCCTTCCCCGTAATAATATATACATATAATTTTTGGTGTCTTTCGGCAGTGAATTCAGGATGGTCTGAAACGGATTTTGGTATAAAAATCTTTCGGAAATTCGAGTACCGAAATTTTGGACCGAGAACAATAGCTTCCTTTTCTTCGAAAATTCGCTAAAAGGAAGAGTTTATCAATTCGAACTGTTTCTTTGTTTGTCCAGCGATTATTCCGAAACTACTAGATGATTTTATGAGTATTTTTTCAAATGAAAGAGGATCATCCTCCGGTCCCATTCCAGTTTTTTAAGTAAAAAATGAGTACTGGAACTAGGCTATAATAAATTTATACTCCTCGAGTTCTGGTGCTTTGGGCATTGCACGATTTACGAGTAAGAACTGAAAACAGCCTGCAAGACTGCGGATGCCCTAGTAATGATGGTATCATACTTGATACTGAGTGAATAATGGATCACTATATTGGCGTTAACATAAAAAAAGTTCAGGTACCTATATAAAAAAATTATTTAAAAAAAAATGAATTAAGCATAAAATAATCCATAAACACCTTCATGAGCTGAGGTTACTTTCCATATTCGATTGATTTCATCGTTTCTAGTCATCAAATAATATTATTCCTAGAATTATAATGCTGACAATCATGATCAGGTACATTAAAATTGGATCCGACGTGAAGTTCAAGTTTAGGTGCAAACAAGACATGTTTTCTTTGGACAACACGGAGTCGAGTATTCATTGGACTGCCAGGATTATTACAGTACCTACAAAGAATAGGGCAGAATCAATATTCTTTGTTAGGTAAAAGCATCCTGGATTCGATAATGACACTTGCTTCAGAGCTATGCACAAAAGCAGACCAATAAAAACGTAGCTGATCAAGAAATTTTTACTTAATAATTTTGGAAACTACCTACACACTGAAATACCAACAAACACCAAATGCAGTTTTGGTTTATTATTCTGTGAATAATACACCTATTTACATTTGTTTTGAACAGTTCCATAAAATAATAAACCTAAATAAAATGACTGCTACGGAATAGAATTAATTCGGATGATTAAAATACTACAATGAGCTATAATAGATCAATAAATAATATACTATTATATTATATTGATGACATGATGAACAGGTAAGGCCAATATCAATAAATTACCCAAGCGATGGGTTGATCGATCAAACTGCTAATTCATTACCTAGGTAGGTACCTAATAATTTAAGGGCGAATTATACCTATCTAAGAAGAGAGGGAATGTAGGGACGGATAATGATAATCACCTTGAGACCAACATCTGGTAAAACATTGAATTATGGGTTCAGTGGTAGATGAATGCCGAATAATACAGCTGAACGTTGATTCAGACGCATAGACATAAACTAATTGCCTGATCTCAGTTAAATTATTAGGATCGCTATCTTCATCTGAGTTCACCTTTCGGCGATTTAATAAATTAGGTAACGGCCGCCTGTACGGTAGTCGGTTGGCGATCGGAATCAACTAGCGGAGGAATCCGCGTGCTTTTGTCGAAAACGTGATTTATCCCTTCTGGATGAATGTCCGCGACGAATTAATTGGTTGTAGGTAGCAGAGGTTCCTACCTACATGGACTCGTATTTCACAAGTCCCGGCCAAGTGAAACAGTCGATGATTTAGAAGCGCGGCGCTAGAGCGCGAAGATAATGAGTCATCCAGCTGGGAACCGGCTGGAAAAACTAACCCATTGATCGGGCTAGCCCCCCCCCCCATACAACCATCGCCCAGAAAGAAAGCAGGTAATAGAGTTATTATGCAACTGGACTCAGTTGAAGTATAAAAAAACAACTAAGGACGAAAGTAAAAAATCACGGCACCGGTAGACTGCCACAGCCAGACTAGTTTTTGTGGGAGCAACCTGTGAACGGAACCTTTTCTCTGCTCTCTGAGCTGTCTGGAAGTTTTTTGTAGGTTGATACGGCACAATGGGGCATATTCTAATTGCGAATGTCAAGGTCGAAACCCAACAGTTTTTTCTTCAGCAAAAAAAAGTTTTTCGTAGTAGGTCAAGGCTACGCGGATCTTTCCATTCATTTCACCCGAAGGATTTTTTTATGGTTTGCAGGTGATTGGAAGCAACGAAAATAGCCATTTCGCGGAAGGATTGAACAAAAAGGGTTCGACACCCGCCTGAAGTTGCTGCCATTTTCATACGCGGGCGTCCACCCACTCACGGAAAGGTGGCAGTTGGTTTTTATTCAGTTTCAACAAAATTCATACGAAACAGAACAAAGTGAATGATAAAACTAATCACGGACGATCCGACGAATACACCAACAATGTGCGGTCAAAACCTTCGGTCGATCGGCCAACCAATTGTTGTTCGACTACACTTTTAATAGTGTGAGCTTAAACCGAGTAAACGAAATTAAAGACCTATATCAAAGAGAATAAAAAAGAGTATATAAAAAAGAGATACCTATAAAAAAGAGTATAATCTTCGACTCGCGGTTGACATTCGTTTCTCATATTGACAGTGTTTGTATGAGGGCGATGAGGTCCTTGGGGTTTTTGAAACGTCATACTAGGGATTTTACCGATGTCAAGGCTTTGGTCGCTCTGTACAATACACTTGTGCGTTCTGTGCTGGAGTATGGCTCGATCATCTGGTCCCCTTTCTATGCGAATGCGGGCGAACGGATTGAGCGTGTTCAGCGTGGTTTTGCGCGGTACGTTGCCTTTAAGCAGCGCATCGATTGGCATGGCTTTGATTATAGAAGTGTCCTTCGGCTTTGTGCCATTGACACTCTTGATCGGCGCCGCCAGATCGCGGACTGCGTGTTCATCTTCAGTTTGTTTCATAATAAGATTGACTGCCCCCACCTGCTGCAAATGATTAATATTCATGCCCCCCTGCACCACACTAGAAGTAACTATTCATTTTATGTCCCGTCCTGTACCACTAATTATTTATTTAAAATCCCATTCTCAGAGCACAGCGAACCCTAAACCGTTTGGCAGCGGATGACGGTTTTGATTTGTTTATCGACTCTATTGGTCATCTGAAAAGATTGATTCGGAATAGCATTTAATTTAGTAACACATATTCATTTTGTATAATTTTTAGCGAATTTTCGAAGAAAAGGAAGCTATTGTTCTCGGTCCAAAATTTTTAAAACTCGAATTTCCGAATGATTTTTATACCAAAATCCGTTTCAGACCATCCTGAATTCACTGCCGAAAGACACCAAATATATATATATATATATATATATATATATATATGTATGTGTCATTCCAGACGATAACTCTCGAAAGAATTGAGATAAAAAGTTCAAATTTGCACGAAAAATCTGTCTTGGCAATCGACAGGCTAAGTTCGAAGATGGGCAGAATCGGGTCACTCTAAGGGGGAGTTTTGGGGAATTTTAGGGGGGGGGGAAATTACCCATAAATTCCCAAAATGAAAAAGTCTGACAAGTGACACCTCATTTTAAAGGTTTTTGTACGCTGAACACGATGGTGAAATCAGAATTGCGATATCTCATTCCATTCTCAAACTAGAGCACTTTGAAGATGAAGAAACGTGGTTATTTCTTGAGATGTTCTTCCTGGTTCGTCTGCTCTAATCTGATAACGGAATGGGATATCGCAATTCTGACTTCACCATCGTGTTCAGCGTTGGAAAATCTACAAACCGAGGTGTTACTCGGCAAAAAATGGAACAAAAAATTTGTTACGTATCCAATACCTACTCTTCTGGTACTCAAATCATTTTTGATTTCCCCCTCCCCCTCCTTCCACCCCAAATTTTAATTTGCGTAAAACTACTCCTGTTTTAATTTTGTATGGTATCAAGTTGGGAAAACATTGGCCGAAAATTAATTTTCAGAAAATTTTAGGCGGAGGAGGAAGATGCCGAAAACTTCGAAAATTCGCTCTTATAGCCATGCTGCATGACTGTGTTTATTTTTATTACTTTTCTTTTTTTTCCTTTTTGTGTACTCTGTACGAGGCTGTGTTTTTTTCATCTGTTTTCTCTATGTAATTTGGCGTTGCCCGTATATTTCTAAAATAAATAAATAAATAAATAAACAATACTTATCCACAACCACGTGAGCAAACACGCACATTTTTGTAGCATCGAAGTTAGACAGGGAAAAATAGTCCGGGGCTGGCTCAAACCTTTTTCATCATAATGCTTTTGATAATTATACGTATTGCCTCCCTGGTTTGCTGCAGTCGAAAAGCGCAAAGCCCTCCTTAACGAGGGTTGACAAGCGGACAACAGCTAAAACCCCAAGAACTGAAAAGCACCGACAGAACAAATAGAAGCTGAGACCCGTTTCAATTCATTCAGCGTCCAAAATTCTATAGGAATTACGTTTGAAATTATTAGAAACCTGGAATGTCAACAAACTTCGCTGTTCGAACTTTTTGAGTTCGCAACTTAGCCAGCAATCACCTGTGTTCCTTCAAATCCGTCCGACATCCGTAATAATTTAATTCCACACCTGATTCCTATCCATAATAGAGCATCCTTCGTAAGTTACACAGCCTTGTACTTTACCAATATAGTATTTTTTACCACATTCGGTTTTTCTTCCAAGTTAGAAATTAGCTGTAACTTCACTCCATTGGCTACACCATGAGATTTTTCTTGAAGATGAGGTAAATTAGATGAATTTGGTGATGGTAAAAATTTAGAAATGATGACTAGAACTTGGATGAATTTGGAGTATCACAGTTAACGGTTTCTTGGAAGCACACTGACATGAACAATTGGTCTGAATTGTGCGGGAACTGAATGAGGTAACTAATGTTTCTTGCACAAAATTCATTCAGACCCATTGTTCATGTCCATGTGCTTCCAAGAAACCGTTATCTGTGGTACTCCAAATTCAACCAAGTTCTATTCATCATATATTTTTATCTATATTTTTACCATCGCCAAATTCATCGGATTTACCTCATCTTCAAGAAAAATCTCATGGTGCCGCCGATGGAGTGAAGTTACAGCTAATTTCTAACTTGGAAGAAAACCGCCTGTTACCTACCTTGAAACTGCAGTTACCGGCCAATTTGGAGAAGTCATCACTATCATCTGGACATCACCCTCTAGTCATTCAGAACAGATAAGCCTAGTCTTTTAACAACATTTGTTCCTGATCAAGACTGAAGTCATTATAATATACCTAAGTCCAATACCAGATCTTCAATCATTGCCAGTGGCCAGTGTAGATTAAGAATATCATATAATCATCAAGCACAAAGTTCCTATAAGTAACATTATTTTCAATAAAATCAAGTATTTGTTGGTGCTTCATCAATGTAATATCTGTGTTCCAGTGAGCACCCTTAGTTCCTATTAGATTTATATTGCCTACATTATTATTTCCTCTGTGCAAGGTGGTCCTTCGAGTTTTCTTTAATTTGTCTAAATAATCTTTAGCATTAGTGGCTTGGGACATTTGCTGCAATCAAAAAGTATAGGTTTCATCCCAACATTCGTCGACTAAAAGAATTTATTTATTTTACAGCTGAGAAAACGTCATAAGGACAATGCAAAAATTTATTCACTCACGAACTAGCGTTTGTTGCTGTATGACCACTTTAATTACGTAATTAACCTCGATAAAGTCCCAGCTTGATATCGACTGTAGAGCGTCATGATCGCAGCGTCCTTCTTCTCCTGCTTCTTACGTTTAGGTACCGTTTCCGTTGTGTTCATTTTGATGTAAGTCTCACCCTGGAATCATGGCGAGACATTCAATCACTTCGTGGATTGAGCAGCGAGGGGAATGAAAATTGTCGTTGAATTTGTGGAAAGACTCCGAGCCATTAGTCGTCTGAGGATGTTCCTTGAGTGGTGGTCGAGCCCAAATGTTTGGAGGGAATGTGCTCTTAGGCCAATGTACGTCTTCGCAACATAATCCAAAAACGACCCAATTCTCTCACCCCGTGTTACTAATTCCAGCAAGTCGAGGAAAGCCAGTTCGACGTCTTCATGTTGGAGATACGACAATTCCAAAAACTGTTTCAAATACTTCCCTATTTTGCTGTCTACAGTGAATTGTGAGCTTTTCAACACATCAGCAAAAACTAACTGACCACCTCATCAGCGCTTATTTTTGCGCTAATCGGACACATTCAAAACCATCTTAGTGTGAATTTGCGCAATTAGATTGTAGTCCCCTGGTTGTAATGATGGACCTGGAGTTGTTCGCAGCACTATTTAGACATTCAACATTTGAAGGAAATTTCAAACCATCAACCATATGAGCAGCAGGGATGAAAATAGCGACAAAGTGTTATTGTTATTGTAAATGAAAATCCTGTATGTCAGACAGGCTCATCCGCGTAACAGACTTGAAATCTCAAATCACTTTCAGATTTTAGCTCGTGCTGGAACGTACTGACTCCTGCTCTGATATATCTAGAAAACAACAACAAGATCAGTTTTTCACACATTATTTTGAAACTTTTGACGTTTTCACCAAACTATCCAATTTATTATGAGCAGCAGGGAAGGAAGTAATGGAAAAATGATAGGCACCGTCAACCCAAACTATTTTAAAATTATAACAGCAGTCCAATTTTCCTTATTAACACAAAATTTAACCTCAGTATGTTTGTAATCCTACTCATACTTCGATACCCATTCTAATTTTGAATGAATAATTTTTGCATGATTGTTTGAAACAATTTCTTATTATTTAAACAAAAATATCTCCAGCAATTATTAAAAAGTTTCTAGTAAAACAGATTCTTCAGTAGACTGAACACTCAAGATTTAATGCCAAACTGACAACGAATTAAGGTAGGGACAATAAACGGATGTTTTATTAGATATGATAAGCCTCTCCCCACCACCCACCTTAATGGTTGTTTCGTAACGTAGGTAGGTGACCAAAACAAGCATGAGGCTCACCCAAATCAGATATAAAATTTCGTCAGAACTAAATTAAAACGAATTTCGCCATAGAGCCCGCATGCTGTGCGCGAACCAGAATCTAATCCCTGCCAATGACCCCGCCAAAAATTCCGAGCGGTGAATCGGCGGACTTGTTTGCATTAGTAACCAGTTGTGGAGTTTCACGTGGTTAATTTCGAATGACAAATCTCTAGCGCCGGCCCATAAGCCGACTGACTGCTAAATGCGATATTCGAGTTGTTTTTATTCGTTCCGAAACGGCATTTAACACGCCTACTCGGTGAATCAAGACTCTATCAAGAAACATATTATGATTTACAGGGTGGTGATTTATGATGGCAACAACCCGATAAATTTAAAAACAGCCTCATGTATATTTTTCATATCTTCGTCATTTCAGAACAGCATTAGCGAGATATGAATATACAACTACTGCTCTTGATGATCGGAAACAACATCTGATGAAATTGATCGGAACATTTTCATTTTTTGACTAAAGAACAAACATTATGCGTACCTAAACTGGAAAAACTGTATATTATACGTAGGTACTTGATAACAAGTTATTTTTGATTTTTCTTTCACCACTTCATGAATTATTCTTTTTCTCATCATCAAGAAACGGCCAATTATTTGTTTTTCCTCCACGGCTTCATCTAAACGCAAATGAACGTCAACGTCGAAAATTTTTGTATGATTTCCTAAGGTACTTTACATCGGATGTACGATGCACATTATCACCTCCATAAAAGTTACGCACCATTAATTTCATCTGTACATTATGATGAATAAAGATTGAAAAAAGTCTTAGTATGAATATATACCTACCTAATAGCATTCCATCTTCTTCCAGTCTATAAATCGATAAATTTGTATCTATCTTCTATTGATGTATACAAAAATTTCATGCCCATTTATTTTTAATAAAAAGATAAACATGCACGAAAACAATAAACTACCTAATCATCTTACCTTAATGAATCAAAATTTTCAATACAACGAATTATAGATGAAACATAGTAATTTATTTGTACCCCAAACGATTCGTTATTTCCAGTTCCATTTTTTTCGATTTGTTACGAAACTGGACAATACCTGTTCCACAAAATATGTGAAATTATATAAATCATACATATTAACCTTCTTTACATAAGTACCCATCCTTGTCACGATCAAAATATTTCGAGTTCAAATAACAAATCCACGATATTCTTCGTTAAGTGTACCTATTTTAAAACTTAAATATATTCCGATATCTAAGAAGCGAAAATTCACGAAGGCGGTTTCGGTCATAAGCACAAAATTAATCTGAAAATTTAACTGAATAACCACGTCATCCAAGGGTTCGCTTCGTGATCGAGTTCTGTCTACGTCGATTTCTGGCTCGAAATTTGATTAGTTTGACAATGACGGGGGTGACAGGCGTACTTCGGGTAAATCTGCTCGAATCGACAAACACGTCGACCAAATTGCAAGTAATGCAGGTGCAGGTATCGCCAGCCACCTGGCAAAATCCGGTCCAAACTGAAAAGAAAACGCGAGAGGTTTTGATCGACGCGACGTGAAATCACCGAAGTAGCGAAAGACCACTTCCAAAGGTTGGCGTGAATTCATTAGAACCTCGTGGGATCGGAAACCACTGGTGCAGCCACCAAGATAATGGGGTTCAAGGTTGCGATCGTGAATGAAATACAACATTTGAAGATTAATCCTGTCGGGAAAAGTTGTTCCTGAGTACGTAGGGTGTTTTTACCTTATTGAAGTCAAGGACCTCGTTAGGTTGTAGCTATTAGCGAAGCAGCTACAAGTATCTCTTGCTTGGGAGAAACTTGTTCTCCAACGATGACTCCAACTGGTGCCGAGGGAAACGGGTTAACCAACCTATTAATGAATCTCTAATGCCTACTATAGGCTGGATTACATACTTATTACATACGGACTACATACTTATAGGTAAGCCTTACGTATAATTTTCGCCGATGAACATAGCGAGGGCACGCGTCGAGTCTCACATAAAATAAGATCGCGCTATAAGGTATTGTTCTTTATGTGGGCTGATCGATATCCTTAAAGAAGTTTGGTGTATGAAAGAGTTGTTGGTGTAGGTAATATTAGAGGAAACCCAATTAGCCAATTAGCCTTGACATTCCAAACCCTTTAGAACATACGCAATTTCAAACACCACCGTAAGCTGAAGACAATACAAGTGATACCAAATGAATTACATGCTAACACGTAAGTGAATCTAGAAAAGCACGAAACAACTAACTCTAACCAACAAGTTTATCGTGGGAGGGTAATACATTGGTGTTCTATACATGTATTATATTTATGAAACTGATATGGTAGTGGAAGTTGTAACAGTGTGGGCTGTTCTCGATACATTTTTTCTTCCGATGGAGACGGGATCGGTTTGGGGAAGCCTAATCGATATCCCTTCTTAACCGGTGATAATCTCGCTGGTCTAGGAGGGGGACTCTCGAGGGTCCACCCCCACTGTTACTCTCTGTCACATGGTAGCAGAGCGTGGTTCGGTAGCATGCGCTGAGCACTTCACCATACTCCATCCACTTTTCTTGGGCTTACCAGAAGGATAAGCCCAAAGGTTTCCCAGAAGGATTCCTTTACTAACAACCTGTCCCTTTGATAATACATACATCTATTGGCTTCCCCACCCCCTTTCCACCATTTAGAGTGTCAGTATGATTAAAATATACTGAGCTCATTAGAAGGCGATTGATGCCATGTCCCAATTAACAAGTACCAATAGCTGTTCCATCCCAATGATGCAGGTTGATCACTTAGAGGTTGCCCAGATGAGCACAATTCACTGGACAACAACCTCTGACAACATTATCCGCCAATACTCGTATGTAGGACCTTTGTTCTCCACCAGTAAAATATTATTGACATAGTACAATTACGATGGAGGTTAGTCACCTTGAAGATGTTCAGATGTCTTTTCCTGAACCAGAACTTCATACTAAGTACTTTTCATTCCCCCTTTTCCCTCTGTCATGTGGGGAGGAGTGTAACAGTGTGGGCTGTTCTCGATACATTTTTTCTTACGGTGGAGACGGGATCGGTTTGGGGAAGCCTAATCGATATCCCTTCTTAACCGGTGATAATCTCGCTGGTCTAGGAGGGGGACTCTCGAGGGTCCACCCCCACTGTTACTCTCTGTCACAAACTCCACGTACCAGGATGCAATGAGAATCTCTCGTTTATATAACTACCTAGGGTTTCTATAACTTGCAATTTTGACTGCCAGAACGAATTCAAAGTGCCACTTCTGGCATACAAAAGATGAAAATTAATCTTCTAAAACAGCCAAAAGTCCTATACTTCGAAATATTGCTCATATGGTCATGCTGCTCATCTGTAACTTTCAATATTTAGTGCCCAGTATGTACCGAAATATATCAAAGGAAACAATAAACGGTACTGGTCCAATATGCTATCTACCGACGATCCGTTGGTGCAGTATGCTATCTACCGACTAGTTATGTTATCTACTTCATAAAAATCGCTTGCCTGCCAAATTTCACTCCAAATTGAAGTTCATCGATGGTTTTCAAATTCTCTATGAGTGTCGACATAATAGTGGTCCCTTTTTCAAATTCCCTTAGAATGATGGGCAATAAAGTGGCTCCGTCGCGCTTCTCACAACAACAATCCGTATTTCATCCGGCAACACTCCTTTTTCTTTTAAAAATCTTACGTTTCGTCACTGTACACTGTTTTCCTGTACAACCGTCCTAAACTAATATTACAACCACTGTTTAGCTCGCTAATGATAAGATACGTCACCGATGTTGATAGACAGCATATTGAGCCACCGCGAAGGAGCGGTAGGCATCGAATTCGTGAAGCCCTGGGGTAGACAGCATTTGGACCGGTACCCAATAAACGGCCTACTCATAATTTAGTTGAGAGTTCTACGCCCAATTTTGAAAGCGCTGCTCTCTAAAGACTTGGAAATGTTATAATTTTCGGGTTGACGAGACAATAATATCGACAACTTGGAAGTTACGAGTGGAAACCCAGCGATAAAGCTGTCACAGAAGTCACGCACGTCGTTAGAAACGGGGCTGCTCGACGCGAATTATCGGTTGCCGCTCATGTTCATTCGGCCTGCCACACCACTTATTGTGACTATAGCACTTTGGATGTCGGACAGATATTTTTAAGAAGAGAGACTATGAGGATTCTGTTTTCGTGGTCGTGGGATGTTGCGTAAGTTCCAATAAGGTTGGAAACAAACGTAGGTACGTAATCAAAATAACGGCTGGCGTCTTCTGTGACGATGGGAGAGAATCAGCGAGTTTCATATTTAACTCATGTAGTAGCTGTAAGTTGTAAAATGGGTTCATAATATTTATGGCAGATATGGAATAAATATACGGTAATTAAATAGGAGGCCAAATATAACCAGTCCAGACCGAAGTGTCCGTCCAGGATTTTCCAGACGACTTTAGCATCAGCAATGATAATCTGAATTATGAATTATGATTCGTCCACACTGGGATTCTATTAGTTTGCAGTTGAGGTATCGCTTGTAGTGGGCACATTGTGACTTGTGATTCTTGATGTCCCATTTAGGGGAAGAGGACGTCGAAAACTGCCTCGAGCAAACAGAAGCATTGTTCGAACTTTAGTGCTCTGCACAAAGACCTATGAGGGAGGAACGGAATGCAGTGTCCAATACCTACGGCTGTATTTGGGTTGCCCAGAGACAAGGTTAACAGCGCTGACACAAAAACTATGCATAACCTTTTGTCGGCAAGTACCTCCATCGAACATTTCTAAGTCAACTAGTATAATGTAGATGCAAAGCAGTAGAACACGGTAAATACTGGAAAAGGGTGGCTGTAGGTGGAAGAAAAAAATCCTTCGGTGATTCTCTGGTGATGTTTGATGTTTGGGAGGACCTGTGCAGTTCTCTTGGGTCACTGGGCGCAATCTTACGGTGCATACCGTCAAAGAGCGTCCCTCCAGGGTGAGGGTCAGAAAACGACCCAGCCATAAAAATCTTTGGAGTCGTCGAACTCCGCCTTGGGAACTCGCCCAGGAAACCTTTTGCATTATATTTTCGTAAGTGCTCAATAAAACCGCCCTCTGACCTGCATGTTGGGCAAGTATTTTAAAGCTGTTTAGACCCAGGCTGTACCGTTAACGGTACGTGCATGGACAGCAATGCAATAACAATGAGACCGTTGTGACTCTTTGTTCCGTCAACTTCTGGTAAACATAACTGTATCCGGGGTCGACAAAATGCGGAAGACGGGTCTTGCGTTTTCAAAAACGTCATAAAGTGAAAAAAAAGTTGACGCCTCCATTTGTGTTGTTCGCACTCTTGAAAACCTTTTTTCTATGGTTCACCGGAAGGTCAAGCTTAAAATGGTTGGGTTTTATAGCGTCTGTACAATGTTACTATAGAGATAGGAACAGGAATATTATACAGACCGGGGAGGGGAGAAGTGATATTCCATCGGAGCCGGATAATATCTTAGGATTAAAGCTAAAATTACCTAACTCCCCAATTTGTCTGATGACTCAGCAGAGCGTGTAACAATAATTAGTTATCTGTTAATCGGTTCATAACAATATTATACGGAATCCTTCGAGTTCTCAACAACCAGGTATGGCTTTTGATGACTGATTAATATTAGTACGTACCTAACTATAGAAAATCCCAACATCTGTAAAAACACCTGTTTTATTTTCTTTTCTAAAGAAAAGATCTCGGCGAGTGCTTTCCGAAAAGGTGCTGAGTGGTATCCGACGGTCGAAAGTGGGCGATAAACCAGTGGAAAGAAAGCGAAATTACGTCACAGGTAAAGGTCCTCACTCTCAGCGCCATCCACTTATGACGTCATTTCGGTTTCTTTGTATCCGTTTGTTGTCCAAGCTACACTTTGAGATGAAAATTGGCAAGGGCGCTAAATCCGATTCTGAGATCAAAACTAAATAATTCCTACGGAAATTTCCCATTAACATACAACATTAGACAAGTATTTACTCTTGAGAGTCGGTCGGGTGAATCAAACTCAACTTCAGGCCAACGTTTCGCTGTATTTATACGGCATCATCAGGGCTGTACAAGAAGAACATCACGTCTTAACATATAAATTGACCCAACCAATCCCTAGCTTTCATAAATATACCTACTTTTTTTTAATAAATTTTTTTATAAATATTAAAAATGATGCTATACTATTTTACAATATACTACAGGTACATGGTTATTTACATGTCTATTACATGTATATTGTAAAATAGTATAGCATCATTTTTAATATTTATAAAAAAATTTATAAAAAAAAAAGTAGGTATATTTATGAAAGCTAGGGATTGGTTGGGTCCATTTATATGTTAAGACGTGATGTTCTTCTTGTACAGCCCTGATGATGCCGTATAAATACAGCGAAACGTTGGCCTGAAGTTGAGTTTGATTCACCCGACCGACTCTCAAGAGTAAATACTTGTGTATTCGTCGTTGCGGTCAAAAACGCGACACTGCTGATACAACATTAGGTAATTCAGTTTGAAGTCGACCTCATTTTTCGCCTTATAGCCTAATTTAAACATTTCTCTTTCTCTTTCTACAGACCCACAGGATTATTATGATGTCAACATGAAAACAGCATGCAGCTGTCTAGTCCCTCTGTAATCAGGCGATATTTTAATGATATAGCTGACCAAGATGCCCGCGCCCGGGTACTGACAAGCATAATCAACTTCTTCTTAGTGCGTTTTTCCACATCGAAAACCCGTTACTGGATGCAGGATGTTCATCCTTCCTGTCATCGATTCCGCCGCTCAAAGCGGTAACCTCCCCCCACAACGAACCTAATAAAGTCGACTGCAAAGTCACGGTAATTCAAATAATATGTGGACGCTGTTCCACTATGACAATATCTTCTATATTATATTCTGCCAAAAATAATACTATAATGGCTTCTTTAGAGAGCTCAGCCCTCAGATATCGTGAAAACCACCCGAGGAACAGCAGAACCTCAACGTATTTGGCTCCTAAATTGAACGCCAACGGTGTAGAATGATACCTGCTGGTGGTATAGCCTTTCGTCCTTTCTGAAAACTGGCCGGCATGATGGAAGAATAGCTGAAAGCAGTATCAAAGAGGTCACTATAATATTGATCACCTCCCACGCTGTATATAATCCCAACTATATATCATCACCTCCAATAGTCCTGGAAGTTGAAATTTGGTAATCCGTTTCATCGAAACATCCACATCTCGATATTTCGTCATCCTTGCACGGGACAGTAAGTTCTGGCGTTGAAAGTTACAGATGTCCTTCCGAAATATATAATTGTGCCCAACCACCCAAAATCAGACCCAAAAATATCTAAAAATCAACAAATACGGTAGGGGCATATGGAATAGTAAGTTTTATCAAGATTATTATTCTAACGGTCAAACATTCCGGATAAATAAAGGTGGTAATTTTTTACAAAAATCAAGGCAAAAAATGTGCATTTGTGGGAAGGCCGAAATCCGTGAAATCATCATAACTGACTCGGAGATGAAGTTATTTAAAAACTGCTGCAGGTCAGGGACTCCTCTCACCACTTCCCCTCAAAATACATCTCTTGGAACCTAGAATGTTCAACCGCCTCCGTTATATGCTATCTAAGCCTCAACCCTCTAGACCCACACTCCGTGCGCTCATCGTGTCAACAGATAAACAGATAACATCCCCCTCATGGGTCGCACCGCTCAACAAGTAAAGAAAAGATGACATTCGATACAGAAGGAAGACACGGCGAAACGTGAAAGTGTGACGGGAGTTTAACATGGAATAATTGGTATTGGAACGTGCGAGAGTCAAATTGAAGCCTTTTGAAGGGCCTGTACAATGGCCAGACGGACGAGTCGGGGGCCGCCTTTGAAAAGAAGAGTTTTTGAGCTGTTAAGGAGCGACAAAGAGACCGGTCGAGAACGAGAACGTCAGACGAACCGCGACGCTGACGGGAACGACAGTTCGTGACCGCTGTTTATATATCTGGGATCTGAAATTCTATGCCTCAACGCGGGCTTTTCTCCTGATTCCACTGACTCAACAGGTCTCATAAGGGACGCGGTGGCAAATTAGCCACGTTCTCCGACAAGAACCGTTCAGAATGGCTGGGTGAAGTAACAACTGTTATTTCGTACGTGGGTGTAAACAGGTTTGAAAGGCGCTCTATTGTTTTCATGTGAATTCCATAGACAGCGATTGTATGAGGGAAATTCCATTTCTTGTCGTCACTGAATTAGGAACATTAATATTATAATGAATATACCTAATTTCTTGTGTTGCCGTATCTATCTTTGAATATAAACATCACAGCGCTACTCAAGGAGGGAATGGATAAATTTTGAGCTAATTGGGATTTTTTCATACTAAGCTAGTAGAAAGTAAAGTAAACAGCCATTTCACGTCCGACAGCGGTGCCAGCGTCGCGGACGTGGTCAGGAGAGGATCAGACTTCCTTTCGGTCATTTCGCTTTTGGCTACTCGTTGCCTCGCTCCGTTGAGTGGTGAGGGGATGTGTCACGTCGTCAGCACTGAAGACTTTCATTATCATTAAGTACTTACTTACTTAGGAGTTTGTTTTTCAGTGTCACCAAATGTTCTACCAAGGTTTCGTCCATGCAGCGGTTTTGTCAAACTCGCTCCACTTAGTAAAGCGAATATTCACTATTACTGCTTATTAATACTTCACAGCTCCCTTGATTCCGATTATGGTTTTCACCGGGCAGGACCTAACTCGTTAAACTTGGTTCAGTGACTGACAACCGTTCCGACGCCCCTGCAACCGTAGATAGCTACATTCTTTTACCCATTTCCAGAACTGAGAACCAAACATGCTAATAAACTTTGTACAGCGATTCTTCGTCATAACATGTCAGGTATTTCCTTCAAATGGTTTCAAACAGGCAGGAGAGAAGCTCCACTTTGTACAAAGGTAGTTCAACATGCTAGGTATCTGAATATGAACCTGTACTGCCTTCTGTAGATTTTCAATTAGCAGAACCTATTCAACTTGTTCAGATAAACCCTTTCAGTCAAATCTTGAAAAATTATACAAGGAAGCTTGTGAGGGCACGAATGAGTGAAAGATAAACATCAGATGATGAGCGCAACGAAAAGATTCAATTAAAAAATCAAAACGCCACGTCCGGCTTCAACTGCCACACTCGGGAGCCAACGCTTATAACCTGTCATTTCTTACAGGTTAGTCTTCGGTAAATAACCACACATGGTACATGACCAATCTTGAAGCGGATGAAGATGGTAGGTCACGGCTCGCAATATAGTTGTTGGGAAAGGTCGTAACGCGCGAGCCGATCAAAGCGAATCAAAAGTCAGTTTCTGATTATGATATTCGGTCAAAGTCTGTTATAAAACAAGTTTCCGACAATTTTGAACGAGTAAAAAGTGCGATGTATGGGTTAGAAGACTGTACCTATGTGAAACAATCGGTTGCGGACAGGCGCGGGACCAGGACAAGTTATATTTTAGAAGAGTGACATTTAATTGAGACAGTTTGAAAGAACTGAATCGATAATGTTAATTACACGAGTCAAAGATGATGAAAGATTTACCGAACAATTTGGGAGTGAACTCAATGTTTCTAATAATAGTGGGTAGTGATTGAGGCTTTGTGTTCTCAGCTCATTTCATTGCATGCAGTTAACACTAGATCTGATATTATTTACCAAGAGCATCACTCAGTAGGAGTACATGTAAAATATCTAGGTCTGATACAATATAGGAGCAACAATAATAATTATCCAGTCGAGGTAGGAAGCTCGCATGATAGTTTCAAACGAATTTTTGCCAAATTATACGAGGAAATCCAGGGACCATTTTACCAATTCCTTTAAATGTTGAAACAAGAGCCCTAAAATACAAAGATCAACGTCTAATTATTACAAAAATGGTTTTAAAAAAGCTTCAGCTATCTTAGTAGACATCGTAAGTTTTCTCATTTAGATATTTTGGTACCATCGATACAACTACGTTATGATATTCCATGAGATACCTATGGCGGAGAGTTGGCAGGATACCTCGACTATAATAAATTAGAGCAAGGATAGGAAAAAGTACCCACGATACTTGCTTGTTTGTTTTGAATGCCTAGTTGGTGCTTTTGCCGTCGTCAAGTACTATGAATTCTTCCCTTCAGGGGAAAACCATCAAAACATGATCATTATCAGGTTTTGGTTTGGTATTATTTGGTTTTGGGTCACCCGACAAAAATATAGTTCCTACCATTTCACTGTTCTGTCACCTACCCCCTAGTTACATACAGTAAATCAGACTGGAAACCAAGAAAATACAACGGCTTTCTGAACATCGCGCCATTCTGTGATGACGCCATATTGTGATATTCATGGTGAAATTTATATCTTAATCATTCTACAAGTAATCTAGCAGGTATCTATAATCGAAAATGTGTCTTGGTAAAGGCAGGAATATATAAAATGTTAGGCAGATATAAAATGTTGGCTAAGTACCTACCTACCTAGTACTTTGGCCGCCCACATACGCCTCTAATCGTGCAAAATCCACCATACCAGAGAGACCGGCTACAGACGCTCCGCAATTTAAATAACAGACCAAAGATTTGGGTGAGTAGGAAGACTTTTAAACTGTACATATTTATTTGCATAGCTCCATCGCATAAAGATTAGCTCTTAGATTAGATTAACATAGTTATTTTTGTCTTTGACACAATCAAGAAATGGCGGCGAGCTTTCAATAACACTGAGTTTTGAAGCCGGACGAGGTCGACTGGGGACCTGACAAAAACCGAGGCAGCTATGGCCCGCGATTCGGGCATCGACATTAGCCCCCTCTTGAGATGCGGAGGTTGCAAAAAAACATTGAAAAAACGCGGTTTTAAACTTGACTTGATTCATGTCCCACGTTTAATTACTTAACATATCATTTACCAGGACCCTGAGGTGTCTCTTACGAGAGACTGAGAACGCTCCGTCCTCGTTTCGACAGAACATCCAGAAGCCGTGTTTTTGTAAAGTTAGTTCCCAATGGTTCCAGTACATCATTAAAACGTGAAGCCAGGTTTTTAGCTGTCGGGGGATCAAGATTTCCGCCTACTAAATTGAATCTGATTTTGTTATAACACAACATATTTAGTAACCTTACGAAAAAATTTAGAGCGTGCAAATACATAGAACACACCCGAAACTCCGGTTTATATTCCGGTTCAGTCAATATGTCGGGTACGGGTGTTTGGGCCCCAAAGCCACAAATTGATGCTCATTAAATTTTTTGTTTCCAATTGTCATTAACAATTAACAAAAGACGCCTTTCAAACAAATTCCTACACCCCGTTTTTACCGAAGTTATAAAGTTACACATAAGTAAGATTATAATTCGAATGAGAGAATCATTTGCCAATTTATCCATGCGGTCGTTCATAAATTACGAAGGTAAGCTATTAATTTTGATATTTTATGCCCCTCCTCACTTGTAAGCAACCACCACCCTCCTTCTCACGTAAGCAAAAGCAGAACTTTTCAGATAGCAGACTTCATTTCATACTAGGTAATATAATAACTAAACAAAACAAAGAATTGCAGCATTTGCATCCCTGCCTCCTACTCTCAACTCAATGAATATGAATATTGCCAACAGCCGGGTTGCGGTTCGTTGGCATTGATTTTACGACAGCTACAGACTATTTTAATCACGTAGGTAGGTATTTTTTCACGGATAAAGCAGATATAACGATTGTGTAAGCAGCAATCAACAGATTCCCCAATATTAGCAACAAGTTAAGCAAATCAGTACTGCAGATGGGCAATTTGCGAATCATGTTGACAATTAAATTATTCCGACGATACGAATATAATATGACAGCGAAACTGTTTGAATGAAATCAAACGTATCTACAAATTAATATGATGAGCAAGTACCTACTTATTTCATAAAGTATCTATGGCATCACATTTTGAGAAAATGTGCGTCACATTCTAGTACTAGTAGGTTCAACTAGATTCAGGCTGGCACTTGAGAGAACCCAGGTTAACAGGAACAGTCGGTTAAACAACTGTTGTTTAACCGAGCGGATTGCTGGCAAAATCTCAACTGTAGTGAATAAATACAATTTATTAGAAGCATGAACTCAAAGAATAAATTTGCACAAATGACATTCTAACTGGGTGGCTTCAAATTACAGGTTAAGTTTTGATCATTGCCAGCAGAAAACGATCCTTATCAAATTCCTTCGTTTCCAATAAACCCACCAATCGTATGAATGAGTATTGTATGAAAAATTCCATAGAATGCTGGTTACATTCTCGGAGGGCCCGAGGACTAAAGTTATTCGGCAACAAATCATGTCAGAAACGAATGATGCCACTCGCATCAACTTCGGAGTAAGTTTCAAGTTGAAGAATCCGTTAGACGTACAAGGCTATCAAATAATAATATAAAGAAAAGAGAAACGTCAAACAGGATTGTTAGGAAGAAAAAAAATTGACCGTGAGGAGAAAAAAAGTTCCCACGTAACGCAGGCATATACCCAAGTTTATACAGGTACCATTCAAGGCCTCGTGTATCGCGGGGCACAACATGTAATTATAGTTATCAAGAGCGCTCAAATAGAATGAACTGGACGATGAAACCGAGCTGACAGTTATCTATTCAGAAACGCGTGGGGATCTACAAATTAAACCCAGGCAAGTTAGTGAATAAATATCAATTTCACCGAAGAAATTGAATTGAGATTCGTTTAAAATTTTTGTGTGTGGATAACTTCATTATTGTGTGATTATTATTAATATACTCCATAATGATTTCGAGAATTTGAAATTCAGTGGAGGGTTAGTTTAAACCTCATTTTTCGCATGATTTCCAAGTTCGGCAAGATAGTGAATAAACAACTTATTCCGCGCAAATGTTCGAAAACTCGTCTTCTCAGGATGTGTCAAGATTAAACCTTGAATTATGTTGATAAGAAACAACAAAAATCAAGAGTTAGGCATAGCCGGGACGTGATTTTTACTATCAATATTTAAGATTCGAATTCACGTCAAGTTTGGGTAACTATTCAATAGCTGAAACGGCGCGGAGTGACATCAAAATAACAGATGCGGACGGCGAATTAGGTACTGAATGGGTTGAACTAGTCGTGATTTGAATCAACTCTGCAAGGAAGCGTCAGTAGATATGCCTCAATTATGTCTGATTTTTACTATAAAAACAGGTATCTCAGCATAAATGGCGGTGATGGTGGTGGTCTTGAGGGTCCACCAAGCTAACGTAGGCTTGTTGGGTGGTCTGATTCTGTCGTGTTTTGATTAAATTAGGTAAGCATCAATAGGCACTTGAAAGGGTCAGTGTCGTACACACAATATGCCTGGGAATAGTTGGTGAATGGGACAGGGATGGCGAGGAAGTTCGTTCGTTCGAATCCCAGCGGTCTCTCGTTATAATCCAAAGCGGTGAAACTATGATCGGATCAAATGCTGATAACTGAAAAACGTCACCCGAAGTTGATTCCAGCAGGGAAGTATGAAGTAAAATCAATACCTAAGGTGGCTATATCCGGTTCTTACTACTTAATGAATCAAAATGTCGACTAGTTTTACTATAGGTTGAAAAATAGAGTTAGCAACGTTAGCAACTTGAGCGCTGCACGGCCCCTGACGGTAGTAACGTGACGCCACAACCAAGGTTTGTTTATTATTTCAACGATGAGGAGACCAATGACGTCTGTTTATTTTCGAATGGTATTAGATTACATTCTAAGAATTTTGAGACCAACCGCACTCTCCTATGATGAATAGTTCTTTTTCTACGAACTTTCGAAGTTTCGGCACAAGTGACGTCACACTGGGCATAGGGGAACCTACTTTCATTTAGAAACGGGAAAGTAATGTAAACGGAAGGCATGGGTACTCCTCACTCAACCCCGCCTCAAAATTTTTCTTTACGTTGAATCCGAAAATGGAATAAAGAAAATTCTGTCTGTCCGTCGTACTTAGCATGAACCACAATCAATTAAATTCGCTTTGTAGGTTCCATTAGAGGTCCAGTTGGTCAGCGCTGAATGATGGTTGATTGGTACTTTTGTAACTTGAACAAACGTTATGCTTCATTGATGACAACCATAAATAATAATTAATGACAGAATTCTTGAATCCAGCGCATATTTATGAAACATTAATTTTTCCCTGCCGGCTCCAGCACTCGAGTTAGAGCATTCCTTGGGGGATGCGCGAGGTTAGGTATTGACCACAGAAAACAGTGATCTACGCAGAAGGGGCATATCTATACAGGTAAATAATAAAGCGTTGCGTAATAATTTGCTGCGTTTTTAGGTTATCCCTCTCTAACACATAGATATGGTGAATCATAATACCCATTGCACGATCCAACAAACTTTCCACACCCTACTACTTACAGAATTTCGCCGAAATAACCGACCTTTGTTTTCAAAACCGTTGCCCCAAGTCGCATCACCGAAAGATAATTGACGAAACTGCGGCTGGGGCGATCATTAGGTCTCAAGCGTGAGCTTAAAGAGAAAACGAGAACTCGTCGTTCGTGTAGGGGCAATCAGTTTAAATCAATCCCATCTCGTTATGGGCCTAATGGGACAAAAGTAAACCGAAGGGAGTCCTTATCGCCAAGACGCCCCAAACCCCCTCCCCATTGTTAGCCACCCGGTTTTTTCGGCTGGACGGAATTCTTTCTGTCGCCAAATCCAGGGCTTCCCACTACAATGTCCCTTTGGAAGTTGGAAATCAGCCCACTTTCTCTTCTGCTTTATATATGTCCATAAACTGGGACCAATACTGCATACCAAGTCCAATGCAGCATTTTTTATTTTGTAACTCCAAGTTAACATAAAACTCAACAAAAATAATAAGTTAAGAACCTACCCAAAGTTTGAGCCAACGCCTAGTTGTACGTCGGTAACGATGTCGAAAACTAGATCTTGAAAATGAGCATGTTCCTAGGAATAATAAATGGTTTATTTTTGTTTGTTTTATGCTACAGCATGCAAAACCTACATGCCCTTTAATAATACTTGATGCCGTTGAAAAAGCGTTAGATACCATAGTTATAGCATTTCACAAGTCCAATGCCATGATCCACGATGTCAAGTGTCATGAATCATAACCTCGGATGACCGCTAGAACACAACAAACTGCCCGATAAAAATAGACTTGAACGGGTGGACAGGGTTCGTGCGGTCTTCTCCGACATTCAACACTGTCGCGCAGTTGTCGAGCGTTTCACTCATTGGCAAGAACTTCTGAACTAGTAAAGCGACTCCACCCTTTGATCAGACTGTTTGTAATATACGGAACTACATGATTCGCTACGCTCATTTGATCGAAGAATCATCACTGTAACTTCGTCCGAGATCTTTGCATGCCAGCGTAGAGCGGTGCATGCAGTGGCTCGGTTGCATTACCAAGCCGACTGTAGGAGCGTTTTTGTTGAACTATGTATTTTGACTTTCCCCGCCCAATATATTTTAAATTGTTTAATGTACGTTGCAAAGTAAAATAATAAATTTCCAAAGCCGATTCATACATATAGCACAAGAAATGCCAACACAATAGCTTTACCATCGTACAATCTGAGAGTAGCTCGTAACTCGTCTGGTTGGTGGTGCCATAAAATTTTCAACGAGCTTCCTGAGTCAGTAAAGAAAATCAGTAGCAGTATTAAACCCTTCATAAAATGTTGTAAAAATTAACTCCTTTCCATGGCTCCAAATGACTTTGATGAGTATTTTGATAAAACTAGGGTGGCACATACCTGAAAACACCGTGATATCTATTAGGTATTTAATGACGCGTACCTACCTGATATGGAACATTTTTTATAAGAGTACTCTGATCACTTGTGCTAATATATATTACTATTTTAGCTGACTTTCGTCTTGAAAGTTTTCTGTGATGATGCGATGTGATGTTAGCATTTAGGTACTTTACGGTTTTAACTAGTCTTGGTTGTTTATGAAGATGATGTATTTTATATAAGCTAATTCTTATCCATCGGAAATTGTTGCATGGTGGAATTTTTTACCTATTATTGATGTTTTTTTTTCTTGCTGACGCCACTTAGTTCCTTGCTAGTTTTCTACCTGCCTGAATGTCTGTCGCATTGCTTAAATGCTGATACTATTTTGTAAGTTTGTACTTGACGTGTTCATGCACTCTGTGTTTTCGACAAATAAAGCAAATAGTACCTGTAATATCTGACACCATACTACCGGAACAACTGCATGAGGCATACCGACCGATTCAAAATAATCATGTTTTATATTTATATAAACTTTTCAGCTGTGGTTATTACTAATGCCATTTATCAGCAAACGAATAGCAAACTCGAGAGCAACACAGTGTCAACTACACTGCTCAACAACATCATCTGCTGCAGTTGGGTAGTAGTGTGAGTAAATTACAAAAATATTTTATTTCAAACGGATTTCGGCTTTAAGAGCCATCTTTAGTAGGCTCTGTAAGCTGCATATAATATATAAAAATGCATGCAGCAGCCAGCTAGTAATTTCTAATTTGTGTCAACGTCAATTTGTTTCAAATCATTCATAGATACCTAGCCCTCATTTGCATGATCTCAATTACTGTAATTCTGTCTGTATAAACCCAATTACTGTGTGACGTTTATAGAAGTAGAGATGGGGTCTCGTGGGATATTTCTACTCACACAGACGAAGTACAACTGTTGCAGTATTTACATTCGAATGTACGTACGTCTCTCCTTAATCCTCGAGCAACACTTTAAATCGACAGTTAGACCAGTTCTACCACCACAAATATGCAGAAGCAACCACCGATCAATGACTACGGAATTGAAATAACTAGTATTAATTAATGCCAGTGAAATGTTCGAAACTTACAGATGGGCACATTTTGCACTGGTACTTCCTCCCCGAGCCGTTTTGAGTCACCACGTGGTGCTGGTTTTCGGCCTTGGTGGGTCCTCCAAGGGGGTGGGGCACTATAAGCATAGACGCCGACGTCGTGTGAGAATTGGCAGGCGGCGATGCGCTACTGCTCCCGGAGCTTTGCGTCCGCGGCGTCCCACCGTAAACACCACCGGGATGCCCGTCTTCGACTGTGGACAGAAAATTATGATAATATTACCAATGGGAATATAACGATATCAATATCAATGGCATTTACATTTTTCATTATTACATAACGAGCAATCCTAGCCACCCTTCGGGCCTGTAGTTAGCTGCCTCCGTGTAGAACGTAACAAGACAAACGCTGAAGACCTACCTATCTGGGTAAGTAATTACTTACTGATGACCACTGGAAATAAACTATATATTATAATATGTCTCCTAGTAAGTGTTTCACACAAGTTCCTAAATCTTGGTCAGATTTCACACCAATTAGGTACTTCGATTCCTCCTGGTTAATCCAGTTACTATTCACCCTGAAATTCATATTGTTCAATTTATCTACAAATATGACACACTACATGAAATTGAGGGTGGTTCTATGAGCAACATTTATGGCCAGAGTGAAGGGGGATCGTAAAATAATCCCACTTAACACACACGTACACCGAACTAGACGAGGCGTTTAATAAGTAATTTCAATTAATAATTACCAAACAATTATTTAAATAACAAAAAAGTTTGGAGATCAATGAATTCTCAATGTGCTTTCCCAGTGAGTGTAAGTAGGTGAGCATGTTGCTTCGAATATCCTCTCACTGGGTCATTCTGCACGGCCAGATCTTTTTTGCCTCGGTTTTCCAATTTTACAATTATTGTTTGGTATACCTAGTTGTTAGCCATTAGCAGCCTGCCTATCTGAGTCAATTTACAGGCAACTGAAGTATTTATATCTAAGGTTGCCCCGAAACCAGACTCACCCAGTAAAATGACAGCCCCCCCCCCCCTCAACCAACAACCGCCAATGGATCATTGTCCCGTTATTCCTCCTCCAGACCGGCAGAACCTCCAAAAAGACGCGGGTAGGAAACACCAAATTCAGCCCGAGGCCACGCGCATTTTTTTTTGCTCAACGTAAATGTAAAGAACCACGCAAAAAATCCGACTCACCTCACCCTACAATTTCTTCCACAAGTAAACGAAAAAAAAATACTGATCATAAACACCTTTTTGGTGCGGCGGGTTCTTCCACTCGAAAACCGGTTATCACTCAATCAGTCGTTTCGCCAGATTAGTTAATTGACTACGTAAATAATAAATAATGTCGAATTTTCGCGGCTCGTTGGAATCACCGTTACCAAGGTCGAAATTTACTTCCACGTTCCGAGATAAAGTATTTTAGAGGAGCGCTTCACAAGTCGAAACAGGCAAACCTTGAAAGTATCTGAGTATGCTGAAATATCGAGTTACATAGCGCCGAACATGTTGATGACCGTGAGCACACTCCCCATCCCGTTTGGTCAAGAAAAACGACCGGAATTGTGAACACCTTACAATATCAAGAAGTTTTGTTCATAACATGTTACTGGTGTGAACAATTTACAAGAAGCTGGGGTTTCCAACCGGTGGTGGGGTAGCGTTAATTAGACACATTAGGAGGGGGTTGTGGAGGAGGGTGCCATATGGAAGTTATGATTTCCATAAAAACGCGCATTTTTCCGAAGACCGACAAACCCTACGTATTTTTTCAACAATTTATTAAGAATTTTTGTGAACTGTCTCTAGAAGGCGAAAGGATGTCTGATGGTAAAATAGGGCCACTGTGACGTTTTTGTCCGGCACGGGAAGGAAAAACTACCAATTTCTAGTAAAAACTCTCCAAAAAATCAATGGAACTGTTCGGAATTTCCCGACTGAAAATCTTTTTATTATTATTTTCAAATACCTAAATTCAATTGACATTAGCTCGAAATTGTTGCTGAATCGGATATTGTTGTTATTCTAAGGATACTGCCGAGTAATTCTGATTACCAGACTGTGAAATAGTTCTAGATTATCAGTTCTAGTTGGAGTTGAATCGCTTGAGTTATTGCTTATGGGATGAACAGAGATTCTAACAGAATTATGCGTAGGAAGAGCGGGACACGGTGAATAAACTGCCTTCGGTACTTCGGTCATTATACTGTTATCAAGGATAGTTGATAAGGTAGACAGTGCATTAAAGATGGGATTTAAAGCAATAACACTACTTGCTCAAATATGCGGCTATCTTAACGGACAAGGCGTTTCCACGTTAGTTACGAGTTTTCACCTCGCGCTGATGGACAACGTGGACTTCACATAGTTTTTCCTTTTTTAGTCGGTCTCAATAGCGATAAGTACTGCAATACATCTAAACTGTAAACAGCATCAATAAGGTCTCAGATTTACCAGGTAGACTAAAATTACAAGTTATGCTTGAAATGACTGTAAAACTTAATCTCCAAAATGATGCAACTTTTGGTTTATAATTTTCAATAATGAACCGCTGGATTCAACCATGAAAACAAAAATTTTAACCCACACTAAACATTCGATGGTTTACGTTTGAACATATTTATGTAGAATCCGAAAATGCAATTAAAAACACTGCAAATTATTACACAACAGTTTATTAATAAATTTTTTCATGATTTTTTCCATGCTCGATTCCAAAGGTTCATCATTGAAAAATAATGAACCAAAATTCCTGTCTGTCCGTACGCCTACTTAGCACTTGTCTTAGTTACCATGAACCAAAATTAATGAAATTTCGTTTGTAGGCCCCGTTTGGGGTCTAGTTGGTCCTCGAAGCTCGGCGATACTGTCAGTCATCTGCTCATCTCTAAGGCGCGAAAAATAGGGGTTGAAATGTTCAGGACGCCGTAGCTCGAAAACTTTCAATAGAAGGGTATGGCTTTTTTAAAGTTTCTAAATTGATCTTGAACTAAAGAATTGTACGACCAGCCGTTCGTTTGCACCGAAAAGCTTCGGCAACATGATTGTGAATGAAACGGTATAAATCCTGCCCGGATATCACTGCTAGGGAGCAACTGATTATAATCACGGATGGCTGTATGAAGTGGAGTTGGCTGTTCTGTGATATTTCATTTGAAAAGTGATGGATCTCTTCGATTTTGTTGATAGGTACTTTTGCAACTTGAACAAACGTTGACGTGGTATTGGGTAAATTATTACACAACGGTGAATTATTACACAAACGTTTATTATACTGTCTACAAGCGGCACATATACAGGTAAATTATTATACAACGGTATATTATTTGCCTTATGCTTCATGAATAACTACAAATAATTAATGATTGAATTATTGAATCCCGCGCATTTGTATGAAACTTTAATTCCGGGGCCGGCTCTAGTACTTGATTTAGGGCTTTCCCCGCGGGAGCTCGAGGGTACTGACCACAGAAAGCAGCGATCTACGCAGAAGGGGCATCTATAGATACAGGTAAATAATAAACCTTTGTGTAATAGTTTGCAGCGTTTTTTGCTATACCTTCCGGAGGGTCTATTTGTGTGTTCACATTTAGACCCGTCCGGATCCGTAGAGCCGATAAATCGATCTTACAGGAAAAATTCTCATCACCGAAAGATTAATTGTTGACGCGTGGATAGGACAGTTTGGCAAGGAAAAGACCTAGGTTACCTATACCTAGTTTCAAAAGTTAAATGATTTCATTGATTATAATGATTTTTATACAGGTACTTTTTTGTATTGAAATATTCAACAACATTTTCTGCGACATTTTACATTAATATTTCGTAAAAATGAAGTATTCTGCCTTTTTTTTTCTTTCTTCTCAATTTTAATCTCAACAACCACATACATCATCACAGTCAACTGCGCAATTTTTGTCAATATCGTCGTCATCAACCTATGAATAAAATCTTGAGGGGAACAAGTCACCCTCACAATTTCATGCCATTTTGTTCATTTCTGTAGGAGTTATGAGCAATGCCCACCTAGACTGGGCGTTTTTGCCACATCTGGATAAGCCGAAAAACGGATGAACAGAAAGCGCATGACGTCCTGACAGGACCAGCGATGGATGGGATTCAAAAGACACTTGTGTAGCTTATCCATGTGACGTATACAGGACAAACTGCATTAAACGCTCACTTCATTCTGGTTTAGTGTTACTGCCCCCTAATGCCACATCCTATCAAGTCGTGATACAAGTTTATCGTCCTCTGTTTTCCATCAATTGAAAATGGGAGTTTTTGAAATCAATTAACTATCACACGAAAATATTAGGTATTATTGTACGAACTAAGTATGGTCCAGAACAAATTAAGTAATATCAAATAATTGTTCAGTTTGATTTAGGATTGAACAGAACTGAATTCCTCCCTAACGCCAACCGACCACCCGGTGCTCAATATTTTAGTTATTATTGTGATCTTACATTAGAAAAAAATTGAAGGAAAATGAGGGAATGGAAATGGAGGAAATGGTAGGGGGTTTGCTTATGCTGTGTACAGCACAAAATATTTATCATAACACAAATATGAAAATTCGTCGATGAAATCGAATACATTGAAATGGCTCTTTGTGTTTACGTGTGCGTGTGTGCCGTGTGAAGGGGGGGGGGGAATAGGTTTACGCACGCGAATTTCTTCTTTTAACAGCTACGGTTTAATGATCACGGAAGACGTAATGGGAGGGAGGCTGATGTGACATAACCCGGTTGAAAATAAAGACAGGGGGAGAAGACCTGTTGAATGTAACTTGAGAACCTGGAATAGAAGGACCGAAGGGCTCCGGTCCCAAGTCAGGTAGTTGCAGAGGGTTGGAGAGATTTTGTTACCTCGAGGGCTGGAAAGCAACCACACCCAGCCAGCGAGAGCCCACACATGCCAACAGGGACGTGCCCTCCAAAAATACCATCCACCAACATCGGGATTAGTTTGATTCATTCAAAATCATTTTTCGTTAAGTATGCATTTCATATTGATAAAAATTTCGAGATGCCATGCGGCATTTCATTGATGAAATCTGATGATGAAATAATATAACGATTACCCCTTCAAAGCAGGAGGCCAGATCGAAACATTGCAAGAATTTCATAGTAAGAAAGTTCCAGTCATGGAGCATAATCAAATAAGCGAGTTCTCAAAGTTCTGGAACGACCCGTCGACCTGAAATATTGATGAATATTTTCCACGGTTTTTAAGCATAAAAATCCCACTCTGATAATGCAGTAGAGTCGCTAGAACAAAGGCTGTTTGAATAAGTCGGATATATAAGGACAGAAACAGAAACACACAGGGAACTGCCCTGGCCTACTATAGGGATCAAAATGTTAGAGAAAAAGGTGTGGGAAAAACGAGCATGTTGAAGGGGCCGTTGCAGACAGGTTTACTGAATTCTGCAAAAAAGATGCACCCATGAATGGACCAGTCCTTCTTCAAAAATCTGAGGAATTCGCAAGAAAAACGCTGCAAATTATTACTCAACGGTTTATTTTTATTTGTATAGATGCCCCTTCCACGTAGATCAATGTTTTCTGTCTTCAATATCTACCTTCGGGCTCCCCCCAGGAAAGCCCAAAATCGACTACTGGAGCCGACTGGGGAATTACAGTTGCATAACTAATATGCGGTGGATTAAAGAGTTCTATAATTAATTATTTATCGTTAGTCATGAAGCATAAAGTTGAATTTACGAACAAAGCTACCAACCAACAAAATCCAAAATAATCATCATTCTTCAAATGAAAAATAATATCACAGACAATTAACTCGATTATGATCAGGTGTCCCCTAGCAATAATTTATTACTATCTGGGCTGGATGTATACCGTTTATTCGCGATCATGACGAAGCTTTTAGGTGCAAACTTCAGGGCTGGACAGGGCTCTGGGTGGTCTCAAAAAATTTCTCAGTTCGAGACCAATTTAAAAACGTAAAACAAATTCCACAGAACGGCGCCCTGGAAATGTCAACCCCTATTTTTCACCCCTTAAAGATGACTGACAGTAAAGCCGAACTTCGCCGACCAAATGGGAACAACATTGCAAACTTCATTCATTTTGGTTCGTGGTAACTAAGAAAAGCGCGGCGGACACAGATTTTTTTTTTCAATAATGAACCATTGGCATCGAGCATGAAAAAAAAAAAAAAAAATGCTTACCCCCCCACAAAATTTGATGGATTACGTTTCAAGGTGTATTGAACCCGAAACTGCAATAAAAATATTTCTGTCTGTCCGCCGTACGCCATACGGGCCGCCACTTTTCTTAGTTACCATGAAAGAAAATTGATGAAATTCGGGTTATAGGTTCCGTTCGGGGAACCTATAATTTATTAGACAATTAACGTTTTTACGTTAATTGTCTAATTAAATTAGAATTAAATTTGTCTGGAGCTAAACAATTTTTTGAGACCACCCGGAGCATCGTACATCCAGCCGTTCGTGAGCACCAAAAAGCTTCGTCAACACGATCGTGAATCAAACGGTATAAATCCGGCCCAGATATCAATATCTACGGAGCATCTTATTATAATCAAGGATGACTGTATGAAGTCGAGTTGTTTGTTCTGCGATATTATTTCATTTGATAAGTGATGGACTATTGTATTTTGCAGGTATGTACTTGTGAAACTTGAACAAACGTAGTATTATTGATTGGTAAATTATTACACAATGGCAAATTATTACGCACCGGCAAATTATTACACACCGGTAAATTATTACACAACGGCTCATCTACCCAGAAGGGGCTGGATTTTGTTGATAGGTACTTTTGCAACTTGAACAACCGTTGTAGTATTATTGATGGGTAAATTATTACACAACGGTGAATTATTACACAACGGTAAATTATTACACAACGGCTCATCTACCCAGAAGGGCCTGGATTTTGTTGATACGTACTTTTCCAACTTGAACAACTGTTCAAGTATTATTGATGGGTAAATTATTACACAATGGCAAATTATTACACAACGGCTCATCTACCTAGAAGGGGCTGGATTTTGTTGATAGATACTTTTGCAACTTGTTTAATTCCATTTTCGGATTCTACGTACCTTGAAACGGAAACTATCAAAATTTGAGGAGGAGGAGGGGGGAGGGGTTAATTTTCCCCCCCAATTGTCGGTTCCCAAATTATTGAAATTATAAACCAAAACGGGTAAAGATTAGCTCGTCCTCATCGAAGGTGGAATAAGACGGAAAACATACAAAAAACCACATGGGGGTGTAGGGGATGCTGATCGCTTTTATTTTTGTTTTCAGTCAGACCTGATTCAGTCACTATAAGCGACTTCTACTGTATTACACCAGCCTTCAAACATTGTTCGTGTAAGTTACTATACTTGGTTTGTTCTGAAAAAGCTGGAATTAGTTTGTATAACCTTGGAGTTATTTTTGCAAAATACTGAATTTGATTAGGAAAATCTTGAATTTGTTGAATGACTCGAATTTGTTCTAAAAACATCCGGGATTTGTTCTGGATAAATTTGAGTTTGTTATGAAAAATCTCGAATTTGTTAAGATAACCTTGAAGTGGATAATAAAAATCTTGAACGTTTGGAAAACCTTGAATTTGTCTTGTAACGTCTAAAACGTGTTCTAAAAAATCCGGAATTCGTTCTCCAGAGTATTGAACTCATTTTGGAATATCTTGAATTAGCGAATTAGTTTAGATACCTACCCTCGAAGTGGTTTTGAAAAACCCTGAATTTAATTTGGGAATCCTTGGATTTGACTTGGAAATGCAAATATCAAACGGGATTATCCAAAGTTAACGTCGAAGTACCTACTGCCAGTGGCGTTACCCACCAAGACAATCTCTTGTTTCGAACGTCCACTCACGTCAAAAATCATAAAGCTTCGCCGTCTTCAGTTTTTACTCCGTCGAGCCTGAAAACGGGCGTGAAGTGGGCTACCTCATTAACATATTATTCGTATAATTTTTGGGGGCAACTACAAGGAGGGCGGTCAACTGTTACTAATAAAACCGCTCTTATTACTCAAGCGTAATGAGAGCCGAGTTGACCATTTCCCAGCCGTTTCCGTTCTGAAAGCAAACTGTTGGCGCCTCGTTCGTCAATAGTCTGCGTTTTGGGAAAATTCTGCATTTTTTAATCGAGAAAAACCAATAAAATTTATATAAATTCACTCAGTGTATAGAATGGAGACTCGAGACGGAAAAATACTAGTTCAAAGATTTAAAAACGTATTTTTTCTGGAGAAAGACGGTCGAATTCTAGTTGCTAAAATCTGTGAAAATTGCAAAAAACCAATTTGAATTTTTCCGAATGTCGCAAATGTTTCTTCTCTAAATAGTGGGCCTTGAGTTTTTGAGGTTCAAACCCTTTTAAATTATGATAAACAGCTAAATGAAACCCACGTTGAAAATTCGCAAAGATGAACTGGAACCTTTTTATTGGAACGAGAAGTTGTGGAGGGCAAAAAGGTTATTTAGGTGATGTATAGGTGTGAGGGACAGATACACACTTTTTTTTAAAATTACTATTATTATTATTTATTTATATGTATAGTACACACCTTTACATACAGGGAAATTCCTATGTTGAATAATATTCGAGTTGAATCGTTCGTACATCTCTTCCATAAAAAATCCCGTATTCAGCATGCAGTCTGCAGCGAATTTTCTAAACACCACCCCTTATGTGTTCACCTTTTTATGTTTTAATAAAACGGAGAGAAATGTTGGTTTATCATTTTCAATAATAGACCTTTGGAATCGACATAGGAAAAAATTTTAAAAAAAATCCACACTATCAAAAGTTGATGGGTTACGTTTCAAGGTACGAAAATGGAATAAAGCGGGGTGCATTTATGTAACTACAATTGCCGGATGATAGAGAGCCTATACTTCGTCTTTGGAATCGAGCAAAAAAAAGGGAAAAAAAGGGGGAAAAAAACCTCAAAATTGGATGGTTTCCGGTTCAAGGTACGTAGACTCCGAGAATGGAATAAAAAAAAATTCTGTCCGGCCGCCGTCCGCTGTACTTCGCACATTCCTTAGTTACCACGAACCAAATTTAATGAAATTCGGCCTGTAGGTCCCACTTGGGGTCTAGTTGGTCCGCGAAGCTCGGCGTTACCGTTAGACATCTCTAAGAGGAGAACAATACGGGTTGAAATTTCCCGAATGCCATAGCTCGAAAACTTTCCGTAGAAGGGCATGTTTTTTCGATATTGGGAATTTGAGACTACCCGGAGCATTCTACGTCCAGCCGTTCGTCTGCACCGAAAAGCTTGACCGTGAATGGAACGGTACACATCCAGACCAGATAATATATTATCACTGCTAGCAAACGCTGTATTATCAAGAATGTTTGTATAAAAGCCCCAATAATTATCACGCATGGCTGTATGAAGTCGAGTTGGTTGTTCCCAGATATTATTTCATTTGAAGAATGATGGTTATTTTGAAGGTGATAAGTAGGTACTTTTTTAATTTGAAAAAACTTATGCAGTAACGAGGTTCAGTTGCAGTTCCTGTTGGTATCATCATCGCTTGATTTATTGCGAGGTCACTTAGGTACAGGAACAAGAAGGCACCTTGAAGAGGAGGGTGCGTTTTTTGTGCAAACTGAGCAGGATTCAGTCGCTAAACCAACCAGGTGGATGTGATGGAAAGCTCGAGGTCGATTAAAATTTGGGTTAGCAGTTTTCGATTTTTAACCAGCTCACCTTGGAATTACAACGATCTTTTAGCAGAAACAGCCTGCTCAGATACCTGTCCCGTTTCCACCTTCTCGCAGAGGCGGGAGCGTGAGGGGTGACGCCCAGTCGGCTCGAAATCTTGTGCCTAGATCGGAATGATTTCAAGTTTAATACCTAGCACACAATTAGGAAAAACCTAACAGCCCGTAAGTACGTGCGATTCGATAAATCGCAAACCTTGTTAATAATAACGTAGTTCATACGATTCACATCTACGCTTCATACAGCTGAGGACGTTTTCGAAATTCATAAGTAAATAATATAATTTCAATATGAAGAGCAGAAGGGCACAGTTTTATACATGCTGATGATACGGATGAGTAGATTACTATAAGTTCCAGACAAGGACAGTTCATGACTATGAGAGAATTTTTGAGGTATGTAACTTAGGGTTAACAATGTGTAAGCCTCGGCCTGAAGTGAATGTTCTCACGCCCACCTCAACTACGTTCAATGCTAGTGGATGGAGGAAGGGGGTATCGTTGTCATCAGTCGGTCTTTAGCTCAACTATAAGAACTGAAGCATATCACAAAACATAGTGCGCGACCTCTACCAATCTAAATTATTGAATTTTTCACCCACAGAAACTCAAATTTGACAAACTATTTTTAATTATTGAAATCGCCTTTTTCTGCCTCGAATTTATAACAATTTTGGCTATTGTTACTACTTTTGGCCCCAAAACGCAAGCCCCACTTTCTGTTGAAAATGAGGAGTACCGGTGACTTCTGTTTATATTTTTGAATGGAATTAGGTTGCATTCGAAGAATTTTTAAACCTCTCTTACCACGAATAGCTCTTTTTCTGTGAGCTTTTAAAGTTTAGACAACAAGTGATGTCACTCCGGGCAAGGGCAGGCAAGTACAGAGAGGGGTGCAATGACATCACTGGACACTTCTCTGTACGCGCCTTGTCGCAAGGGGGTCCTGACCCGGTGGGAGGGGTGCAATGACGTCACTTGCTGTCAAAACTTCGAAAGCCCGTAGAAAAAAAGAACTATTCATCGTAGGAGAGTTTGGTTGGTCTCAAAATTCTTAGATGGGACCTAATTTCATTTAAAAATGGGAAAGTAATATAAACAGAAGTCATGGACACTCCTCATGGCTCATCGTCGAACTCATTCTTTCATTTGCCATTAGTTTGGATAAATTTTAAATTTTAAATTTTGAAGCAAAGTTTTTGATATTGTCTGGAAGGACATGGTCAAAATTTCTCGAATTTTTGTAAAGTACATTTGGTGCAAAAACCAGGTTTTCACTTCACAAAAGTTACGACAGTGAGTTACGAGTCCAGTCAATTAAACAGCACGAGGAATTCACCAAAAATGTTTTCAGATCGGATTGAGATTTCTGTTTGTTTGTTGCTCTTTCAGAGACGGCGCCGGCGGAAGCGATTGAAATGAACGAGTCGAACGAGTGAAATGAAAAGCTCCGACAAGACGCCGAAGTCCAAACGGGAGTTTCATGAGTACGACAACTTCTCGCCAGTTGATTGCGCGGGCAATTGAATTAAATCTAAATGTCATAGGACCGGCTGTTCCCCTCGCCCGCTGTTTCACAACGTCGGGACTTGTCTTCCCGCCCTCCTGACGAGCGGAAACACCAGGACGATGTCTGAGAGTCGGGTAATTGGTTCGCTAGTCGGTCAGGAGCCTCAATCAATTCACCTTCGGAGTTTTCTTCGCGATACGATCTTCCAACACGCGTCTCTAATGACCGGCGGGCTCGGCGGACTTGCATTTCCTTAAAAATGACCAGTTCACTGCGTACCTACCAATGTGACGTACAGGGGTTCAAAAGCCAAATCTAGCTTGACAAAAATAAAGTTTTAGTCCCGCAGCATGACCATTATGAGGGAATTTCCGAAGTAACGTACTTATTCAGTAGTCGCCATCCTTTATCATTTTTTAGTTGTAGTTGAAGTCGTTTTTTGATTATTTTCAGCCATTTTTGACGATTTATCCAAAAACTCAAATCAAAACCTTTTTTTTTTTAAACAAATTAACCGTTTTAATGAATTTGTGGTATTGCTGGTAACTTGGAACTATTTTTGACATTTTAGGCGATTTATTGCCCCCATTAAAACTAAAATTATACCCACTTTTGGTTTATTATATTATTCAGAATCGAGCATGAAAAACCTCCCCGCCGGGAAAAACCGAATAGGTGAATCGGGCCTAATAATGCAATGCTTCCAGAGGCCTGCTTCATAAAGCAACAAGTGACAAGCGATTATTGTTTAAGTTGTAGAAAACGTGATGAACTGTGTTTCACAAAGTTTGGACTTGTGACAGTGAATTTTTACAATTGTACAGGCAACTGACATGTTACAGGAGTTTCTCCATAATTTTATACAAGTTCCAGATCTACAGTAATTGTAAAAGTCAGCCGATTTTTAACCTACCAGCTTTTGCCTGTAGGTTTTTAGAATTGGTAAAATAGTTGAGTTTGGATCCACTTCATATTTCTCACATAGTCGTTCCTCCCTGTCAATTTTATGATTACTGCTTACCTACCTACGTGCTTGATGTGTAAATACGTGTAAACCTAATAGCTTGATGTGAGGTTGGTCAATGTCGAAGCAAGGTATGTATTTCTGATCAAGGATCAACTGCAACTTCAAAAGTTTGTAAGAATTCAACGGAAGTTTTCGAATGTCCGCTGAGGCCCAGGAGCAGTTTTGATCGGTTGACAGATCGAATGTCCTATACCTACGGATAGGAATCTTTCTCCGAAACTGAGATTGGGCATTGGCAAGTAAGTCACATTTTATTCAATACCTTGCCAACACAATTTTACTGCTAAAATACGCCGTGGAAGAAAATAAAACTGAAAGTGCACGCATACACACACACACACACACACTAATAACTTTCGCTATACAATTGTAGCAATTTTGAACTTGTACTTTTTCTTTTGGTGAAACACTTGTACACTGTGCATTACAACTACCTGTACTGTAGACTTGTACATTGTTGCTTTAAGAAAGAGGCCCCAGGAGTTGACAGTGTCGTTTTCACGAACCGTCTGCCCGTTTAGCCGCGTGCATAGAAACCTGAGAAAAGCCCTGGTCCATTAGGGGCGGGATTCTCATATATCCCCCCCCCCCCACCAACACCTCCGAATATACTTAGAATAAATCTGCCAGGAAAAATTCGACTGGCAACTCCAAAGTTGGAAGAAACCTCCATCGTAAAGGTACTTACTGCAAATTATTTACGAGTGAAGAACTTGGATCCTACAAACATTGTACTGACGAACTTGTAAACAGAGAAACTCGAGTTTTTGACTCGCTGGGTGTCGAACGGCTGATCCCCACGCACCAGACGGAAAAATAAAAAATATTGTGTATCCAAAATAAACATAATTAAAACCCAAATACTTTATTTCTTTGGGCGGCGTCGCATACCGGGTACAGGTAGTCAGTTATCAATTAACAGGCCACGGCGACTATCATCCTCCAGCATCCGGGCAGTGACGAAATTTTATTTAAATTGATCTATTCACGAACTTGTTAACCGTGAATTTTTTTTCATAGCAGCCCGCAAGAAGCTGGTTTTCTGAACTTGCTCCCCGCTGTTATCCTTCCTTCCAATTATCATGTTTTTTGTCATACATCCCCAGGTGCGGGGAAAAAAAATTAACCTTGACCGACTTGTCGTGGCCTGAAATAACTCGTATCTTGACGATCCGACAGCGAGTTACCTGCAGTGATTTTTTAAAGCATGTAACCAATCCTATCGGGCACCCACCGCGTTCTCGTTGGTCCTCCCAACGATTTGCTTTCGATCTGCTTTTCAATGCGGGTAGATGACTGTTTATAGTGATTCTACTTGTGCCCAGGTGAAGACTACGGCCAGAAGACGAACGGCGTACAGACAGAAAGTTTTGGTTTATCATTTTCAATAATGAACCTTTGGAATCGAGCATGAAAAAAAAAAAAGTTTTAACCCCCCCCCCCCCCCCCTTTGGTCATTAAAATTTGATGGTTTCCGTTTACAGGTACCGTAGAATCCGAAAATAAAATTAAAAACCGCTGCAAATTGTTACACAACGGTTTATTATTTACCTGTACAGGTGCCCTTCTGCGTAGATCACCGTTTTCTGTGGTCAATACCCTCGAGCTGCCCCCAGGAAAGCCCTAAATGGAGTACTGGAGCCCGCCCGGCAATGAAGGTTTCACACAAATGCGTGGGATTCAGTAATTCAGTCATTAATAATTATCTGTAGTTATTCATGAAGCATAAGGTAAAAAATAAACCGCTGTGTAATAATTTACCTGTATGGATGCCCCTTCTGCGTAGACAGTATTATAAACCGTTGTGTAATATTTGCCGTTGTGTAACAATTTACCGTAGTGTAATATTTACCCAAATACTTCAAAGTTTGTTCAAGTTGCAAAAGTACCTACTAACAAAATCCAAAAGATCCATCATTTTTCAAATGAAATAATATCACAGTAACAACCAACTCGACTCCATACAGCCATTCGTGATTATAACCAGGTGAAGGGCTGGTTGCACAATTCATTAGTTCAAGATCAATTTAGAAACTTAAAAAAAAACATACCCTTCTACTGAAAGTTTTCGAGCTACGGTGTTCTAAAATTTCAACCGCTATTTTTCACCCAGAGATGACTGACAGTAACGCCGAGCTACGAGGACCAGCTAGACCCCAAACAGGGCCGACAAACCAAATTTAATTATTTTTGGTTCAAGGTAACTAAAAAAAGTGCGAAGTACGACGTACAGGGGACGGACAGAAATTGTTTTATGGCATTTTCGAATTCTACGTACCTTGAAACGGAAACAATCAAATTTTGAGTGGGATTAGGTACATTTATTTTCATGCTCGATTCCAAATGTTCATTAGGTATTGAAAATAATAAACAAAAAATTGCTGTCCGTATGAATCGAGATTAATGAAATTTGGTTTGTAGGTCCTATTTGGGGTCTAGTTGGTCCGCGAAGCTCGGCGTTACTGTCATTCACCTCTATGGAGCGAAAAATATGAGTTCAAATTTTCAGAACGCCGAAGCTCGAGAACTTTCAAAAGAAGGTTTTTTACGTTTTTAGGTTGATCTCGAATTAGAGAATTTTTTGAAAACACCCGGAGCATTGTAAGACCAGCCTTTCTTTTGCACAGAAAAGCTTCAACATGATCGTCAATGAAACGGTATCAATCCGGCCCAGATATCATCGCTAGGGAGCACCTGATTATAATCATGGATAGCTGTATGAAGTCGAGTTGGCTGTTCTGTGATATTTCATCAGAAGAATGACGGTTACTTCGGATTTTGTTGACAGTTACATTTTGTAACTTGAACAAACGTTATGTTTCATTAATAACAACAAATAATCAATGATAGAATTGTTGAATCCACCAAATATTTATGATACTGTCATGCCCTCGCCGGCTCAATGCTCAATATTGGACTTCTCTGGGGGGGGGGGGGGTAGGGGGGGGGGGGATTGACCACAGAAAACAGTGATCTACGCAGAATCACCAGTGATCTATAAAGGTAAATAATAAACCGTTGTGCGTCATACCTCACTACACCTTTAACTGCAGAAAAAATTTGCAAATATGTGGGGTTTTGCAACTTTAATATCGAAAAACTCTATCATAACAGGCAGAAAGGTTGATACAGGGATAGCTGGAAACAAATTGTATAACAATGGGGGCCTATTCGATGTTCGTTCTTGTTCCCGTCGAATATACTCGTAATATGAACGAATGTGGGAACTATACTAAACTACAATAAAACTACATAATGGAAAAAATTAAAATTTCCTGAAGCACGTAGTTTGTGACAGTAAATTATTCAAATACCTAAGATTGAAACACCACATGAAAATCAATTGGATGAGAACTATGACTGTATAAGGAATATAAGGAACAAAGACGATTTTACAACATCAAAAGATTCTGATTGTAAGGTTCGCTCTAAATGGGCCCCTAGGGACGATTTACGAGGTGGAAAAATTATTTAGATACTCCAAGAGCTAACAAAGGATCCTCGCATGCATCCATCCAATTGAATCTGAACTCGTAAATTATGGGCGGGATCAACCAGGGATAAACGCCTCAACCTCGGCACCTCAAGTTGTTTCATTTGTAAACAATAGTTTCAACTTTAATCAGGGAGGCAGTTACGAACTACGTCTGCGTATGATTAACCATAATCAATTACATCCCAAGGAGCATTATCCCCATTAGTTGGCGCCGTTCGTGGTGTTATGAAAGGTTTTGGAAATTCCATTTCGTAAAATATTCTTGAATAATTTGATCACTCTTCAGTTCTATCGGATGAGTTGAGGGTTTGAAACGCTAATTGCAAGAGGATTGAATGAAGGTGGTTGCGAGAAGACCAGTTTAGTGGAACTTGTTTTTCAAAGGCGCGTTTGCTTGATTTAATAACTGACTAATACAGCGAAAATAAGCTAACTGGAACCAAACTAGAAAGTCGAAGTAATGCAGCCTTGGGTTCTCAATCTTAACTATAAATTATGTGTTTGATCAGTGTTATGAATATACGAATGTTATCACAAATCAACTCGCACTGACCTTACCTATGTAACAGAGATTTACATTAGGTGCCTTGAGTGCGGGAGTGTCTAGTGCAGTGTATGCTGTTTCTAGTGCAGTGTATGCTGTTTCTAGTGCAGTGTATGCTGTTTCTGCAACACAGCTGTTTCCTGACCCCCCCAACCACGAACAATTTGAATTCACGTGGCACACTGGTACAGTATGTATACAACACAAATATACACCACGAAGTCTGACAGCCCAGGGTCAATTTGCTACCTCATTTCAAGACCTAATTCTGTTTCACCTACCTACCAAGTTTTGTCAGTATCGGTTCAAGGAACGAGGACTGCGACTATTCTGGCAACCACAGAGAAGAAAAAATTTAGCTGTAGGAAATTCTCAAAATCCCTCATTTTAGCGTAATTCTACCTCACGGGGGGGTTATAAAGTTCATGTTGGTTCTAAAAAATTTGGACCCATTGCAATATCTTTGAAAATTGCAATATATTTGACCAGAACGTTGCATCAAAACCTTGGAATCAAAATCTTGGGCTTTGAATTTCCAGCGTCGTTCTAATCGAGCTGTCCAACTATTTTAAATTTCTCTGATAGGTGATTCCCCCCTAATGTATGCAGGTACTTAATTTTCAAAAAGAATTGATCTTTTCATTTTGAGGTGATCTAAACGATTCTAATTCTGTGGATCTGGCGGCCTCATCAACATTTAAGTTTTACAGAAGGGAAAATCTATGACGTCAAAGCCTTGATAATTGCGTTTTTCAAAGAGAGTTGGAGATCTTCATTCAAATTCGTCAATTTATCAACATATTCTTCAAGCTACAATGACAATTTTGAAGAGTTATCAATGGATCTGATAGCTATTACCATCTGATACCTGTTAGGAATGGTCCAAATCTGGTGTGAGCTACTATGTTTAAGTAAGGAAGTAGGTACGAATTATAGGCAATAATTCGTTGTGATGGCTCTTCTTCAATAGTCGACCATAGCAATTCCTCTTCTCCTCCAAAATATTACTGTCTGGGGGAAAAGGTCATTCGTATAATTAGGCTAACACTCATCCCAACTGGACCTCACCCGAGACGGCCATCCACTTCGGCGGCGATGAAACGGAGTTCCGACTCATTTAACAGTTCCCGCCGGCGACCAGAGGATTCTTCAGTCGCAGATCACATTTGACCTTTACCGCTCTGGTCGGTGAGGATTCTGGGCTCGTGAAGCGGGTCCCGTTTTTTGATTTACTCCGCTCTCGTACGACAGAGCCACTAGGGCTCGTCAATAATTGTCGCGGTCGAGTTGAAAAACTGACGATTTTCGCCCTCAAGATACGATCACCCATTCATCAACACACCTGTACTTTGTCCCGCTAAACTCACCAAGCTGCACCTCAACCGTTGCAGGTGGACCGTCGGCATCTCTTGAAACATTCAAGTCCAACACAGAACCCACTAAACGAACCTCCCTCTATAAGCAAAGTGAGGCCGAGACTTTTCTGTTTATATTTTTGTATAAAAATAGGTTCGATTCTAATAATTTTGAGACCAACAGCACTCTCCTACGATGAATACTTCTTGTTCTACGACCTTTCAAAGTTTTGAATATGAGTGACGTCACACTAGCCAAGGGGGTTCCCGCCAGGCGGGAGGGACGGTGCAATGACGTCACTCGTTGTCAAAACTGTGAAAGCTCGCAGAAAACGAACTATTCATCTCATGATAGTATGGTTGGTCTCAAAGTTATTAGAATGGAACCTACTTTCATTTTTTTAAAAATGGGAAAGTTATATATAAGTAAAAAAATGTTGCTAATTATTACACAATGGTTTATTATTTACCTGTATAGATGCCCCTTCTGCTTCACTGTTTTCTGTGGTCAGTACCCTCGAGCTCCCTCCAGGAAAGCCCTAAATGAAGTATTGGAGCCGGCGCGGGAATCAGAAGTTTCATACAAATGCGCGGGATTCCAATAATTCACTCATTAATTATTATCTGTAGTTATTCATGAAGAAAAAGGTAAATAATTACCCGCTGTGTAGTAATTTGCCTGTATAGCTGCCCCTTCTCCGTAGATAGTATAATAAACCGTTGTGTAATAATCTACCCAACATTATTTCAACGTTTGTTCAAGTTGCAAAAGTACCTATCAACAAAATCCAAATGAGCCATCATTTTGGTTTATTATTTTCAATAATGAACCATTGGAATCGAGAATGGAAAAAAAAAATGCTAACACCCCCCCCCCCCCCCCCCAAATGTTGATGGTTTACGTTTAAAGGTATATAGAATCCGAAAATGCAATAAAAAACGCTGCAAATCCCTGCACAACGGTTTATTATTTTGTACAGAATACCCTTCTGTTACAGATCACAGCTCTCTGTATAGATAACCCGTCTATATAATATGTACAAGTCTATACATATTATGTAGATCGTAGACCCTCCGTAGGTTAGTACCTAACCCCGTACTCGTTACTAGGTACCTACCTAAATCACGAGATAAATGTTGCTAAAATAATTCTGTCGATGAAAAACAGTTACGAAAATGGCAAAAAGAAACGCAACTAATGAAGTTCTGAAGGAAAATTGTTGATGTGGAGAGAAATAGATGCCCCTTCTGCGTAGATCACTGTTTTCTGTGGTCAATACCTACCCTCGTGGTCAAGTATAATGAACCGTTGTGCAATAACTTGCCCATCAATAATACTTCAACGGTTTGTCAAGCTGCAAAAGTACCTACCGATCAACAAAATCCAGCACCTCCTTGGTATATGAACCGTTGTGTAATATTTGACCGTTGTGTAACAATTTGAAGTTGAGTAATAATTTACCGTTGTGTAATAATTTGCCGTTGTGCAATAATTTACGATTGTGTAATAATTTACCCATCAATAATACTTCAACGATGGTTCAAGTTTCAGAAGTACCTACCAACAAAATCCAATAGTCCATCACTTATCAAATGAAATAATATCGCAGAACAACCAACTCGACTTCATACAGCCATCCGTGATTATAATCAGGTGCTCCCTAGTGATGATATCTGGGCCGGATTTATAACGTTTCATTCACGATCATGCTGACGAAGCTTTTCGGTGCAAACGAACGGCTGGTCGTACAATCCTCCGGATGATCTCAGAAAATTCTTTAGTTCAAGATCAGTATAAAAAATTTTTAAAAACAACCCTTCTACTCAATGTTTTCGAGCTACGGCGTTCTGCAAACTTCAACCCCTGTTTTTCACCCCTTAGAGACGACTGACAGTAACGCCGAGCTTCGAGGACCAACTAGACTCTGAACGGGACCTACAAACCAAATTTCATTATTTTTGGTTCATGAACTAAGAGAAGTGCGAAGTACGGCGTATGGACAGAATTTTTTATTGCATTTTCGGATTCTACGTACCTTGGAACATAAACCGTCAAATTTTGAGGGAGGGTTAAAAATTGTTTTTTAAATGCTCGATTCCGAAGGTTCGTTATTGTAAATAATAAATTAAAGCAGAAGAGCCCCCCCCCCCCCCCTCCCATCTGTTGGTTTGCGTAGGTATGAAGGTTACCCAGAATCCGAAATGGTACGCACAAATTTCTGTCCTGAAATATGGTTTGTAGGTCCCATTTGGAGCTCTCAACGGAACTGAGCATAATTTGATCACATACAAATGAATATAAACGCTACAAATAATATGGAATTCCTTTTGCACGTATTCCTTTTGATCTAATGTCAGGCGGATTGCGGTCATAAAGAAACAAGAAATTAATCATTTAAAATAAAATGTTATGTACTTATAGTAATTTTATATAAATAAAAAGACATCGGTAATCGGTGTCTATAAATACCTAAGTTTGTCTATTTTGTCCCGCAGCATACAGCACTTCGTCTTCGGGACCTTTCTGGCCACTTCAGACAAGCAGTGGAAGGCGCCATTCGAATTTAACCATTTACATATTGATCCTCAACTTGGATCCGAAATGTTTTGGATTAGGCCAGTTTGCACCTGGAGCAATACAATCGATTGCGAGCAGAATTGGCCGTTATCAACAGCCTACATATAATTTTTTGGCCGAATTCGACCTGTTAAAAAAAATTGACTTCTATACTACAAATTATTTTGTACCAAGAGATTGGGTGTTTCTAGAATACTTACAAGTACGTAATCTAGCGATCCAAGGTAATTTGTTGCCTAGTTCTCCATAGTGCCAGTTTCTTGAAGAAGGCGAATAAACTAGACGAACATTCTAAGTATGTAACGTAAGTTGATGTTTAATACTATACGCTTAATACTACTGATGATGTTAAGTAGCACATTTACAACTAGTTAATGTTCAATATACTACCTAATATACTACCTCTGTCTATACTACTTGATAAGTTTTGATGGATCAACAAGTGATTGCCAGCCAAGCGTCTTTAATATTCATACCTGCAGCTGGGATGTGCACAAGGAAAGCTGGAGCATGCACAACATTTCCTGGCTTGACCGTGCCCTTGAATAACTAAGATTGTTGAAACCATCATCCTCCGACTGGAAATAAATATTTGTCTGTTTGAGGGCTTAGCTGGCTCAACCGGGAGTCCTTTGACGAATCCGTAAAATATGAGAAGGAAAAAAGTCGAACCGTTGAAAATCAACACGTGAGGGAGAGAGATGTCGGCTGACCTTCCTAGTTGCGTCAGAGGAAGAAATAGGAGCCTCAAAGTTTACTAGCGTGAGACCGGATTTAGCGGGTGGATGAGGGGGGTTCTGGACCATATGCAGGCTATAGAAGGGATGGAGGGAGGATGTGAGATGGAAAAATGTTCCTAGGGTGGGTGGAGCAGTTCTAGAGCTGTTCTGCGTGAACAGCTAACAGATGACGGCACTCGAAAAAGGCTGGACCCGTCCTGAAGGTCAGATGGAGGAATGAAGGGATGCTGGCAGGTAGCGACTCTTGACGTCCCGAAGTCTCCTTTGGCCTCAAGATCATCACTTACTTCACTTTGGGAGGACCAGACTTTCATAGCAGGAACAAAACTTGTTTTGAGCTCGCCCCCATCACGATTTTTTTTCAAAGGATACTTGAAGAGAAAATTTAAAATTCCCACTTCACCAGAGTAATCACTTGAACATTGATGTGTTCGCCTCGCTAGTTCTGGGTGTTTTTCGTTGCAAATACGACTATAGTACTTTCATTTTTGTATTTATTACCAGATAATCTTCAAAAGCCTGAATGTAGGTAAGTCACGATGGCAGTGGATTTGCCACACTAATGAAATAACGAACTACAGTACCCAGGCTCGAGGCAATCGCATATTTATAGGGTCAGGCTGCTGCATCAGCACAGTTGAACTGCAAAGTTATAAGCCTGAAGTGCAAATAACATGCATGGAACTGCGAACCATAATATAACCAAGAACATATCTGGAAAACGCAAATGTTGAAAATTAAAGCAGAAATACACTGCCAAGGTGATGGCACAGGAGCTTCCTCGTCACAATCAGAGTGACCCATTATAAAATAGAACAGACTCGGAAGCAAAATAACATAACATTACATTACATTACATAACATTACATAACGTTAAATATACATATTACATAACATTACATTACATAACATAACATTACATAACATTACATGAAATATACATATTATACATAACATGACTTCCATAATACATTACGTCCATTATACATAACTAGCCTGACCGCTCGCTTCGCTTCGCTTGCTTTTCGCTGTACGCAGTATCGTGGAACCAACAAACGACGGAAAAATCCCATACCCTACCGGGTATTTGTGCCCAATTTTATCAAAATCCGTCAAGCCATTCAGGCGTTGACCACGGTCGACCATATTTCCGCTATGGTCAGGGAATTAAAAATGCGCCTACGTTCAACTTGGGAGGCTACCGGATATTGGTGCCAAATTTGGTCGATATCCGTTGAGCAATTCGGGATTCGACCATGGAGGGGCCCATGGATGCGCAAAGGTCGACCGCGGGGGTAGTCCGAAGGGTCGATCGTAGATAGAATTTCACGTAGATTACGAATACGCGATAAAAAATAGGGGTTACCATTTCAATTAACGAAGTTGACCATGGTCGACCATAGTTCCGCTATGGTCAGGGAATTAAAAATGCGACGTTGCAGAACTTGGGAGCCTACTGGATACTCGTGCCAAATTTGGTCGATATCCGTCAAGCCATTCAGGAGTTGACCATGATCGACCATAGTTCCGCTATGGTCAGGGAATTAAAAATGCGACGTTGCACAACTTGGGAGCCTACTGGATATTCGTGCCAAATTTGGTCGATATCCGTTGAGCAATTCGGGATTCGACCATGGAGGGGCCCATGGATGCGCTATGGTCGACCGCGGGGGTAGTCCGAAGGGTCGATCGTAGATAGAATTTCACGTAGATTACGAATACGCGATAAAAAATAGGGGTTACCATTTCAATTAAACGAAGTTGACCATGGTCGACCATAGTTCCGCTATGGTCAGGGAATTAAAAATGCGACGTTGCACAACTTGGGAGCCTACTGGATATTCGTGCCAAATTTGGTCGATATCCATCAAGCCATTCAGGAGTTGACCATGGTCGACCATAGTTCCGCTATGCTCAGGGAATTAAAAATGCGACGTTGCACAACTTGGGAGCCTACTGGATATTCGTGCCAAATTTGGTCGATATCCGTCAAGCCATTCAGGAGTTGACCATGGTCGACCATAGTTCCGCTATGGTCAGGGAATTGAAAATACGACGTTGCACAACTTGGGAGCCTACTGGATATTCGTGCCAAATTTGGTCGATATCCGTCGAGCCGTTTGGCCGTGCATAGAAGGACAGACAGACAGACAGAGCGCATGCGCAGGGCGAACCGCTGGCTCTATCATGTTGAAATTTATATGGGACCTCAATGGGCCCTACCCTCTTAATCCCTGAGAATTACATTGAAATTGGGTGAAATCTTTGGTTACTACGGCTGTAACAAGGAAATTGAATCTATTTCACGCCAGCGCATGCGCAGAGCGCACCGAGGGTCCGATCATGCTGAAATTCATACTGGAACTCACTAGGCCTTGTCCAAACAACCCTTGAAAATGAGCGAAAGAAATTGAATCAAAATTGTGAAAGTTATGCGTGTTTGTTGAATTTAACGTTAGCGCATGCGCAGGGCGTACCGCTGGATCAATCATGTTGAAATTTGTATGGGACCTCAAGGGGCCTTATCCGCACCATCCCTCAAAATTTGAGCTGAATCAATTCAAAATCGTGGAAGTTATGGCTGTAACAAGGAAATGCGGACAGACAGACCCACAGACCCACAGATCGACAGACACGGAACCAAATTTGTTCAGTAGGCTTTGAAACGCAAAATGCAAGTGGAAATTTTGATTTCTGAAGACAAAAATTTTTTGGCTCACGAAAGTGAACACAAGGCTTCCGCTGCTTCGCAGACTCGGAAGCAATAATTACGAAGAGGAAGTCAATGATTTTGTTGCTGTTAAACGTCATGTTTGTTGTGAACCGATAGCTATAGATAGCTATAGATAGATTTCAAGTTCCTGGCGGTTTACTCGTACAGTCTGCCCCCCCGTGTGGACCAAGATGACAAGTTTCGGTTACACCTATTTCGATACCCGTGTGTGACGCCACAATGACCGAGAGCGTGAAACATGAACAAGTGATGGCAGCCAGGAAAAGGATTTTTCCTTGGGCGCGCCATCCAAGGCCATGCAACACCGAAGGGACTTCCTGCTAGTGGTGTATCGCTTTAAAGTTATTATAATTCGTCATGATTGTCTGTCCGTAACCTGAAAACTCCCTTATAAAATCATACCGAATAAGGAACGATTATTTTTATTTTTCTACTACTGAAAGATCTTGAATGGAGCTTATTAAAGTTCCGATCATGCTGCATGATCAGAACTTTCTGAGCTGACGACTTTCAGCTGTTTTAGACGATTTTTAATTACTTCAGAACCCCCCCCCCCCACACCAAACACTTAATTTTGTCCACCTTTTTTTGGCAATTTAAACAGTCTTATCATGTCTCGAGACACCGATATTATTTTTAAAATTAAATTAGATTTAAATTTCTTTTATAACCTTGGATTTGACCTATTGGGTATATCCCGGGGGGACTTTTTACTCGAACGTTACTTCAATCTTTAGTCCTTGTAGGCTTCACACTATTATTATCAGAGGCGAAGAGCAGCTAACGCTGGCCGGCTAGGCACATGCAAGCTTTTCAAAGCTTGTATTGGTGCCCGCCCGAGACGAGAACCAGAGAAACCGCGAACTTTTATCCCAAACGAGGATATAACGATGGGACACTAGCCCCAGTTATTATTTTTGGTAATTCGCATGTACCTATTTATGTGTATGCAGTATGTATTTTGAACTTCAAATTTCTACATTGCGTCATTCAAACGAATCCCACAGAAATCATCAGCCCCAAATTAGAGAAGGAGAGTTCCGCTGATCTGCTACAAGCTTCCAAAAAATAGCAGTTTACATGGTAAATGTTGTGTTTCTCTAAATGGTGAACCATGAGCCTCAAACATGTAACAGATTACTTTGAGCGTGTAGTTAGCTTGTTTAATTTTTCTCCACAAATTTTTATTGATCCGTTCTCTCAGGCAGGTAGTGCTGCACAGTTTGCATAATGCAGGCCGCTATCTCTAATTTTGTCCTAACTATAAAAGACGAATACTGACCGCTGCTCTTCTCCATTACTAAGTCTAAAATTGCGAACTACCCTCTTATTAGTTCACATATTTATTACCGCCATATACTGGAAGCCATTTTGAGGAATTTTTTTCCAAAACCAATGTGAGTTGAAAAGGAACAATACTTCTAGGCATGAATATTAATTCAATTCCTATCAATAAATATGCAGCAAATGATCGTCAACTTACATCAACATTTTTTACTTCATGTATCTAAACAGTTGCAATTTGCGAAACAGGAACAATATCACGGGATCCGCAGACAAAAAGTACAAATGCATTGCTACTTTTGAATGAAAAAACAATCGTACCGTGAGAGCAAGCATAATTTGAGCCATAAAACTTGCCTGCGATGTCGAAATAGAAAACTGATGTTATGGTCGAAGGTGATCGAAGACGAGTCAAACGGACGTTATTAGCAACTTAAAGAAACAGTGTTAATGACTGCCACGTAATTTTTCTCCCATAACGACCATTTCGACACAGGGGGAATTTTGACGCTTAAAACACGTATTAAAACCATTCAAACTACTTCGACCGAGTCGTAAAAAAAGTGCTATCGGGTCCTTAATATTTGATGCATAAACAATTTTTAAACCCGGCTTTAATGGCGCGCGAAACTTGGCAAGTGGACAAGAAGAAAAACAAAACTGAAGAGTACTAAAAATTTAAATTTTATTGTACTTTGGAAATTTAAGGGGGTGATGCCATTGTTGTTGCTTAACGCTGCCGACGAATGGGAAATGTTTTTAGAAAAACAGTCACGATAAGTGGCCATCTTGGAGATTATAAAAAGCATCGACCATGGAAATTCCGATTGGGGATAATGAGATAAGGGAACGATATTTACGAATGTATTCCACCTGCACATTACATTCGAATTCAATTAAAATAACTATAAACGCTGAAATCGAACAGTGATAAAACTGTTGAGAAGAACAAGAACAAGGTTAACACAGCGAATAACACAGTTCATATATTTCCAAACGAAGTCATGAAACACGAAGAATATTATTAATAAAATATAATGGCGATGATTAATGATAGGGTAGGAAAATATCTTTAAACATAGTATAGGTATACGGTTTTGATGCAAATCCTTTCACTTACCAACGAGTGGAAAATTGAGGTTCTAACGATGTTTCAATTGACGATGTTTAAATTTACGTTAAAATTTGGTCTAAAATCGCCGTTCTTCCGCACACAGTTTGGCCCCCAATTTGGGAACACATTTGGCTCCTAGCTGCGCTTCGCAGCTTGGCAGCCGATCGGAATACGCCCAGGGGTGTTACGGGTGCAAAATGGGTGCAAATAGGGGTTTTTGAGGTTTTTTAGAGGTTTGCTCGACGGCTGTTTATTACAGCACGTTCCTCATAATTATTATGTTAGAATTACAACATGTTGACATTGCTCGGGAAGAGGATATAGGATATTATCAACATGCTGTATTTGTTGAGAAAGCCCTCTAACTAGAATTATTGTCTTTGCTGGGAGTCATCAACACAAAAACTTCAGTCGCTGCAAATGCGGAGTTCGCACTGGAGTCCGTTATAGCAAATGAGATGTCCGGTAAGCAAAATGCTTGAAGAAGAACTTCAGTGGATTTTCTGGGCATGATAACAGGCGTAATACCGTACAGACATGCACGCAGGCCTGATATTTTGTAATGCAAACGCAATTCAATCTTTTGCCAATTCTGATTTTGCTAGCAATTGAAGCATTCTTTCAATTTCTGTCCAGCACTAGTACTTCTACTATAGTAGGTACTATAATATTTGTATACCACTGATATCATTATAGGTAATATTATTGTTTTATACATCAATTTCAATGATACAGTATTTTTTACGTCGGTTTGCTGCAAATTATGGAACGAACAATTCGTGGGGCTCTAAATTATTTCTCCGAACTCCCAATAAGTCCCACTCGAGTGCTTTACACTGACAGTATAATTTGCCTTATCTTGAATAGTCAAACGAGCTCTAAAACGCCTTAGCTTGTTTGAGAAGGTAAACCTGATGAACGTGTTTGGATTTCTCACTTCGTAAAGACTGGGCTTTGAGGAGCAACATCTGGAGGAATCGTATTTTACACGAACCCTTTCAATGATAAGAAATTTAATCATACCTAGTTGAATGCATTCTGTACGAAGATCGATGTCGGCTGAAAAACTTTATACCCATGATCCGACCTATTAGTTTTACATCTACCTCGCACGCACCTCGTTTAAATGCGTTTATTGGTGTCCTATCATGTTCTACGCGGGCGTTTTCTTTTTCTTTTTGGCCGAGGTACCAGATTTATTTTCTATATATAATTGAACGAATAGAAAAAGTCGGTATCTTCTAATTGGCCGTCGGGTGTTCGCACGAGGTAGCACCCAATAACAGCCTTGTTACCTCCATGGATCATAAATTCAAAAGATGTTACGAAATTTACATGTAATTGTGGCCAACGTCAAACAGTAGCAAGTAGTATCCCGTTGCTCATTTTGAGATGATTTCGTTAATAAGGTTCTCGGGGTTGAGTCTTCATCGTGGCCAGTCGAATTAACATGAAATTTCCCTAATTATCCACATTAAGCAGCCTTCGTACCTTGGACACTTCAAGTTTGATTCGTTCACATTCATGCTCATATCATATCATAACAAAAGTGACATTCATACAGCAACTGAAGTATATTTCTGAACAATATTCTATTATACATAGTTTCTATACACAAGTGTATTCGGAAATACTTATATCAATCAGAAATGTTATATATGTGTGTGTGTGTGACTTTAGTATGATCGCTTTGATGATAACACAGTTACTATCCCAGAGCTTCGTCCTCACCAACCGTAACACTCGAAGTCAAAAAAATTCGCCAAGCAGGTAACTTACTCGCATCTGTTGTTTTATATCACCAGACAAGGTACAGTATGGAGTGACAGGTAGTTATAGGAACATACAATATAATATAAAACATTTAAATTCTGGTTCAGAAAGTCTAAAAACCAATAGGGACAGAAAACTAGGCGCTGCGCGCCTCGACCCCCTGGACTAGATGCTGCCTACTTAAAGCCTGCCGGCTAAAATTATAAAACATGGAACAGGGTTTGGCTCCAATATAATTATAGCCTTCTATAATTTGAGATACTGATCAAACACAATTATTCTGTGTTCACTAGAAAAACCCGATCGGCTACTATAGACGCGCTACTTTCGTAACGCTCCAATTTGACAGAATTTACTCTCGGTTTCGGGTTAGAACGTCACAGCTAAAGCATGTTAAAAACGCTGCGAACTATTAAACAACGGTTTAATATTTACCTATAGGTGCCCCGATGGCATAGAACATTTTCTGTGGTTGATACCTTCCCTCGTGCTCCTCCCAGCTCCAAAATCAAGTATTGGAGCCGGCCAGGGAATGGCATGAGTTCGGTGGATTCTATCATTGATTATTTGTTGTTATTCATAATAAAGTTTGTTCGAGTTACAAAAGCACCTATTAACAAAATCCAAACTAACCATCATTTTTCAAAAGAAATAATATCACGGAAGAACCAAGTCGATTTCACTCAGCCAAGCGTGATTATAATCAGGTTGAATCAGGCCCTAGCAGTGATACCAGGGTTGGATGTATACCGTTTCGATCACAATCATGTTGACGAAGCTTTTCGGTGCAAATGAACGGATGGTCGTACAATGCTCCGGGTGGTCTCGAAAAATTCATAAGTTAATGATCAATTTAAAAAAGTAAAACGCTGCAAATTATTGCACAGAGGTTTATTATTTAGCTGTATGTAGATGCCCCTTCTGCGTAGATAACTGTTTTTTGTAGTCAATACGCGGGATTCAATAATCCAAACATTAATAATTATTTGTAGTTATTCGTGAAGCATAAGGCAAATAATAAACCGTTGTGTAATAATTTACCTGCATAGGTGCCCCTTCTACGTAGATAGTATACTGAACAGTTGTGTAATAATTTACCGTTGTGTAATAATTGGCCCATCAATAATACTTCAACGGTTGTTCAAGTTGCAGAAGTACCTATCAACAAAGTCCAGCCCCTTCTAGGTAAATGAACCGTTGTGTAATAATTTAACGTTCTGTAATAATTTGCCAATGCCTAATAATTTGCCAATGCGTAATAATTTACCATTGTGTAACAATTTACCCATCAATAATACGTCAACGTTTGTTCAAGTTTCAGAAGTACCTACTAACAAAATCCAATAGATCCAATACTTATCAAATGAAATAATATTGCAGAACAACCAACTCGACTTCATACAGCTAGCTATCCATGATTATAATCTGGTGCTCCCTATTGATGATATCGAGGCCGGATTTATACCGCTTGATTCACGATCGTGTTGACGAAGCTTTTTGGTGCACACGAACGGCTGGTCGTACAATGCTCCGGGTGGTCTCAAAAAATTATTTAATTCAATATCAATTGAAAAACATTTAAAAAAACTATACTCTTCTATCGAAAGTTTTCGAGATACGGCGTTCTGAAAATGTCAACCCCTATTTTGAACCCCTTAGAGATGACTGACAGTAACGCCGAGCTTCGAGGACCAACTAGACCCCGAACGGAACCTATAACCCGAATTTCATCAATTTTTTCTCATGGTACGTAAGAAGAGTGCTAAGTACGGCGTACGGCGGACAGAGAGATATTTTTTTACTGCATTTTCGGATTCTACATACCTTGAAACGTAAACAATCAAATTTTGAGAAGGGGCGTAGAATTTTTTTTTCATGCTCGATTCCAAAGGTTCATTATTGAAAATAATAAACCAAAAAAAAAAAATTAATAATAACCACACCTTTCTATTGAAAGTTTTCGTGTTACGGCGTTCAGGAAATTTCAACCCCTATTTTTCACCCCTTAGAGATTACTGACAGTAACGCCGAGCTTCGAGGATCAACTAGACTGAAAGCGGGACCAAATTTCATTAAATTTGGGTCACGGTAACTAAGTAAAGTGCGTAGTAAGGCGGACGGCGGACGGAAAGCATTTTTTTTATCAACTTTCGGATTTTACGTACACTGATATGGAAACCATCATAATTGAAGGGGGGAAGGTGAAGTTTTTGTTCATACTCTATTCCAAAGGTTCATTACTGAAAATAATAAACAAAAATTGTCATACATTCGTGTACAAAAAAATAAAATAAAAATGATCCCGTTGCAGTACCATATTTTCTCCGCCAGATACCTAACTAAAATTGCTACTGAACTCATACACGTGAAGGCGTTTGAAGAGTCCGAAACGTTTTCCAAGATCTGATGTCTTTTTCAATATAGCGAAAATCCTATTTGGCTGGGCCTGTTACAAAACGTCTCATTTGGTGACACAAAGTGCGCACCGACCGGTGACAGATTTTCTAGCTGACCATCGCGTGCCGCCGGTGCGTGCCGCGGTCAGTTTAAATCGATTCGTGAAAACTAGCTTCACATCCCAACCGTTTCCTGAATACGACTTCATCGAAGATCACGCTCAACAGGTTGTTGAAACCTGTCATTACAATTTTCGAGCTCTCCCGAACCCACAACGTTATTTCAACAGTTCGCCCTTGGACCTATGGTTTCGACCATTTACCGGCAGAAATCAAGTTTAGAAACTGAATAATCACCGTGTAATTATGATATATAAAGTCACTGGCTGGCTGTAGCTGGCGATCTATGCAATGTTGTGCGGAAAAACGACGATTTTAGGCCAAAATTCATAGTAAATTTAAGGCTTTTTTGACTCAGTAAAATTTAATTTTGGGAGCTAACCCTTCGTTAGAACCTCAATTTTCCACTCTGGTCAAAATCGACTTCATATTCGGTCTCCTCTCCTAAAAAACATGGAAAACGATACCTCACAAGCTCGGGTTACTAAAACACACAAAAAAAACTATTTTTACACCCATAACACCCTTGGGAATATGTATTCCGATCGAGTTGCAATGTTTCGGGATACAACTAGGGCCGAAGTGGAGCCTGTAAGCAAAAGAACGAACTTTTTGGACCGAAAACAAAATAGATATGGATGATACGGCGGATGGCGTACGGAGGACGGACAGTACATTTTGGTTTAGTATTCTGTAAATAATACACCTGTATGTATTCGCTCAGCAAAAAATTTGTGTAACACCCCCTTACGGTTGTTTTTTTTTTTTACTTTTCAAGGTGCGTAGATTCCAAAATTGCAATGTCCGTCCGCCGTCCGCCGTACGCCGAATCACGTGTTCCGGCTTCATTTTCGGTCTAAAAAAGTCGCTCTTTCGCACACATGCTCCACTTCGGCTCTAGTTGTGTCCCGAAACTTTGCATCCTGATCGGAATATACCCAGGGGTGTTATGAGTGAAAATATGTATAAAACGCTGCAAATCCCTGCACAACGGTTTATTATTTTGTATAGAATACCCTTCTGTTACAGATCACAGCTCTATGTATAGATAACCCGTCTATATAATATAATATGTACTATTCTATGCATAATTATGTAGATCTCAGACCCTCCGTAGGTTAGTACCTAACCCCGTACTCGTTACTAGGTACCTACCTAAATCACGAGTTAAATGTTGCTAAAATAATTCTGCCGATGACAAACAGTACCTAACAAAAAGAAACACACATAATGAAGTTCTGAAAAGAAATTGTTGATGAGGAGTGAAAAAAGTTGCAAAAGTACCTACCAACAAACTCCAGCCCCTTCTACATAGATGGTATAATGAACCGTTGTGTAATAATTTACCGTTGAGTAATGATTTACCGTAGTAATAATTTACCCATCAATAATACTTCAACGTTTGTTCAAGTTTCACTACCTACCAACAAACTCCAATAGAGATTGAACAAATAAACACAACAATAAACAACAATTAAACAACACAACAAACAAACAACAACAACAACATCACAGAACAACCAACTCGACTTCATACTCCGCCAATATAATCAGGTGATCCCTACCAATGATTGGCCGTATTCACAAATTCCTATTGTGGGCGCGTCTCTGGTTACGAGATTTGGTTTGAATTGTATACAATTTCATTCAAACTGGAGTCGAAAATGCCTGTCGGTGCAAACTTCGGGGCCTTACTGTGAACGAACGGCTGGACGTACGATGCTCCGGATGGTCTTAAAAAACTCGCAAGTTCAAGAACTATTTAAAACCGTAAAAATATTTACGTAAAAAAATGGTATAGGCGTTTTGAAAATTTCAACCCCTATTTTGAACCCCTTAGAGATGACTCACAGTAACGTCGAGCTTCGAGGACCAACTAGACGCCGAACGGAACCTATAACCCGAATTTCATCAATTTTTTTTCATGGTAACTAAGAAAAGTGGCCCGTACGGCGTACGGCGGACAGACAGAAATATTTTTATTGCAGTTTTGGATTCTACATACCTTGAAACGTAAACCATCAAATTTTGAGGGGGGGTAAGAATTTTTTTTTTCATGCTCGATTCCAATGGTTCATTATTGAAAATAATAAACCAAAATAGGTAGGTACTTTTGTGTTTTAGTAACAAGAGCTCCTGAGATATCGTTTTCCATGTTTTTGGGAACGAGAAGACCGAATATGAAGTCGATTTTGACCAAAGAGTAGAAAATTGAGTTTTACCAAAAGTTCAGCTCCAAAAATTGAATTTTTTATGAGTGAAAAACCTGGGAAATCGTCTGCAATCACCATCAATTTGTATAATAACACTGGAAAAAGTGTCAACACTTGGATCAAGACGACTAAAACCAAGAAACAAATAATATCTTTAGTTTTAAATCATTGCTCACAATGCTACCCTATTATCCGTTCCTTGTGTGATCGATAATTAAATTCAACAATTATCGTTATGTGAACTGAGTGAGATTACTTGCTTATGCTGAACTTTTACAGCAAGAATGTTCGGTTATATTCGGTTATGTTCGGTGCTTACGGCGTTTACTAAGTAAGGAGGCTTAGTGGCGCAAACGCGGGAAAAACTCTATTTTTCAAAAGTAGGAATTTAAACGATTTTAATACACGTTTCTTATAGTAATCAGCTGTAGAACCTATGTACGATAACCATTTATCAGTTAAAATTTTATTGAACCTATATTTTTTCATCCTCCAAAGTTCAAATTTAGTGCGTTGTAAAAAAGGGGGTCCAGAAGTTCCATTCATATCCTGCTTCAATTTTTAAAGTTTTTTTTTCAAAAACTAAATGATAACTAAAATTAATGTAAACTCATTGCTGGGGTGGTAGGAACAGAACAGAATGTGTTTCGAAGAGAAAACACATTTTTGTGTTTTGAGGCTTTAACAAAAAGCTCCACTGACCTCCGGCGTGGCATGGCAGTTTTTCTGATCAAAATACATTTGAGTACTTCTCTATATATTTCAGCCGCAATGACGTGCAATTCCGGTTTCCACGCTTGTTTTTATACGTTGAAAACTGGGGGCAGTATACCTAGGAGTCCCACTACGGGCTTGTTCGAACACGAGCATGCTAGTGCTGAAGCCCAGGCGTATTGTAATAAGATTTAATTATTTATTTACTTAAAAAAATCAGTTTCAGCCAACCTGGATGATAAATGATGGTGACACGTATCGATACACTGGTACTTATAGATTAAAAAAGTTTTGAGGCGAAATTCAGGTTAGAACAATTATTATGGGTGAACAGCTATTCGTTCCCGAGTACCAGCTTATGCTAAGCCTACCGAAAGCTCGGAAATACGCTACCACAGCGGGTCGTAAAACTACGAGCTCAATTCAGTCCCGCGTCCTAGCCAAGTCTTGAGCGCGGGACGTCCTGACGGTAGGTTTTGTGTTGTGCTAATGATGTTGTTGTGATCGTTCATGTCAACATTTTCATGACTTCTCATTCGAACGCGTATATTCTACTCGTTAGTGTTCTGTGAGTGGTCGATGTGAGTCGTTGTTAGTTAAATGGTGAGTGAACGGGTTAAGTTAATGAAAGTGATGAATGGCTGCAAATAAAGTTACCTATTCGTAACTGGCTGATTACGTAAAGACGATGACAAGATAACGAGGAAATTACATCCAATTTAATAATAGTTCCTAATCTTCTATATTTTAAATGTCGTGACGTATAAGAACTCGGCTCCGCCCTTGACCCCGGATTTACTTATTTAGGAGGAAACTACGAAACATGGTACATGCTTCGTATGAATGTGGAACACCACGGAGGTGGAGGATCGAGGGCGAAGGGGGAACCCACTCCCGGCAGGCGGAAGCTCTGTAAGTGGGGTAAGCCAAGGCAAGCGTGGGAGTTATTTCCGTAACGCTTTCTTGGTGACGCGTGAATTTTTCTTGTTACCGCAAGAGCATGTTCTTCTTCTTCTTCTTCGACGGCAGTACAATCCTTGGTGGATATTGGCCTCCCGTACAACAGCCCCACAGGCCGTCCGGTCCACAATTCTCGTTCTCCAGTCAGTAATCCCCATCCTTGACAGGTCAGCCGCGGCAACCTCCACCCATGTTCTACGTCTGGTACCCTCGAACCTCGCATTCAATAGCCTTCTTGGCATCCTCTCCTCCTTTGACATGTCACAGCCATGCAAGCCTTTTCGCAAAACGCACAATGTCCTCTCCGCTCATAAAGCAATTCAGCTCCCGGTTATTCCTGAACCTCCAAGTTACAGCATCACAGATGGGTCCAAAGATCCGGCACAGAATCTTTCATTCGAATACTCTAAAGGACTGCATGTCCGAAGCTTTCAGTATCCATGTTTCAGCGCCGTAACACACAACAGGTCTTACCTAAGTCCGGTAGAGCTTCAGCTTCGTGTACCTAAGAGCAGAGACGATTTAAATAATCTCACCAGACTGAAATACGCTCGGTTACCCGCCATACTTCTGTTCATAATTTCATCGCTCACCCTTTTTCATTGTTCATTTCAACTCCAAGGTAGATAAATCTTTCAACTCCTACGAACGTACGAGTATGCCGCCCCATTTGCAGGTTTCTGGGAGTTCTTCTACTGCCGTCTGATGTATTTGGTCATGTATTTGGTATTATCTTCATTGATGTGCAGACTAACCAGTTCGCTATTCAGCTCATGAAAAACTTTCTCCAGTGCACTCATACAACTGCACATTATCGCCAGATCATCTGCGTAACCCAAGATCTGGCAAGATCAGTGGGCAATTTTCCCGCCTGGGACCATATTTTCCAAGGCCTTGTGGAGTGCTAGATTGAACAGTACCGCAGAAATTGCATCGCCTTGCCTGACACCATTCTCAACCTTGAAGGATCTGCTCACGTCATTGTCCACCAGCACGTTAGAGTGAGTTTACGTAGCGCCATCCTTATCAGGTTCATGAGCTTAGCAGGGATGTTATAGCTCTGAAGCGATTGGCATAGTTGGTTCCTGTTAATTTGGTCAAAGGCTTGACGATAATCAATGAAGAGAAGATGGATATCAGTTTTCAGCTCGTAGCATTTCTCCAGCGCTTGACGTAAAACGAATATCTGATCCACTGTACCTTTCCCAGGGCGAAAACCACATTGATACTCTTGTAGAATCTCCTCCGAGTATCTCTTAAGTCTGTTCAGCAGAACATTTGATAAGATCTTATAGGCTAAACTCAAAAGAGTGATTCCCCTGTAATTCTGGCGTACTGATGCAAGACTATGTACCATGCTAAAATATACCTAGGTATGACAAGAGCAACTCAAAATGAGCACGGAACAAATTGACAACGTTGAAAAAGGAGTGCTGATTATTCGTTCCGAAAGGCTGGATCAAGGGAGCGGGAACGAATAAGCAACGTCGAGTTTAGGGGGAGGGAATAAATTGAGTGTTCTCGGGAAATAACTGAAGGGAACCCATTATTGTATAGGTACAGAGCTGGAGTTGGTCTCATTCGACATAGAATTTAATGGGGGTTTAATTTCACCTGTTTTCTTCTATTTTCTTAAGTAAAAGATATCGGCGAGTGCTTTCCGAAAAGGTGTGTCCGATGAACGAAAGTGGGCGATAAACCAGTGGAAAGAAAGCGAAATGACGTCGCAGGTAAAGACCCTCACCACCGCGACGGCATGGGGGGGGGGGGGGGGATCTCTCAGCGTCATCCACTTATGGCGCCATTTCGGTCTCTTTCTATTCGTTGTTGCCCAAACTCCACCGAGTGTTGATATGAAAATTGTAAGTTGGGGGTTTTCAAGGGTGTTAAATCCGATTCTGAGATCAAAAATAAAAAATTCCTACACACGAAAATTGCCCACTGTCTACAACTTTTCTGTGACGAAAAATTTTTTGGAGCGCTCCTAATGGAATAAATATTTTTTGAGTATTTTTTTGACGAAAAATGCGTTAAGGAGCTATAATAGGTATCTATAGGAACACAGAGGTTTTCAGAATTGTTGCCGAAAAATTGCCATTTGGCCCCACTGCGTGCCGCACGGCGTCGAGTTATTATAATTTAGAAACCGGCATTTACAATAATTCAATCACATGTTTATTCAAATAACATAAATACATTTTACAATAAATTGAAAGACCCAGACATGATACCGCTATGGTAAAAACCGTCAGCGGGAGCTCCGTTAATAGCATTTACAATAATTACATTAACGTTCTGACAACACTGAGCACCTACGAATTCAAAGAAACTTGAAAAAGTCCTGATAAGGGAAGATGGCAGCACTGTAATATTAAGATAAATCATATTACCATTTATGAGCGGCAGTACAGAACCAGGATTATTTGACGTAAGTACCTGAAACAGAGAAGACAAAATGTTATTGTAGAGTCGATATTAGGGAAATTGTAAGCATCAATAAAATGAAAGCACTCTGCAATATAATAGACTGATAGATTGTCAATTTATCTGAAGAGTTTCCATAATAAATCTATTATGTAGGTAATAAACCTACCAGAGAATGATCATAGCCACCCATTTTTTTCATGTTGCAAAAAACATGAATTCATCAAAGTTGAAACGAAAATATCGTGTCTAACATTCTGTGTAAAAAGTTGATCCAGTTGGTTTTGTAATGTTAATAGGCCACCGTTCAACTCATTCCCTGAATTAACTAACTCAATAGTTTGGTCGTTCACATACATTTAAGCTCATTGGTGTCCACTCCCAGCCCATGCGTCTTCATTTGCTTGGTCGCCATAACTCTAATTAAACCCCGCTCGTAGAGCAAATGGCACAATGTCGTCTTGCGGAGCTCAGTTTGAAACTTTCCCAAGAAAACTCATTGCGCCATTGGAAGGAAATGAACGATTGTGATTCAACTAACACAAAGATTATAAGACCTGAAGGAGTAGTAGTATTATTTTTCTTGTAGTTATTTATATAAACACGGCCCCTAAAAGCAGCCGAGGACCCCCACGGTGGCTTTCTGCTTTGAGCCTACGGCTAAAATTCTAAAACATGGAACATGCTTTCTTCCCGCTAATTCGGTGTCGCAAATTGTTTTTTTTTTTTTTTTTGTTCTTCCCGCTAATCCGGGCTCGCATTTTCCTATTAAATGACTATGATGTGCATAACTCAGCTTCCGTTGAAGCTACAATGTTATCTTGCTAATCTTCGATAAAATTATCCACCAACGGTTATAAGAAGTAGGTAATCCATCAACCAAGTGACAACAAAACATATACACCCACTGTTTACTACCCATTTTTAACACCGTATTACGTTGTACGTGAAAATCATAAGAAAATATTTCAACGCGAATGTTGCTTACAGTACTTTTAACTCAGGGGTATATCTCAGTTTCTTCCATAATTACAGCGGTTTTGACAGTATATAATTTATGCATAAATTTAGGGCTTTCCAACGAATGGTGAAAGATTTTTCTACGAGCACGAATGACGAAGATAAAGTTACGTATGAACGACTTGGTTGTAAGTGGAAATCATTGCAAAATTTCGTGACACATCGCCGTCTCCCAAAAACGTGACTCTTTTTGCCAGTTCCATGCTAAAAGGGACTATTCATTCTTATTTTCCTTCTGGATTATAAACTTAAAATTTCAAGCTTTCTATGATTTGCTTTTGAACCCTTATTGATTCAGACGTCCGAATTATCAATAAATTAATGAATGAACAAACTAAACCATTCCACGCATCTACACCTACAACACAAATAATCAGAATTATATCCATAACAAAAAAGTATGTAAATAAACTCAAATAAAAGTACCTAAATAAATGAAATTCTGTAACTAAATTCAAATTATAAAAGAAAAGTTCGAATTCCTTATAGACTATCAAATTAAACTTTGCAACCGATTTTCGTAATAGTTTGTTTTGAAGACCATGAAAAATCTGTGCTTCATTCTTTCATAGACCATGGTCTATCGGATTATCTTAAAATGGGATGGTCAGCGTAGGGATGACGAATCTAGGTACTAAACTCATCAAAAGAGGTGCATCGCAACCGTACGAGTATAATATGTAGGCCCCTAGATTATGATTTTCAAATCAAAATCTAAGACATACTCGTAGCACCATATTTCCTGTGCACTAATAATATTCCCCCTCCACCATGTTTCCTTTGCGATCCAGCACAAAAAACGAAAATGTAAACACCCCCTCAAAATTTGATGGATGAATTTCAAGGTAAATAGGTACATAGAATCTGAAAATACAGTAAAAAAGCTGCAAAATACTACAAGGTTTATTTTTTCCCTGTCTAGCTATCCCTTTTGCGTAGATCACTGTTTTCTGTGGTCAATAACTACCCTACTGATTCGGGGTCTTACGCTAAAAGGGATTTAGGAATTCAGTGATCTACGCAGGAGGGTATTGGAAAATAACCGTTGTGCAATACTTTGCTGCGTTTTGTCATTATTATTTTATCGCTAGAATAAAAAACCCTCAGCCCTGTGCACCACGAAGAGTTGTACGAATTGGTGCACCAACATCTGTTAATGATGGAATAGATGACGAACGATATCAAGGGTCCACAATTCGGTCATTTCATAAACATGGAAAACGAAATGGAATGAGGGAAGTTCAGCTAAATAACAAAAACTCGAAACGGCTGTCACAAAAAAAATTAAGTTAGTCATGTATTCGGAACAAAAACCGAATAAGTCATCCAGGAAAAAAATAAATGGATGGGATCGAGATTAGTATGTTTTTTAAGGGTTGATTGAGCTCATTCATATGAAAATGGTCCCAAAAAATGCACCCCTTACACTTAGGGGTGATTTCTAAGAAGAAGGAAATGCTTCGGGGCTGAAACTTCATACCTATAACAGAATTAACAACTGACAATGAGTTTTAAAGAGCGGTGTAAATGTTTTATTGAGGTAGTTAAATAATTAACTGTTATTACTTTCCAAGCTGGGTTTCTTTCGGTTCTGCGATCATACAAAATATCGGCGGATCGAGGGCCAGGGCCTTTTTTTCTAGGATAATAATTATCGAGTGTAACAGCAGATGCTCCCAAACGCAATTAACCGCAGTAATAATAGTCCGCCGCCCAACATGCTCTCCAAAAACCTTCTCCGTGTTAATTAAGTGACAATTTCCACCTTTTGGAGTAATGGCCGATGAAAAAATCCGTGCAGTTAACAGAAACATCCCGCAGAGTAATGCATGCATTACAGTGGACGTTCCTTATGGTGGTGTACAGGTCACCCTCATTCATTGCAGATCGTCCGGAAGTATATATGAGTAACTGATCTATGATGATCAATTTAATTAACTGATTTCGTGATTGGTGACGCGATATAAACAGTTTATGTACATGTTTGATTATCTATATTGGAGTACGTGATGTAATCATCATAATGCCCCAAGAAAATTGTTGATAAATTGATTGATTTATCTAAGAGATTATGTTGCTAGGTTGCTAGATTGATTAGGTTGTTTAGGCTAATTTATCTAAGATTAGACTGCTACCTACTTGTTGTTTCTTCTATATCTATGTCGCATGGCAGCTTCAAAAGTGGATAATACAGGGAGCGGACACAAAATTCGCTGAAAATCCCGCATTATCCCCCCTCCCACCATAGAACTAAATGTCGAAATTTCAGCGACGTAGTGCATAACTAAGACTGAATTCTGCATCGAACAAATAAAAGCAGCACGTAAATCGGTTGAGAATTAAGCCATGAGCAGCGCTCACAAGATTTTGTCAAAAACCCAGGTTTTTCGGCACTGACCCCCCCTTCACCCTCTAGAAATACATTTCGAAATTCCGGCGACAACTAGACAGATTTCTGCGCCGAAAAAAAAAAATAACCACGCAAATCGGTTGAGAATTGCGGCCTAGGCAGCTCATACAAGATTTAGCCGAAAACCCACGTTTCTGAACTTGTTGGACGACCGTACAACGCACTTTGAGTAATGAGCAACCACTACTGCCCAATACTACCTACATTTTGTTTAGTAGCGCATTTAGTATGTCTTTTTCATTTTTATAAATTATTTTAATTTGGTTATTTGGGATTAATTAACAAGATATTCCTCATGGATATATATTCCAAATGGTACCTAGCAATTATGTAGGTACATCACGGAGATGTTACATCCAACCCGTTTGAAAGCTGACAAACTAACTGAAAAGTCAAGTCCTTAAATTTCATGAAGAAGAAGAAGAAGAAGAAGAAAACATGTTTATTTGAACATAACTACATGCATACGTAATGAATTAGTGTTATTATTTTTTTAATAACTAACTACCTATATTCTTGACTAGATTACTTTTTTTAAATTATATTAACTGTGTACATACATTTTTTCGACAGAAAAAAACCTGGTAGGCATGGACATATTACCGCCCGTCTGCCAGGCGGTTCAAGCCATCATCCTTAAATTAGTATTTTGTTTTATTTCTTCATTTTATAATGTGGTTATTGTTTATTTACATTCATCAATCCCTTTATCAGTTGAATTAAGCAACCAGCGTTGCTCTTTATCTCCCAGGCCACATTGAGCTACTGCCAGCCAACATTCTCTGTAATTCAAAACAGCCACCATCTCGGCCACGCTCAGTTCTGTAACGCCCAGAAGCCGCACACCAAACTCGGACAGTACCGGACTGACACTAAGTAAGTGAACCAAACCTTCGTTGGTGCCCATACTGCACAGGCAGCAAATCCGATCGAATGTAAAGACCGTCATTTAGACCTAGGAGTCCTCTGATCTTCAAAACCCATCCACCGCCTTATCAGAGGGGGTGGTCTGAAGTCCGGTCTCGTGAATCCCCTGGCCTCCTGTCGAAGTCGAGCCTGCCGAACATCGAACTCAACAGGGAATGGCTGAGAGACTCCGTTCTTACCCCAGACCATACCAAGTGTCCTCCCAACATTTTGGCCGTTTCAGCGTTCAGACAGCAACTCACTCGACTCTAGGATCTGATGTAGTAACTCGCAGAGCAGCATCTCGTCCCAATAGCTTTTTCCTGTATCCAGTGACGCGACCAGGCTCAAAAACAGCTATGGTATATAGTCCTGACGGTACTCCGGCTGTTGTGTTCATGCACGTCACTGAGGACATAGCGGAGGTGTCTATGAGCTCGTCCAGTCTGGCGTTTTTCCGAATCGCCTCAAGATCTTTCAGTTCGACCAACCCCCAAAAAGGGTGACCTTACCGAAATAAACAACTTTGGGCCCATCAGTCTCTTGTTCTTTCTAGTTAAGCTCTTGGAAAGCCTTAGGCTAAAACTCGCTTGACCACATACCTGGACTCGTTCTCGTTCTTCAACGAGTACCAACATCGATTTCGAAAGAGTAGATCAACTTAGACTGCAATTCTTGTAATGACTAACTTCATAATTACATCTATACACGCGGGCCGGTGGGTGGTGGGCTGCTTTATTGATTTACCAAAGGCTCTTGACATCGCTTCCCACGATGTTTTGCATCTCAAACTTGAGAAACTGGGCGCCAGAGATCATCTCTGAACTGGTTTCGCACTTAATTTCTGCAAGACCTTGAAGTGTTGAAGTGACAGTCATTCGGGACCCCATCATTCGCACGTACGCAGTTTTCCCACATAGGTGTTCCTCAAGGCAGCCTTGTAGGCCCTCTGGTTTTTTTGGTCTTAGTTAACGACCTCCCCGACGTGCTGGTTGACATGTGCACATTAGTAGTAAATTTTTCCGATGACATGAACTTCTTAGTTCGAGGAAATTCCCTGGAGGCCAAAAGTGTGATGCACTGAAGAAATGGATGGATACAAATAAGCTTGTCCTGAACGAAAGCTAGACTGGAAGAATTCTTTTTCGTGCATGAGGATCAGATGTGCCCAGTCCTTGATACTCGGAGAGAACTCCAATGTTTCTCTACTCCCATCTGTCAGATCTCTGGGTGTAAGAGCTGAACTGTGAATTGAATTTTCATGAGCACGTTTCTGAAGCTCTCTCTAAACTTGTCTCAGTCTGTTTCTGCCTCCACTAACTTAGACTTACTGCCTCGAAATCTGCTGGGCTATCTGCGTATTCAGGCCTATTTACTTCCACAGTGTGGCATGATTTTTTTGTCCAACCCTTCAAAACAGTAATGCAGCTTTCAAACTGCAGAAACGAGCAATTAGAATTGTATCAGGGGTATCTCCACGGACATCCTGTCGGGTCATACTTCCAGCCATGTACGAGTTCTCTTTCTTTCTCAAACATCGGGATGCGTTTCTGCTCGACGGTATGGACCACAATTACTACACTCGCTACGGTATTGCGCTGATCCGACTACCTAAATATAGACCCCAGTTTTCAAACAAAAGCCTTGAATATAACTTCACCCGGTTCTTCAAATTTCTCATCCAGCACCCAGCATGTTCAACCAGTGATTTGTTCCTACGACTCAACGCCCTCCACATTCAAGAAAAGACGGCGACACTACCTGATCAACATGGAACTCTACTCTGTCGATGACTTTTTTGTTGCTGTGATTTTTGTTGTTGTTGCACGGCTACATATTTTACGGTTATGCATTATTCAATATTGTAATCATGTAATTAGGTTGTTGAAGCTTGCTGCTCTACTCTTTGTCGAAAAAGGGTGCTTTATGACAACAAAGATTTTTTATTTATACTTACATTTCTACCACAGCCACAACTACACCGCCGTCACTGCCGGAATGAACCTCTGGCCCACGTTTTTGGAACAGTAGGTCATGCTGCACCCAATCAAATGCTGCCTTAAAATCAACGAACACATAAAGCTTGTCGAGGACCGGCTGCCAATAGAAGGTGAATCAGGCTGTAGTGTGAAGACTGTGTCGACTGTGCTAGATCCTTTACGGAATCCACATTTCTCATTCAGGGTTCTCTCGAAATGAGTTTCGGTGTAGCAGCATGACAGTATATTTTGGCATTGCAGTTGATGAATGAGAGCCCGCGGTAGTCGCCAACATAATTGATACAACTTTAATTATTTAAAAAAAGGGTACCTACTTACAATTTCATGAAATGTCATTGACGTTAATATGATGTACCTAACACTGGGAAAACAACCCTCCCCCTTCAATACCCCCCCCCCCCCGCTCAACGAAGGGGACCCCCTCCCCCCATTCAATCCACATTCCCCCCCATTCAACAGCCACTGCCTTCCCTACTTATCTTGTCTAACCTCTTTGGCACCAGCATTGCGCCAAGAAGTGTCTCCACTTCTTCCATCACCCATAAGTTGGGGTGGCGACCACCTAACGATTTTACTGCTTGATTGGTAATGACGTAGATCCTGATGGTCTATTGGTCAACCACCTAATCCCGAGAGGAGCATTTTCATTCATTCTTCTCCAGCGGGCAATTTTCGTGAGCCAAATTCTGTTCAATACGGAACTCAACACTTACTGACCAAATAATGAGGTATTTTTGTCAGAAAGTATAGGCAGAAAACGAGTGTGAAATTTGAATTTCTGGGTTCCCGCTAGAAATGACGTATCAGGTAAATTGCTGTGTAGTTCAACTCAAATCCCGCTTAGAGCGCCAGTGCATCTCTTCAAACGACGAACAGAACCTAAATGGATGGATGGATGGAACCCCAAATTTATAAATGAATAAAACACGTCCTCAAAATCAAACCAAAGGAAAGGTCACAGCAAAGATTCTTGCAAGCTGCCACGAAGGTTTGCCATTTTCAATGTTGGGTTGTTCGCAGCATTGAGAATCTTTGCCTCCGAAGCTTCGCTCCGCCTCCTTGGGCCAACAGCCAATCAGACGTTAATAGACCTCATACGTCATTTTTTGCCGGATTTTTATTTTTAATCGCCCTCTTTTTAAAAAAAACGAATTTTTTTCTTTATCAAAATTTTTTATGAAAATTCCCCATTAATTTCATTTTTCCGAGGGACTTTCCACAATTATATATTTTGATCCGCTATCCAACTTCTCACATGATGGACAGTTGGGTACAGACGGGTTGGGTATCTTTTCCCACCCCCGACTCCCGTACAGGTCTGAAAAGGACGGCGAGGTTCCCGTAAGATGAATTAGGAGCCAGTGAACCTCCCAAAAGGCCCGTCATCGTTGTGCAAGGGGACAAAGCAGGTAGCGGGAGCATCGGCAGATGGCACGCAGCGCTTGGGAAAAAGCGATTCCCATCCAGCGAGAATTACGAAGGCGAAGCCACCTGTCAGGATGTTATGACAATCGGAAGGTCGATAGTGGGTTTTCTGGGGTCACCATCGGGGGAAAGCCTTTTGTTTCATTATTGGGAAATTCGCACCCCGTAAAACTGACGCTTGTCGAGCACAGGCTCTGTTGATTGGACGGGTGAAACGAATACACGGCAGCCTGTGGTTCCACCTATTAAACTAACACGAATGCGGAAATTTATAACAAAGAAAACGTTGCATCAACTATCATGCAACAATCCAACGGACAGGCTATGGTGCGTAGTTTTGAAATGTCACAGGCAACCATGCTAAGTAAAGTCGGAAAGAACAGCAAGTGCCGATTTTCATCAGTAGGTACAATTTTTAGTGCGTAAATAAGCATAATACAAAAGAACTGGGAGGACTTCCGAAAAAATCGTATTTATTGGAAAAACCTTCCAAGAACTATATTTACACCAACTATATTTACATTTAAACAGGAGCAGTAGGCACCACTCTCAACTGTGTTCAGAAATTGACATTAGTATGATAGGAGGTACCTGGTAGTTAGTTATCAATAAATTCTTCATGTAGGGAACAAGAGATTCAAATACACTATCTATTTTGAAAAGTAAATAAAAGCATTTAAATAGGAGGACTCTATGTGGCATAATACCATACGTTTTTATATATTTATGTTCACTATGACCCCCATCTGGTATCCAAACGATATCAAGCTGATAGTCCTACCACAGTCGTATTTATAGGGATTTCGTGATTTCTGACGGAAAGCGAGTTGCACATTCACAGATGATCCAGAATTTTGCGAATTTAATAAGGTGTTCAGAACGCCGTTGGTTTTGGAGCTGCCGTGTGATATGCACTGACAAGATAAGACGCACCCTCACACATCAAATAAAAGGTGCTCCCATGATATAAGAGGGGGGGGGGGGGGGGAAATTGAACAAAATGAACAATTTCAACTTGTGATATACATTTCTGAGATCTAATGGCCGAAACTTTACGAAAATGCAATACGAAGGTATTTACCGCTGAGGTATTTATCGTTTATTCAATCAACGATGCTCCAATTTAATATGAAGGTCTCTTTGGTACAAGAATGACAAGTTGAGAAGTGCAATGTGAGGGGGGGGGGGGGGGGGGCGCAGCCGGTCTTGAGGGGTGCAACAACGTCAGAATTAGTGGAAACTCTTGGAAAACGACTAATCGTAGGACAGTGCGGTTGTTGTCCAAATTCTCAGGAAGGAATCTATTTTCATTTAAAAAAGAAAAAGAAAAAAGTAAATAAAAGCATTTAAATAGGAGGAATCTATGTGGTATAATACCATACGTTTTTATATATTTATGTTCACTACGACCCCCATCTGGCATCCAAAAAAAAAAAACTTGCGCATGCCCGATTACGAGTTCGAGGTAAAACTACAAAACTACATCAGAGAGCGCAGTACTCTGTTAAGGGTGGAGGGATGGGAGAGACTAGTCCTCTGTCACACTGGGCACTGTAATTGCGGAATTTTGGTATAGATCATCGATTTCATGTTCATCATCAGTAGGGATAGAATTCGTATGTATTCACATATTTTTTTTTCTACATCTATGAATTTCACCTATACGTGTTCATACTGACAATTTTGAACCGTTTTAACACACTTTAATTTCATATATTTTCACATATTTCGCTATTAACACATATTTTCAAGCATGTCATTAAATGAGATACTTATTTTTCAATTTCAACAGTTTTTCAAAGTTTAGAAGAACTCCGCCACTTCCAGATGGTTTTAGCTGTGTAAACCGTATTTTGCATTACACTGCTCACTGTTGAAAACTCATTTTGGCTTGGACACTATTTTCTGGTGATAAATGCCGCGAAATTCACACTCTAATACACGAATAGGGTCTGCGCACGTATTTAATTCATTTTTTTTTTTAAATCAAAGTAGATTCCATCATGAGATCTATGACACCAACTGCACTGTCCTAAGACAAGTTGTTCTTTTTCTATGACTACAAGATTTCCAGAGGTTCCTCTGGGCGGTACCCCCCTGCCAAGTGTGATGTAGGCAAATTTGTAAAAAGCACAGAAAAAGAACTACTAATTGTTGGACAGTGCGGTTGGTGTAAAAAATCTCAGAATGGAATCTAGTTTCATTAAAAAATAATATAAACCGCTTTTGTGACCCTTGCGCGCTCATTGGCTCCATTTATTTTGACTTCAAAGTTTTTACCCATTTTTACATATTTCACATATTTTATTCATTTCACATATTTTAAGCATATTCCAAACAAATAAATATATATTTTAGCTACATATTTCGCATAAATACATAAAAATCCTGTCTCTAATCATCAGTGTTGTTCTTTCGTGACTGATTTGTGGCTGACGAGCAACTTATGACAGTCTGCATTCCGTAGTACCCTCGCAGGCCCAATACTGCCTTAGAACGAAGCCCAACTGGAACCTTGAGTCTTCTTCAGGAACGTGACTCATAAGTCTTTAGATTTAGAGGATCAAAAGAGGTCCTCATCCCCCCTTATGTCTTGAGAACGAATCTCCCAACGGGGAAGGTATACCGGGGATTTATAATCGGTTTTCTTCAGCCCTCAAAGGGTCAGGACTCCAGGAACGGGGGCGGAGGAATCTTTGTCCTACCAAGCCTTGCACCTGCATCCCTCAGCCTCCCGATGACAATAGAAGTTGGAGCCTTCCAGGTCTCCAGGTACCAATTCTGATCCGAGGGGCTCACATCCCCGTCTCCACCATTAAATTTATTCTCTTTGATACATCTCTGGGCTAAACTCAGTTCCTAATCTTCTTTTTTTTCGTCTACTGCAGCCGCTAGCCACTGTGTCTCTCGTGGATTCATCCAGCCGCAACTCTAAAAGGTGAAAATGAATGGTGTGATGAATGAATATTCTCTAGAGGCGACAGTAATTCCATACATCCTCCGTCTGAATGGCTATGGGTTGAGGCGTTTCTTCGTGGTCGGACGTCTCCTTGTAGTGAACTGTTTCAGTCACAATCACCGCATTCCAGAGAAAACCATAACTGTTCAAACTGGATAATAAATCTGAATCAATTTTTGTCGTCTTTGCCCTAACTAATAAAAGCCAACAATTGGTTAGAGCGCAAAGAGAAATTCACGTTAGGATCGTGGTGCATTCTTCATCAACCGTCCCAATTGAAATTATACGGATAGCATGTACTCTCAATCAATAAAGCCGCAGATACTCGAGATCGGGTACCAATTTATAGTAGGTGCCCGATATATTAACGTAAAAAGCTCTAAAATCGATTTCAAACCCTTTCTGAGGTCCCAATGGTATTTTGGTTACCTACCAAAATGTATATATTTCGAATTTGCCAACAAACCTCCATTGGGTCAATGTTCAAGTTACAATTCATCTTCATTCTAATAAAAATGACAACATCTCGCGAGAATTTCCTCTTGTATTTTGAATTTTCAAAATTCCAGTTTGCAGTCCTCATAATATAAATCTGGACTTTTACCAACATTACTGCAATTATTTTGTATTAGTTTTCACATGGTTATACACTTTAAAAAAAAAATTAATTCTTACCTACCACACTGTTTCAAGTTTCAACTAATTTGTAGCGGTTTTTGAGTTTTACATAATAGGTAGGTAAAACTCATTTTCATCTGTGTCATCAACTTTGTGTCTGCGATACAAGAGACAAACCAATCGCCATAGGACGCGTTTCACCATTTTTTCCTCAACCAGTTTCTATAAATATAGTATCCTAGACATGGTGAACTTCAAGAACTAGTTGCTCATCGGAAATGTGAGAAAAAACTTGAGACCGATGGATCTTAGATCTCACTATCTCTACTTATTACTCAATACTCCTAGCTATTCGAGATTTTTCTCGAATGATCGACGAGCACAAATCTACATGAAACGGTGATTTGGCATGAGAACGGTATAAGTAACCCAAGTACATAACCAATTACGCCGGATACAAGGCCACTGATTCTCCCGTTCCTTCACAATAATGATTCTGGTTTCCGGAGGCACATAATGTTTTGATTGTGCTTATAATTACTTACTCACTAAACAAATCGAAGAGGTTATTATTGCAGAGGCGCGGGAACACCCCCAAAATATGAATATGAAATAAAAAATGAAAATGAAAATATGATAGGCATATTCGACGGATCACCAGAATCTTCCGCGGTGGCGTTGGTGCCGCGCAGACGCCAGCAATGGTTCCGCAAAGTGCCAAAAATTGACAATTTTTGAGGATTAGCTTTATTCCCTGATACCTGATTATTTCTCAGCAATTTATGTTCAACTGCTGGGAAGCTGCGTCTATACCCACAGTCTGTAATCAATTTATGAATTCGTACCAACTGATGACACCCCTGGAAGTGTGGTAAGTTTACTACAGAAATATTTTTCTTAAAACATTGTGAACCCACATGAATCCCACGAGGTATTACGTTCACCTTCAGTTGAAATGTCGAGGTACGTGGTACTTCAAAGAAAAAAAATGGAGTTACTGAAAGGTTGTCTATTTCCACTAAATACACGAAAAATACACTTTCATACCGGTTACGGTGATCAAACCATCGCCAGTAACAAACAATAACTTATACCTTTGTTACTGACAATGGTTCGATAACCGAAATCGGTATAACAGTGTATTTCTCGTGTATTAATGGAAATAGACAACGTTTCAATAACTCCATTTTTCCACGATTTCATCGCGTGACTTAATTAAAATGCAAAGTGACACCCATCAATCTTAATTTTGAGGGGAAATTATTATAATAATGAATGCACATAAAATAACGGACCAAATCGTATTTTGATTACAGGCTGATGGTTTGACTGAATCACTGGGCTCATTTATTTGGGTTTTTTGAAGAGCCATGCACAACTTTAGCAACATCCAAAAAGGAGGCAACTTTTGTTCCAACCACAAGCAAGATCAAAATACATCAACACTCAGGAAGGATTTTAAACGTATTTTATGCTCCTCTAGATGTCAATCCGCCCTAATGACAAACGTGAACTTTGAGGTAAACAAGAGTTGTCTTCTGAAAAAAGAGGACGGTAGCCAGTCCCGTTTCACGGTACATATTTGGAACAGTGGGCCTTGCAAGCATATGGTCACTGTGACAGGTGATACAGGTTCCCTAAAACCCACGCCATTTCGGATAAAAACGAGCTATTTTAGGAATCATCACAGAGAAGTTCTGATCGTCCAGGTTAAGTTTTGGTAGGTCGAGCTAATTAGGGGCCCGCGCAGCTATGCTGATTAGCGCACCAGTCGCCAACGAGTCCCGACTCGTGAGGAAGCCACCGAAAAAGGTTCGTGAAAGAAGTCGGAAGAGGTCGAAGCGGTGCGGGAGCCGTCGGGCGACTTCTTGGAACTTCATTTAGCAGAGTACAAAACCGAAGATTTCGACGATGTCAACTAATATAGAAAGGCCGATTCTGTGAAAAATATGGAGTGCTGACAAAATCATCATAATGCAAAGAAGAAAAAATCCATGTCCATGTGTTATGTCTTAATAATGAAAAATTCGCGGACTTTTAGCAAATAGATTGCCAATAAAAATACGCTCCTGCAACGGGTCCACCCAACATTTTTAGTACGTTAATTTTTGATAAATGTCGCTTCTTTTCCATTACAGATCATTCTGAATATTAATCAAATTTCGAATAAACTTATATTAACATTATATGACTTTTGCTGAAAATATACGTATGTAGGTATTTGTCATTCCAGACGATATAATATATATCTATCTGATCTTCGCTAAGAGACAAAAAATCCGAAATTCCGCCGAACTTCATAACATCAAACGAAAGCTTGAATTCGAATACGGGCAATTTTTAAAAAACAGAAAGAGATTTAAATCTGAGTTCTTTTGGAGCCAGAAATTGCTTTAAAAAATCGGAAATCATGGCCAACATTAGTATCTAAGTAATCCGTCCAGGAAAGCCCTAATAGGAGGTCTGGAGCCGGCCCGGGAATTAAAGTTTCACACAAATGCGCGCGATTCAATATTATAATCAATCATTAATTATTTATAGCTACTCATGAAGCATAAGGTAAATAATAAAACGTTGTGTAATAATTTACCGTTCTGTAATAATTTACCCAACAATACTTCAACGTTTGTTCAAGTTGCAAAGGTACCTATCAACAAAATCTGAAAGATCCATCATTTTTCAAATGAAATAATATCACAGAACAACCAACTCGACTTCATACAGCCATCCGTGATTATAATCAGGTGCTCCCTAGCGATGATATCTGGGTCGGATTTATGCCGTTTGATTCACAATCATGTTGATGAAGCTTTTCGGTGCAAACGAACGGCTGGTCGTACAATGCTCCGGGTGGTCTCACAAAATGCTGTAGTTCAAAAACGTAAAAAAAACCATATCCTCTACTGAAAGTTTTCCAGCTACGGCGTCTGAAAATGTCAGCCCCCCCCCCCCCCACCACAATTTTTCACCCATTATAGATGACTGACAGCAACGCTGAGCTTCGAGGACCAACTAGACCCAAAGGGACCCACAAACAAAAGTTCATCAATTTTGGTTCATGAACAAGAAGTGTCAAGAATTTTTTTATTGCATTTTCTGATTCTACATACCTTGAAACGTAAACAGTAAAATGTTATGGGTGGGGGGAGGGGGTTATTATTATTATTTTTTTTTTCATGCTCGATTTCAAAGGGTCAGTATTGAAAATAATAAACCAAAAGTGCTTTTGGATCGCTAAAATTGATATAGGGTGAAACTTCGAAAATTAGCTCACATGGTACAGACTGCATGCAACTTTTTTTATTCTGTAGTCCATGCTTAAATTTGGATTTTGGTGAATTACGTACCTACGATGGGTCCCAAATGGTCCCCTTTGATTTCCACTGCTATCGGAAGATTTAGTCTGTGCTTATGTCCCAAATGAACTTGTACTTACCGTGTCCCCGATTCTATCTGACCAATTTTGAACGAAACTGGGGTTTCAAATGGTTGTAATAATTTCATTTTTCCTTCGTTAAAATGGTACGGTCAAATATGATGCCGTAGGAAAATCGAGCTCATGAATTTGAATGAGGCACGGTGCTGGGAGTTTAATGGGGGGGGGGGAGTACCACCGATCTCCCCCCACTCCTTCCTTACTGACTTCCTTTCAAGAAATTTTCCTCAACTGCCAACCTCTAATCAATTTTTGATTAGTTATGGTCCCACAATGAGTAATTTGTTTACTTGGAATATAATGCTCAATGGGCCATTTCACATATTTTATTTTATTTTCGTAAGTACAAGATCTCGGCGAGAGCTTTCCAAAAAGGTACCCGATAATCGAATGTGGGCGATAAACCAGTGGAAAGGAAATGAAGACAGGGGGGGACCTCTCAGCGCAGTCCTCTTATGACGTCGTTTTCTTTCGTTTGTTGCCCAAGCTACACGGAGTTTTGAGATGAAAATTGGTAGGGGGGGGGGGGGGGGGTTTACAAGGGTGCTAAATCCGATTCTGAGATCAAAAATAAATAAAAAATTCCCACATGGAAATTGCCCGTTTACAGGAAATCAATGGTAAGAATGATATGCGCACATCGATATAAGTAAATAGATGGGAAGAGAAGAGACAGTTCTAGAAGTAATGGCATACAGGCTGGTAACCGTACTTATATGTCGATATAACCACCTGAATATCGAAGCTCAACAAACTTCTAGTTGATAAACCTTGAGGCTACAAAATTCTTAATTTCTTGACCCCCCCATCATCTTAATTAAGATTTCAATAAATTTGCATAAGAGGAAATTTTCGTGCCCCGCCCACGGCCCGCAACTTGTCAGCGTTGTAGCACTGTAGCCGTTGCCCACGCGCTATCCCCGCTTAAATTGAAGAAGTGGCTACTTCAACGCGGGATTTCAATTTTCAAGTCAAATTCTTTGTTTATCTTCCACCTCCTGAGATCCACCGATTTCAGTTTCCGTAAGATTTAAGTTTTGAGGGTTTCACGGAATAGTTAGAAAACTCAGAATCTTGAAGTAAGTAGGTATTGTAAACTTCGATTAAAAACTGTAATAAAAATGAAATAGTAGCTTGGTTTGTATGTAGAGCTCGCAAGTACCGCTGTCAGAATGTTCGTCAGTCATCACTGTACCTACTAACTATAACCCTAACTATAGCACTTCTACCAGCCGTAGAAGTGCTCCACAATCAGTATCTATCAATATTACGTGAACAAGTAAAAGCAAACTATCAAAGCTGGTTTCGCAAAATTGCAAGAGTTGAAAAATCCTCGTCTTAACATGACGCATTAACATGCCAATCTACAATATCGTATGTTGAGTGGAATAAATAATTAGTGCATACTAAACTGATCGGGGTGCCTCCTCCACCGTATCATTCATCCCTCACTAAAGTTGCCTCAAGCATAGTAAATTGTGAGAGCCTCACGAAAAGAGAAAAACTTTTCAAAACCACGCTAATGTTATTTTTTGAAAACGAACTAAATCCAGTAAAAATATTTTGCTTTCCTGCTACCCAACAACACTGAACAAACATTATCTTCCTCGCGTCTTTCTCAATAGAGAAAAATTTCAGATTATGCAGCATGAAAATATGAGTGAATTGTCTCAGAGTTCAGAAGTTTTTACGAATTATAGGTATCAGTTTTGACCCCCAAAACTCAAATTTGACACACTTTTCACAAAATAATTTATTGCAAATCTTGTTTTGGAAATATTAACAGTCGTTTTCTGTTCGAGTCATCATTCTATTACCACTTATAGTGATTTCAGGCATTTTTAACGATTTAAAGCCCCCAAAATCTGATTTTTACCAGATTTTGTTGCGAAAAAGTTTGGTGAATCTTTTGAAATCGAGCATGAAATTTTTTTAATCCCTACTTAAATGGTTTTAAGACAGGTACAAGTACCTACATAGACTTCAAAAATGGAATAAAAAACCCTGCAACAGAACGGTTTATTGTTTTCCGCTGTAGATCACTGAATTCCTATTAACGACTAACGAGGGAACCTGAATTAGTAAGCACGGTGGTTTTTGGCGGAGGATACCTACCCTATGCATTTTCCGCCGCCCCCATTCCCTATAACGCGTCACTTCGGCACTAGCAAACCCCCATCCAGTAACTTCGAAATTCTGATGGTCACTGAATCTGATTAGGACACCCGAAATATTTCCCAATTTTCACCTAATTTAGATGATTCGTTTGAATGTGAAAATCGAACTTGTACCAATCAATAAATACGTTTAAAAAATTATCTATTAAAAATTCAAAATAACCATCTTTCGTTAAATGAAATACCTAATTATCACGGAACAACTAACTCGATTTCATAAAGCCATGCGTGATTCCTAGCAATGATGTGTGGACGTAATACGGAATACGTAGTTACGTATTCCGTCGGAGCCAATTTAAAGTTCGGAATCAATTTAAAAACTTTACAAAGACCTCTCATTGCAAGTTTCTACTACCTAAGGCGTTTTGAAAAATGTCAACCACTATAATTTTTCACCCAATTTAAAAAATCATTTTTAAAAAACCATTAAAAAAGTGTTTTTGTGCTCGACTCTGAAAGCCATTATTGAAAATTAATAAACCAACACTTCTATTAAATCGCCAACATTTTTAAATGGGATGCTACTCTGAATATTTGCGCATAAAAAATATGCTCAAGCTGAATGATGGAACTGGAACTTTTTAAAATTGTTTTTGGTGGTAAATTACTATTAGCTGTGAGTTTTCGGAGTCCTGATTACCTTACAGGATCAAAGCAAGGCAAGCAAGGGTACTGGTTATGTTATAAGCATAACATCGAAGGCAAGTTGGTAGGAGAGGTGGTAGGTGGTTCTGTATTGTGTGGGCCAATTCGGGAGGACCTGTTTTCAGATTGCTGCCTGGTTGTCACGATTATAGCCGTTATATCATTAGAGGAGCAAATTAAATTAATAACCCGTTTGAGAAACTGATTCATTATGAATTCGGGCATCTCAAACTTGTTGACTAACGTGGTGGAATATCTAAGATTCCACTGCATGTGCTATTACGAAAATCGTAAACTGGATTATACTGGAGTATGATGATTATAGAGTAGATTACTGGAGAAACTTACGGAATCCGATTGGAACATGAGAGTTTTAGTAATGGTAAAATTATAGGTAAGGTGAAGTGTACGCTGCGTATGGGGATGGTAGCTGCTGCAGAAACGAAGTTATTGGGTCCGCTCTCCCTGAATTAACTTCCTTTCACTTTCAGCAACCACCACCCTTTCACTTACCTTCCGGAGGAATCCGTCGCGTTATCTAGATGGCCTGAAGATGATGTCCTTACATTGAAAGCCCTCGCCACTAGTAGGTACTCGACTTGCTGGTGACGACGGATCCCTCAGGAAGGAATGTTCATTCTACTTCTACTAATAGGTTACTCTTTAGGTTTCATCACCCTCTCCATCGACAACGCATTCAGTTCACTGCCCAATCGCTATCTACCTCTTTTCTCCTCCAAACACAGCAAGCGGAGTATATAAGATGAATCACAATCAGCGTTACTCATTGAGGGAAGGGGGGGGGGGGGGGCTGAAAAAATGAAATTAGAATCCATCCTGAGACTTTTCACACCAACCCCACTTTCCTAAGATAAATAGTTTGTATTCTATTACTAGCTGATGTAGGAACTCGGCACTGCACAGGTTTTAGAGTGCAATGTGTTCCCTACCTTAAACAATTCATTTTCATTTATTACTGTAGTGATTAGGTGTAGCGATAATTCACTACGGGCCGTATGAGGTTGTGCCCAGCCTGGTTCCAACACTAATCGCTGTCACCATATCTCTGGGATCTTTTAGGAGGTGAGGTTGTGCCCGGCTGGTTCCAACACTAAAGGCTGTCACCAATTCAACGGGATCTTTTAGGGAGCATTAGCCTGGCAGGTTCCACCACTCAAGCCTGTCACATATTCCAGGATCTTTTAGGTTGAGGAGAGAGAGAGGAGTGAGGAGAGAGAGAGAGAGCAGTCTTCGACTAGAGGAGAGCGTAGAATGGCTAGAAGGGCGAAGGAGGCGAGTTTTTATAGCCCTTGAGGGCTGTCTCCCTCCATCCTCCAGCTAGTGGAGGATGGTGGGGAACCCCACTGTGTTCCTCGGTGCTCCTGCGTCTTTCGTCCCCACTTCTGTGAGTTTATTTGCGAGATCTAATATTTGCAGGTTTACAAGGAGTGGTTCTGGGAGGATACCACGACAATTACATTTAAAAATTTTCACTGAACTATTCACTTTCTATCACTTTCCCATGAACTGAATCATGTGAAGTGAAACTAGTGGAAACCCACCTCACCCAACTCACCAATACCAAAACGGCTCTACACTCAGTGATCGTACCTACCCCACCGGCGTCAAAATGGCATTAGACACTCGTCAATAAAACCACACAGTACACCGTTCAATACAATGTACTTTCTATCACTTTCACTTTCTCATGATCCTGAACATTTATTTCCATGAAATGAAATTCAGGGGAATTAACCAACTACCCTGTGCTCATTTTGTAGTCAGTTTTCCATTTGGATATCGATAGCACCCATACACTAAAATGGGACAGGGATGTTCGAAAGTTGCCCAATCTTGCACAGTGATGTTGATGTGTTTTGGTTCACGTCCTTACGCTAAGTCCTAGGTAGTTACCTAGTTCACGAATATCATAATGGCTCTACGCTCTGTTATGGTACCTACGTCACCAGTCTCAAAATGGCATAAAAAACTCGTCAAAAAAACCAATTAGCGGACTGTTCACTGAAATGCACTATATTTCACTTTTTCCATGATCCGCTCTAACTGATTTCCTACGTACACTTGACGCATGCATCTCGCCACCGCGTCGCCTATACAGGGTGACCAAAATTTAACACGTTCAGCGTGGGAAGGAAAACGGTCCCCAACGCCGGTGACGGGAAATTCTGCTATCAGCCTTGACTTTCTAGAACACCACCCCTACCGGTGGAACCGGTAAGAACGCCTTGATGTTCATGAACATCTCCCGCCCTAAACTTGTTAAGGCCCACCGAAATATCCCTTAAGAAGGGATTTTTGACGAATGTTTCAAATGGTAACGCCCTTAGATTTTTGAGTAGAATCTGAACTTCTTACGGCACGCACAAAACGTGAGGAATGCACACTAACTTCGTTTTTTCGAATGAGAACCCTCTATTTTTATTGCACATTCGGATTCTACATGATAAGTATGCCACGCAAAAATGACCTGTCACTCGAATTTTTGACTGCTCAAACACGCTCAACATGTAGTTTACATGCAAAAATCGTGTCTCGTGGGTGGAGTGACCTAGGCACGAAGTGTGATACATGATTTTTACGTGTTTTTTTCACGCCGAATAACGCGGAGATGACCATTTTTCGATCTGCTCAATACGAGTGATTCGTCTAATGATCCTCCCTCCCCTCTCTTTTCCCTCCTAATTTTTTAATAAGCCATTTTATACAAAACTTTCAAACGATAACTACCCTTAATTTTCTGAGTAGAATTCTTTCATTTTTCCATGGAAATTCAAGCAGACTCCAAATTTACAATACAACATGGGGATTACCATGTGAAAAAACAAAGTTCGCGTGTATTGGCACACATTTTGCTCATTGCGCAAAAATGTCATATTCGAATTCTACTCAAAAACTATATTACCTGAATTACCATTGAGCTACGTACGTTCGAATCTCTGAATCTCTATTCATTTTTTTTCTTTTTGATATCCGCACTTCTCAACGAGTTGTCAGAAGGAGGGAGAACTCCCGTAGAAAGTTCAGGTGAAAAAATATATTCCCAAAGGTCGAAAAAGGCCGTGAACGAAGTTTTATGAATGAAAACGTCGAATCTGCAAACAAAAAAAAGGAGGGGGAAAATACTGCGACTGGGAGACCGAAGAGTGGCCGCTAGTGCTGACAACTTCCCTCCACCGTCAGTTCTTCTCGCGTCATAACATCCTGCCCTGCGCTTCGATGAAAAACGCTGTTTTCCCCCTTCACCTTCATCTTTACCCTAAACAAAAATTGAAAAAAAAATAGCGCAAAAATGGAGATTGAAAACAGAAAAAAACGTCGCCGTTGGAAGACCCAAAGGTCGTTGATAGAAAAGGCAGGTGATAAAACTCGATTTTAAGACGGGATGCACTCGTTTCGCGCATCCGGAGCATCATTGAAGAGACCTCCTCTGCTATAAATTTGTTTGTAGAACTTGACGTTCGAGGTTGAGCGAAAAAAAGGACTCGCATGTTTACACAGTAAACTTTGGCCTGGAAGAATCACTATGGGAAAAGGGAGAAATTGAGTATTTGTTTAAATAGGAAAGGACTTTGCAAAAGTGTTTAGTAGAAACCGGATATCCTGGGTTATGATGCCGCCCATAACATGAGTCGTCGAATAGTTGGTGGTCGAAGGGATTTTATAGTTATATTCTCCTGGAAGGTGTGAGAAAAGTTTTTATTTCGCGGGCGAGGCTGAGATCGGGAGAAGGAAAAAAGATTGCCAAGTGGGTGGGCAGTTCAATTCCGTCGGAAGGACCGTCTGAAAGTGGGCTCTGAAACCGATCGTCGAGAAAACCGACACTGCAGTATTATAGCACGCTAGTGGACACCAGCTGGATCAGTAATATGGGATGGTTGGGGTAATACTGATGACTAGGACAGCAGATTTGTAATAATTTGGGTTATGTAGCCAGACACTTTCCAACTAGCGTGCGTAGCTTTAAGGATCCAAAAGCCTCCTAATTGGGCGGGAATGAAGATTTTCCTATTCGTACTATTATTATGACAGCCAACGTGTTCTGTTTGTCAGGGCTTCGATCAGGCTTGAACGGCTAAACCGATTTCGGTTCTTGCAAACCGTATGTACCTCGTAGAAACCTTCCAATCCTCCTGTTTGAAACAAATAATTCAAAGATTTTCGAGGACCAAATTGATCGGGTTAAACATTATGGAAAGACCGCAAAATATATTTTAAGATCAATTTTCTGAATGACCATTTGTGTAGGCAGGTAGAAACGATTTGACACAGATCAGTAGGAAAATAAGATCATCCTTCGCACATATCAGTGGTTCGAGGAACAGGTGGACCCCAAAAATGGGACCCAAAAAACCAAATTTCATTCTTTTTGCAAGATGCGGACGTACAGAAATTCCTATTGCATTTTTTTCAGATTCTACGTACCTTGAAACACAAACCTTCAAACTTTGAGGGGTGTTAGACATTTTTTTCATGATCAATTCGAAAGGTTCATAAGGTATTGAAAATAATAAACCAAAAACACTTCCAGAAAAAGAGTGGTTGGACGGACAACATGACACACGATACATAAGTAATATATTGATAAAATTCTTTGAGTGAAGTTAAATATTAAAGGTCTCTAACGCCTTGAGACATATCGATTCATTTCATGTTTTTCTGGCAATGATTTTCTGTTTTGATGAAACGCATAAATACTTGTTTTATTGGTACTTACTGTATACTAAGTAGGTATAATTAGGTGACTGCAAATCGCTCATATTCTCTAAGTTATTATGTGGACCAGTAGTTTCACCACAGGCACATAGATTCAGGTTTAAGAAGACAAGGCGGACGAATCAACAGGTTGACCCGTCAGTAGATGGACGTGCTTTGACGCCGACTCAACGACAGCGTTTATATAATCCCAAAGGCTACAAGTTATTCAGGAGACACAGATGTTCAGCGGGTGATCAATAATACTACATAGCGGTCTATATGGGGGGGATGCTACATAGGGTAATGAAATCCAATCAGGGACTAAAGGGTAAATAATAAGTAGTGCCTTACTTAGCGTTCGAGTTGAAAATTTCCCCAGGGATAATAATTATACCCGGTGGGGTTAAACCCAGGGTTATAATAAAAATAAATAAATAAAATAAAATCCGATCAGACAAACATAATATGTTTGTTGTTGCGTTTGTGTATATTATACACAAACGTAAACAACATTAAACAAACGTATGTGTCGTAGTACCCCTCAAATTCCTACATTTACCACTCCTATATGAAGAGTCCAGGGGAAAAACCCCGTCATCGACATTTTGGGGTGAAACCAGTTTGAAGCGGTTTCTAAAAGATGTTGAGGAGTAGAATCCGATGGTGTGATCGGTTCTGGGGAAGAACCCTGTCATATTAGAGAAAACAAGGGTTGAATATTAGGTGTACTGCGGAAAAACCCCGTCATCGACAGCGCGTGTGGTGAAGAACCCCGTCCTTGCGATTTAAAGGCCCCCACCCAACGGTGCGGCGCGCGCCGCTCCTGATCTTATCACCCTTTGTGTTTCACATACCACGCTGTTTTGCATTGTACCTACCATTGTTTACCCGAAAACTGCGTTTCGCGTTTAATTGCTGCAAACCCAGAAGAAGACGAGTGAATCAGCCAATATTTTAATGTCGACGACCTTTTCACTATTTTTTGGAACATTATTTTGCGTTTTTTAAAAGAAGAATATAGTTTGGGTAATTTTTTTGTAAATAATTTGCAATTATTGAATTTTTTTTGTAAATTGCTATAGTGTAAAATTGTGCAAAAGAAAAATTTTAAGTAGATACTGATTTAATGGTGTTTAACTGCATTTCTTCTCCCTGTTGTTCGGTTTAGGGGTGAAAGAGGGCTAAATTTCACATTTTAAATTCGATATTTTTAATAAAATATCATCCAATAGTTTGAAAAACAGGTATTTGGGAAACATATTGTAAATCTGCATAGTTGGAGGTTCAAATACTAATTTTTTTGTATTTTTTGAATCATTCTTTCAGTCTCCATAAGTTGGTAAAGTTTAAAATTCATTTATCTCAAAATCAGCTTTCAGTCGATGACGGGGTTTTTCCCCTGGCCTCTTCATATAATATGGTAAAGATTTAACCAAATAAACGAGGGGAACAACGAGCTGAGAGACGCCTCGGGGAAAGTAGGAGAAGGGTCCCCTCCATCGAACTCCATCACCCCTCACCGGTTGTAACCACCGTTGGTGGACTGGGGACGAGGTGAAAGGGGCCTTTATAAGCAGCCCCGCCAACCCAGCTCTTCATTCGACCGGCTCTTATCCACAACTTCTCTCTCACTCGACCTACACTTCCTCTCTCTCTTGCCCTTCCTTGCGCCTGCTGTGGTGATAACGGGTATTCGCTTTCTTCCTCCTGGGGTCTGCTGTGGTGATAACCGCGGGACGCCTCCTACTCCTCTAGCACCTGCTGTGGTGATAACCGCGGGGTGTTTGCAAATGACTCCTTAGGAGCACATCCTTTCTATCCTTCATCTCTCTATCATTCTAACCTTCACTTACCCAAACCAAAACCTACCAGTCACCACACCATGATGTCGAGAGAACGAATCCCTCCGCGGAATGTGCGTCTTGTAGGTGCCAGTTGTCTGTGCGTCACCTGCTCACTGAATGCCGAGCCTTCCGTAGACTATCTCTTTCTCTCTCCTCTAGCACCTGCTGTGGTGATAACCGCGGGGTGATAGCCTCCATCTTCCCGGTGTCTGCTGTGGTGATAACCGCGGGATGCTAGTCCCCATATTCCCGGTATCTGCTGTTGTGATAACCGCGGGATACCTTCCTTCCTCTAGCACCTGCTGTGGGTTATAACCGCGGGGTGCTACCTCCTCTACAACTAACGCTTGCTGTGGTGATAACCGCGGGGCGTTAGCAACCTGAAAAGACTCCTAAGGGGCAAAATCTCTCATCCTTCACCTTACTCAATCTCTCATCTTACTCATCGTTCACTTTACCCAAACCTACCCTACCCTTAGGAGTCACAACATTATGCTTTATTACTTTACACTAAACTACCTCATCGCCCCTCAACGGTGAAGTGGGCGTCCTACAGATTGAACCTACTCGTTGTAACTACCGTTCTAGCGGTTTATACACCTTCAAGCTGAGAAATAAATTGAACATCCAAACTCTTGGACAGCACAAACGGAATCCTCTGTATTCACACAGACAAAACAATAACGAAATGAAATATTGTACCAGTAGTTGCCACTACAACAGTATCGAAATGGTTCAAAGTTTGATACCCCATCCAAATCCAAATTAGTACAGTTCTTCGTGAGTACCTACTCATATTCTCGTAATTTTGCTCCCTTCGAGCCATCAAGATGGATAATAGGTACCTACTAAAATCGCCACACTTTCGCAGTGTCTCGATCCTGGAATTTCACTCAACCAAGCATTCAATTCGAGCTACCGTTAGATCAATTGCCACGAACAACTCAAAACGGATCATACAAAGAGGTAACCCATTTACAGCGCAATCGCGCGGGATCCCCCACCGTATCTCGAAAAAAACCCACCCAGTCCGACTACCACAATATTATTCTGACTTTCGGGGATTCAAAGTTGGGCAAAGTTAGAGCGAGTTGAGTCATACGCCCTGAATTCCACATCCATCATCACATCCGTCCTTGTAGTCCAAGAGCCCGTGCGTGACAAGAAAGTGTCTTTATATGGTTAAAATTTTTGGCATCACTCATGAATAGTAGCCATGGACCGTATCAAGAATACCTCACTCTGCCGTCCTAAATTCGCAGCTTTACAAAATGGCGGCAACTTAAAAACGATGCAAAGTCCTTGTCACATGGGTTTATTATTCTATTATTTTATTGGTCTACAGAAATGCTTGCTGTTTATTTATTGTTTCTTCCATGTAAAATAATTGAAATAGCTATTTCTAGTGGTTTCCACAAATTTTGGCCCCCAAAACTTGAATTAGGTACTACGCTCCTTTTTTTTTCAAATTACCTCTGATCATTGATTGTACCATTTAATCGTCTTGATCCACGTGTTGACACTTTTTCTAGTGTTATAATACAAATTGATGGTGATTTCAGACGATTTCGCAGGTTTTTGGCTCATACAAAATCAATTTTGGGAGCTGAACATCTGGTAGAACCTCAATTTTCCACTCCTTGGTCAAAATCGACTTCATATTCGGTCTTCTCGTCCCCAAAAACATGGAAAACGATACCTCAAAAGCTCATTTTACTACTATGTTACTAAAACACAAAAAGTACCTATTTTTATACACATTTTCACTCATAACTCCCCTGGATATATTCCGATCGGGCTGAAAAGTTTCGGGACACAGCTAGGGCCCAAATGGAGCATGTATGCGAAAGAACGATTCTTTTAGACCGAAAATGAAGCCTGTACACGTGATACGGCGTACGGCGGACGGACATTGCATTTTTGGAATCTACGCACCTTGAAACGGAAAAGAAAAAAATTTGAGGGGGTGTAATAAAAATTTTTTGCTGAGCGAATACATAGGTGTATTATTCACAGAATAATAAACCAAAATGATGAAAAAATTAAAAATCGACTTATTTGATCACCATTCGTTGTGAACCAAATCAAAGTACATAATCCCCCGAATCCAAAACACGAACTCTGCTACAGTAAAACGGCAGCGTTTTTTGGGCAGAGTAGGTCAAAATTTTGGGCTTTCTTTCTCGAAAAATACCTTACTTGTTCACGCGAAAAATACCTTACTTGTTCACGATTGGTTCTTGCACCATACTGAATTAATCATTATTGCGATACAAAAACACTACCTCTACCACTTTTAGACATCAGCGTTTGCTGTGTAGATAAAGTCCAAAATAGGGAATTTTTCGCTCGAAAATAACCTTACTTGACGACGACGTGATCGTAGAGGGCAATCCGTAGAGGGCTAATACTCGCTGTGGTTCATGCTCGCGGAGTATTGGTAGTAGTTTCCTCCCGTCCCTACAATAGGAAAAAATTTAACTAGCGCCAGTGATCGCATAACATTTGGATCACAGTGGTGACCCCAAACCTTTCTCAATCCACGTTGGTGACACGCACACACCAGCGCATCACCACAGAACCTTTAGAATCGAGCATGGAAATTTGTTTAACCCCCCCCCCCCCCCCCCGCCGCCCCGCTCAAAATTTGATGGTTTAACTTTCAAGGTTATGTAGAGTCCGAAAATGAAACAAAAAATTTCTGCGTCCGCCATAAGCCGTAACAGAACAAAAATTAATTAAATTCGGGTTATAGGTTCCGTTTGGGGTCTAGTTGGTCCTCGAAGCTCGGCGTTACTGTCAGTCATCTCTAATGGATGAAAAATAGGGGTTGAAATTTTCAGAACGCCGTAGCTCGAAAACTTTCAATAGAAGGGTACGGTTTTTTTTAACGTTTTTAAATTGATCTTGAACTAAAAAATGTTTTGAGCCGACCCGGAGCATTGTACGACCAGCCGTTCGGTTGCACCGAAAAGCTTCGTTAACATGATAGTGAATCAAACGGTATAAATCCGGCCCAGCTATCATCGCTAGCGAGAACCTGATTATTAGCACGGATGGCTGTATGAAGTCGAGTTGGTTGTTTAGTGATATTATTTCATTGGAAAAATGATGGATCTTTTGGATTTTGTTGATAGGTAGGTACTTTTGCAACTTGAACAAACTTTGAAGTATTATTGGGTAAATATTACACGACGGTAAATTATCTTAATCCACAACGGTTTATTATATTATCTATGTATGAGGGGCACCGATACAGGAAAAATTATTACAGAACGGTTTGTTATTTGCCTTATGCTTCAAGAATAACTACAAATAATAATTAATGATTGAATTATTGAACCCCGCGCATTTGTATGAAATTTTATTCCGGGGTTGGCTCCAGTACTCGATTTATGTATTTCCTGGGGGAAGCTCGAGGGTATTGACCACAGAAAACAGTGATCTACGGAAAAGGCGCATCTATACAGGTAAATAATAAACCTTCGTGTAATAATTTTAACAGCGTTTTCTGTCTCGAGCCACAATTCTGTAACACTTTTCGTACAGTTTGTCAAATTTTACCCATTTTTACAGATTTTTGATCCTTTGCCTCCTCACTACAATATTTGTGCATGATTCGAAAAAATTTATGACGTCCAAATGAAAATTTCCACTCTCATTTAACGTTTCAGACATCAGGGAACATTTCTGGTTCCGTGTCTGTCTGTGGTCAATTCTTTGTAACGCCCGTAACTACCCAAAATAATGGCTGAAATTTGGAGGGTAGGTGCAGGTTGGACCACAGATGGTTCCACACCAAAATCATTGAAAAAGTACTGTAACTTTGGTCTGTGCATGCGCAAACGTGAAATACTTGAAACGCCCATAACTACCTTAAATATAGCTGAAATGAGTTCAAATTTGGAGGCTCAATCAGGAATAACACTCTGATAGTTCCACATGAATTTCATTGGAATCGTACTGTAACTTTCGTCTCCGCATGCGCGAACATGAAATGGTGAGCATTCCCTTGTAACCCTTCTAACTATGCGAAAAATAGTCGCAGAGGCTGAAGATCTGAGGGCACACGCGGGTTGGATCGAAGATGGTCCCGTATCAAAATGAACCTACCCAACCTAAACGTTCTTGTTATTCAAGTGAGGAAGCTATACTGCCTATTCGAACTGGCAACTTTTTTTTTTGCCAACAGACATTTAGGTGAAATTTGGAATTTGTTATCTTGTACCTAGCAAAGGTCAGATGTGGAGAAACAAAATGTTCATTTTTGAGTTTGATTTGGGTTGATTTGAGGTTGATTTTCAAGAGTTTGGAGCTGGCTTCGGAATGGTCTAAAACGAATTTGTATCCGTTTTCACAAAACGTACAATAACTTTTTGACTGGTTGCAATAAGTAGCTGGATTATCTCTTGAGAACAGCTATAACATTCGGACCCCCACAATCCGCCTGTACCAGCAGGTTCGACCTACGAGAATGGGCAGCCTCATGTAGGGACAAATAGCGATGGTCGATTGTAATTTTTATATCCACCTCGAAGTCGAAGGAGTTCATTGGAGCGCGGCACAAACGCCATAACCGCCTCAACCACGACAATAAGTGATAAAACCTGCATTCCCATTGCGCTCCCTCACAGCCCTCCATCACTTTTTCCAAATGGTGGGGAATTTAAATGTCAACTCCTATTTGCTCCTCACGGAAAATGGGGGAAGACTGCGATAATTAGCAAAGCTGATTCGAACTAATGAATTTCAAACGCCATAATCCCCGTGAAAACATGGTCGTTTTCGATTCGATAAAAAAAACCGTCTTATCTCCAAAGCGGTCACGCTCTTTAAATTTCGAGGCCTGATGGGGCAGTTAAAACGAATTTTTCTTGGTAAGCTCGAAAAATGTTCGTCCGAGGCCCAAACGGGCCACAAAACTGTCGTAAAAATAATTGATATTCCGAAAAGAAAAACTCGAGGAGTAGCCGTTAAAAATTTCCTTGGCGCACATTTCGACGGTTACGACCGGAACCAAATTTCAAAGCGGTTATTGAAATAATTAAAAGTCGTTATCCACGAACCAGCATAAGAAGAAAAGACTGCTGAATGGCAGGTGGCTTATCCTTTCGGTTGGTTATTTCCAGTATTACAACAAACCCACGATGGGAATGATCGACGTTTATAGGTTAAAATTAAATTGAATAATACCTACCATATAAACCACTACGGAGAATAGTTCTGAACACTCCAGATTTTTCGGCAAAGGTTTATTTTTTGCTGTATAGATGACGCTTCTGTCTAGAACACTGTTATGTACGTGTAAATACGCAGTTACCCAACTGAAGTTGCATGAATAAATCCAACAGAAAAAACTCTGCAAATTATTCAATAAAGGCTTATTATTTACCTGTATAGATGCTCCTTCTGCGTAGATCACTGTTTTCTGAGGTTCATACCCTCGAGCTCCCCCCAGGAAAACCCTAAATCGAGTACTGGAGCCGACCCCGGAATTAATTTTAACACAAAAACGCGGGATTAAATAATTCAATCAGTAATTGTTTCTATTTATTCATGAAGCATAAGGATAATAATAAACCACTGTGTAACAATTTACCTCTAAAGGTGCCCCTTCTACGTAGATAGTACAATAAACGGTTGTATAATAATTATTTACCGTTGTGTAATAATTTACCCAATAATACTTCTACGTTTGTTCATGTTGCAAAAGTACCTACCAACAAAATCCCAAACCATCATTTTTCAAATGAAATAATATCACGGAACAACCAACTCGACTTCATACAGCCATCCGTGATTATAATCAAGTGCTCTCTAGCGACGGTATATCTGGACCGGATTTATACCGTTTGATTCACGATCATGTTGACGAAGCTTTTCGGTGCAAACGAACGACTGGTCGTACAATGCTCCGGGTGGTCTCAAAAAATTCTTTAGCTCAAGATCAATTTAAAAACGTTTTTAAAAAACCTTCTAATGAAACTTTTCGAGCTACGGCGTTCTGAAAATTTCAACCACTATTTTTCACCCCTTAGAGATGACTGAAAGTAACGCCGAGCTTCGCGGACCAACTAGACCCCAAACGGGACCTACAAAACAAATTTCGTTAATTTCAGTTCATGGTAACGAAGAAAAGGGCGTAGTACAGCGTACGGTGTATGGCTGACAGACGGAAATTTTTTTATTGCATTTTCGGAAACCATAAAATTTTGAAGGGGGGGTTAAAAATTTTATTTTTTTTCATGCTCGATTCCAAAGGTTTATTACTGGAAATAATAAAACAAAACAAAAAACGCTGCAAAGTCCTTTGCTACATGGGTTTATTATTCTGTGGGACATACCTACAGAAATTTTGGCTTTTCATTTATTGTTTCTTTCACGTGCAATAATTGAAATAACACCCCTGGGTGTATTCCGATTGGGCTGCCGAGCTTCGAAGCACAACCAGGGCCCAAATGGAGCCTGTGTGCGAAAGAACGACGATTTTAGACCAAAATTTAAGGTACATTTAAGGCTGAAACTCTGTTAGAACCTCAACTCTTCGCTCTTTGGTCAAAATCGACTTAAATTCGATCTCCTCGCCCCAAAAACCATGGAAAACGATACCTCACAAGCTCAAGTTACTGGAACACCAAAAACCCAATTTTTACACGAATTTTTCGCCCATAAGACTCTTGGGTCCGATTGGGTTCCAGAGTTTCAAGGACATAACCAGGACCCAAATGCCAGCATGTGTTGTGAAGGAAAGAATTTTTTAGACCAAAAATAAAGCGGTTACGGATGACACGGCGGACGGCGTCTGGTATTTTTGGAACCTATGCACCTTGAAACATACTCGCAGAAGAAAAAATTTTGAGGGGGTGTTCAAACAATTTTTTTGACGAGCGAATATATAGGCGCATTATTCACGGAATAATATACCAAAACCGGTCAAAGGGGTTGAAATCGCCAAAAATCGATACTAATTAGCCTACAAGTGGTATAAAATGACCTAGAACTTTCACATTTTCAAGTTCATTAACATTTTTGCATCAACACATCGCGTTTTCTACCCGCAGGCTGGACTTCGCCCAATCCAGATCCGCATACTTTTCTTTCGTCTTTTTACAAAATTCAATTTATCAACAATTTTGTGTGTGTGTGTGTATTAAACCGGAATAGGTAGGAGTGAGTCCAAGTCTGGAACCACCGAGGTCCAACCTGTTCTCCTTATCTAAAATTCGCCCGCAGCTTTTTTGTCTATTTTAAAATACCAGAACGAGATCTGACCCGGACGTGACGGGGTTGGGAATGTAATTTCGAGCAGTTTGGGTTGGAAAACGGGACAATCCCGATGAGTTGGAAAACTGCTTTCAGACGCAAGCTAATGAAGGATCATGGTGAAACTTTATATATGGAACAACCAAGTCATTTCCACTAAACATAATTTAATCCGCCGTTTACTGGTTTGTGTTCGCTTTACTGATTTAAACAAGTTCGTTCTCTCGCTCTCTAGTCACCTACCGGCAAAGGGCAGCGCCTACTTAAAGTAGGCCGACATCATTTTGCGATGTATTGCACCTCAGGTAGTTATGGTGGGCAGCTACCTACTAAATAAATAATGTCAGTCACATCCACATCATACTACATGACACATAATCAAATATAGGTAATAACGTCGGCTTACGGAACACTTGGTTTTGAAGATACTTTGAATAATATTGATTACTACTAGCCAATAGTATGGCAAAGACAGGCAGTTGTATTGAGGATTAGGTTTGAGTTTCTTGACCACTGGTATGTATTGTAAGGAGTGATGTGGGGAGTATCGAGGGTTGGTCCAAATAAAACAATTTTTCTAGGCCGACGTTTCGCAATAAATGTATTGCATCTTCAGGGCTAACAAACAGAGGAGGAATACACAGGTGGAATGAATGTTCATTCCACCTGTGTATTCCTCCTCTGTTTGTTAGCCCTGAAGATGCAATAAATTTATTGCGAAACGTCGGCCTGGAAAAATTGTTTTATTTGGACCAACCCTCGATACTCCCCACATCACTCCTTACACTCCTCGTATTGAGGGGCCAATAACCGAAAAACGCGGGAAAAAGTGTGTTCTATTCGTCAGAATTTCTGGATCTCGACAAAAACTGAGTGTTTGAATTCAATTTTCGCAAAAATATGAAAAAACGCTGCAAATTATTACACAAAGGTTTATTATTTTCCTGTATAGATATGCCCCTTCTGCGTAGATCACTGTTTTTTCCGCGGTCACCACTCTGGAGCTCCCCCCACGAAAACCCTAAATCGAGTACTGGAGCCGGTAGGGAAATTAATTACGATTTCATGAATACGCGGAGAATTAAAGAATTTTATAATTAATTATTTGTTGTTATTCATGAAGTGTATCTAATGTTAACTTTGTTCAAGTTAAAAACGCTGCAAAGTTCTTGTCACATGGGTTTATTATTCTATTATTTTATTGGTCTACAGAAATGCTGGCTGTTTATTTACTGTTTCTTTCATGAAACCCCCAAAACTTGAATTAGGTACCTACTACGCTCCTTTTTTTTTTTTTCAAATTACCTTTGATCATTGATTGTACCATTTAATCGTCGTGTTGACACTTTTTCTAGTGTTATTATACAAATTGATGGGGATTTGAGACGATTTCGCAGGTTTTTGACTCATAAAAAATCAATTTTGGGAGCTGAACATCTGGTACAACCTCAATTTTCCACTCCTTGGTCAAAATCGACTTCATATTCGGTCTTCTCGTCCCCAAAAACATGGAAAACGATACCTCAGAAGCTCATGTTACTAACATGTTACTAAAACACAAAAAGTACCTATTTTTATACAATTTTCACTCACACCACCCCTGGGTATATTCCGATCGGGCTGAAAAGTTTCGGGACACAACTAGGGCCCAAATGGAGCATGTATACAAAGAAAGAACGATTTTTTTAGACCGAAAATGAAGCCTGTACACGTGATGCGGCGTACGGCGGACGGCGTACGGCGGACGGACATTGCATTTTTGGAATCTACGCACCTTGAAACGGAAAAGAAAAAATTTTGAGGGGGTTATAAAAATTTTTTGCTGAGCGAATACATAGGTGTATTATTCATAGAATAATAATAAACCAAAAGAACCTATCAACAAAATTCAGGATAACCGATTCTCCGAATGAAATAATATCGCAGAACAACCAACTCGACTTCACACAGCCATCCGCGATTATAATCAGGTGCTCCCTAGCGATGATATCTGGGCCGGATTTATAACGTTTGATTCACGATCATGTTGACGAAGCTTTTCGGCGCTAACTGCACGAACGGTACGGCTGGACGTACTCCGTGTGGTCTCAAAACATTTTCCAATGTAAGAAAAATTCGAGATAGCGGCGCCCTGGACATTTCAACCCCCATTTTTCGCCTAAGAGATGAATGACGGTAACGCCGAGCTTCGAGGACCAACTAGACCCCAAATGGGACCCACAACCCAAATTTTAATAATTTTGGTTCAAGGGTACGAACTAAGGACTAGGGAATAAACGAAGGAAGGCATACAAAACGAAATTTTTTAAATTCCATTTCGGATTCTACGTCCCTTGAAACGGAAACCAAAAATTTTTGATGTTTTTTTCTTTTTTCTCCCTATGTTTTCTAGCTCGAAAATTCCTAATTTGGTTTTGAAAATTCCTAATTAGGTTTGCAAAATTCCTAATTTTACTTGGACAACCTATATATAACTAGTGACTGACAAGAAGTGATCCACCCATCCAGCCCTTCCTTAACTGTTGTCAGAAGCCAAGATTTTACTTCAAACTTTCAAAAACTTACTTTTTACTACCACGTTCGTATTATACAGTATATACCGTCCAGGCTATACCGTAAAAAACATATGCTCGAGAAAAACATGGAACCTTGTCCAGAAGTGCTCAGAACGAGTTTCTAGACGGTTTCCGCTTGAAAAGTCCCTCTGTACGTATGTTGAATTTCAAATGGCCATAAATTCCTCAAAATATGGTCTTTTTCAGATTTACTTTTTTGAGTTCAGTTCAGGTTGTTGAATTCTTCAATTTAAAATGAGAAGGAGCTTTCTAGTTGGAAATATCCGTGAGTTAAGACGAGTTTTACAGTTGTTCAATTTTCAACGAAAACTGTCGTAAAAATGGACCAGAACTGGTCCGTTAGGGTGCCTAGATCATGCCTATTGATTATGAATTCAGTCGCGTTCGAGTTGGCTAACTGACAGCAACAATAAATAACATATCAATGGGTCCAACATTTTCTTGGTTAACTAGCTAAATGGCGTTGTTGTGGTGTCAGAAAGTGGTTGAAAGTGAGATTTCTATGCAAGTTTAAGGATTTCGACCGAAATGGTCGGCCCACCCGCCAAACTTGGATCTACACCAGAACCCACATCAGAATTTTGCTTTTTATTTCTATCATATTTAGCCTATGTATGTTATCTGTGTTTTGGTTTATTATTCTGTGAATAATACACCTATGTATTCGCTCCGCAAAAAATTTTTTTAACACCCCCTCAAAATTTTTTCTTTTCCGTTTCAAGGTGCGTAGATTCCAAAATCCGTATCACGTGTACAGGCTTCATTTTCGGTCTAAAAAAGTCGTTCTTTCGCACACATGCTCCATTTGGGCCCTAGTTGTGTCCCGAAACTTTTCACCCCGATCGGAATATACCCAGGGGTGTTATGAGTGAAAATGTGTATAAAATAGGTACTTTTTGTGTTTAAGTAACATATTAGTAAAATGAGCTTTTGAGTTATCGATTTCCATGTTTTTGGGGACGAGAAGATCGAATATGAAGTCGATTTTGACCAAGGAGTGGAAATTTGAGGTTGTACAAGATGTTCAGCTCCCAAAATTGATTTTTTATGAGTCAAAAACCTGGGAAATCGTCTGAAATCACCATCAATTGGTAGAATAACACTAGGAAAAGTGTCAAAACGTGGATCAAGACGATTAAATGGCACTATCAATGATCAAAGATAATTTGAAAAAAAAAGGAGCGTACCTAATTCAAGTTTTGGGGGCCAAAATTGGTGGAAACCACTAGAAATAGCTTTTTCAATTATTTTACATGAAATATACAATAAATGAACAGCCAACATTTCTGTACGTATGTCCAGTAGAATAATAAAACCATGTGACAAGGACTTTGCAGCGTTTTTCAATTTACAGACAATATTGTCAAATGCGACGAGGTTTCCAATTTACTGCCTTCACTTGAAGGATGGCCGTGGTTATCCGCAGAGAAGGCTCTACAGAAGCCTCTACACGTAACAGCACGTAATCTGCAATTCACGTAAGCCCAAAACACTTACGTGCCCCAAGTGAATTTCTCACGTACGACTACTTTTATGAGCGTTCGCTGGTCGGTGCACTTCAGACAGTCCGAAGTGCGGATTAAAATGAAGACCTTGAAATGAGAAGACAACTGTGTCTGAAAAGTGCGGATGTGAGTTGAAGTCAGTGTGACGGGGCGGTGTAGCAGGTGATCCCGCGAGTCGGATGGTGGACCCGTCGCCGCGAGGTGGGAGAGGGGATTAGCACCATCGCCCGACTCGCGGTGGATGAAGGGGGGGTGGGTGGAGGGGGGGTCTTCCTGACGGCCGTTTCTAAACCTCTATCGCTCAACTCCCGTTGAACGATGATGACCGGTCAAATAAGTGATAATACATAATGAGGTGGGTCGCGAGCGAAAACCGGGTGTCGTGTGACGGGTGGGGGAGGGGGAAGGGGGCAAAGATGGCGACGGGTGGGCGCCAATGGGGAGACTCGGCCACACCCTCCCCGCTACACGCACACAGTAATTATGCACACCCACTGCATGTGCCCCCCCCCCCCACCCACCCACCCACCCACCCACCCAGAACTGCATGCAATTTCCTCGATGCAACTCAAGTGCATCCGACGACGCTGGCGCAGGTGCAGCTCCTGACCTCTTGCACATGGACGGCCTTGCATTTTGACCGAAATGTCCATAAACGGACCGGGACATGTCCAAAAAAAAACTCGTAACTAACAATAAACAACGCAAAATAACTAAATACAGGGTTTTCTTCCGAGTCACTACAGGGAACACGAAAGTTGTCGTTCAAGATCGAAATTTGCCCGATTATTGCGCTTTAGACGTTTTTGAACAAATTTGGTTCTGTGTCTGCCTGAATGTCCGCTCGTTCCGTCCACACGAAAGAACGGTCGTCACGAGCACAAATTTGGTGGGTAGTTGGGGTCGAGGCCAGAGACGGCCCCATGTGGATTTCGGTAAAATCGCACAGGAAAGAATGTGCCGTGGCAACCTGAAATTAGGAGGGTAGGTGGGGATGAGCCCATAGATGGTCCCATATGTTCAATTAAACTGTGCAAGCGTAAATTGAAATTCTTGTAAAACTCGCTTACCCACACGAAAGAATGTGTCGTGTTCACCTGAAATTCGGAGGGTAGGTGGGGGGTGAGCCCATAGATGGTCCCATATATGTTCAATTAAACTGCGCAAGCGTAAATGTGAAATCCTTGTAAAACTCGCTTACCCGCACGAAAGAATGTGTCGTGTTCACCTGAAATACGGAGGGTAGGTGGGGGGTGAGCCCATAGATGGTCCCATATGTTCAATTAAACTGCGCAAGCGTAAATGTGAAATCCTTGTAAAACTCGCTTACCCGCACGAAAGAATGTGTCGTGTTCACCTGAAATTCGGAGGGGAGGTGGGGGGTGAGCCCATAGATGGTCCCATATATGTTCAATTAAACTGCGCAAGCGTAAATGTGAAATCCTTGTAAAACTCGCTTACCCGCACGAAAGAATGTGTCGTGTTCACCTGAAATTCGGACGGTAGGTGGGGGGTGAGCCCATAGATGGTCCCATAAATATGTTCAATTAAACTGCGCAAGCGTAAATGTGAAATCCTTGTAAGACTTGCTTACTCGCACGAAAGAATGTGTCGTGTTCACCTGAAATCCGGAGGGTAGGTGGGGGTGAGCCCATAGATGGTCCCATATATGTTCAATTAAACTGCGCAAGCGTAAATGTGAAATCCTTGTAAAACTCGCTTACCCGCACGAAAGAATGTGTCGTGTTCACCTGAAATTCGGAGGGTAGGTGGGGGGTGAGCCCATAGATGGTCCCATATATGTTCAATTAAACTGCGCAAGCGTAAATGTGAAATCCTTGTAAGACTTGCTTACTCGCACGAAAGAATGTGTCGTGTTCACCTGAAATCCGGAGGGTAGGTGGGGGTGAGCCCATAGATGGTCCCATATATGTTCAATTAAACTGCGCAAGCGTAAATGTGAAATCCTTGTAAAACTCGCTTACCCGCACGAAAGAATGTGTCGTGTTCACCTGAAATTCGGAGGGTAGGTGGGGGGTGAGCCCATTGATGGTCCCATATATGTTCAATTAATCTGTGCAATCGTAAATGTGAAATCCTTGTAAAACTCGCTTACCCGCACGAAAGAATGTGTCGTGTTCACCTGAAATTCGGAGGGTAGGTGGGGGGTGAGCCCATAGATGGTCCCATATATGTTCAATTAAACTGCGCAAGCGTAAATGTGAAATCCTTGTAAAACTCGCTTACCCGCACGAAAGAATGTGTCGTGTTCACCTGAAATACGGAGGGTAGGTGGGGGGTGAGCCCATAGATGGTCCCATATGTTCAATTAAACTGCGCAAGCGTAAATGTGAAATCCTTGTAAAACTCGCTTACCCGCACGAAAGAATGTGTCGTGTTCACCTGAAATCCGGAGGGTAGGTGGGGGTGAGCCCATAGATGGTCCCATATATGTTCAATTAAACTGCGCAAGCGTAAATGTGAAATCCTTGTAAAACTCGCTTACCCGCACGAAAGAATGTGTCGTGTTCACCTGAAATCCGGAGGGTAGGTGGGGGTGAGCCCATAGATGGTCCCATATATGTTCAATTAAACTGCGCAAGCGTAAATGTGAAATCCTTGTAAAACTCGCTTACCCGCACGAAAGAATGTGTCGCGTTCACCTGAAATTCGGAGGGTAGGTGGGGGGTGAGCCCATTGATGGTCCCATATATGTTCAATTAATCTGTGCAATCGTAAATGTGAAATACTTGTAAAATTCGTTTACCCGCATTTTCAAAGAATATGCCATGGTAACATGGAATTTGGACCGTAGGTGGGGGCAAGCCCATAGATGGTCCCACATAAATTCAATTAAACTCAAACGGTGATTTTCGTCCGCGCAAGCGTACATGTGAACGCCTTGTAAAATTCGCTTACCAACACAAAGGAATGTGTTGTGGTGACCTGAAATTTGGATGGTTGGTGGGGGCGAACCCATAGATGGTCCCATATAAATTCCATTAAACTTGAACGGTGACTTTTATCTGCGGAAGCGTAAATGTGAAATCCTTGTAAAATTCGATAACACGCACGAAAGCATGTGTCGTGGTCACCTGAAATCTGGAGGGTAGTTGGGGGGGTCTCATATAAATTTCATCCTACTTCATATAAATCATTGCTCCTACTTCACCCCTGTACAAATGGTTTTAGAGCATTTTTCAAGTTTATTTTACTTTTTAATGCCCTGCAAACTCCCTGCCTGTGACAATCAGAGGATTAGCAGCATAAGCGAGAGATAGGTACAGTAAGTGTCCCTAAAACAAAATAAAATTCCTTCCTTATTACACACACATTTTTACGATAAGTAAGTGCCGGTTAATAACGGTTCTGATTGTGAGGGTCCCCTTGAAATATATTTCTGTTTTGTACAGTTAGATCTGGTCAAGTTTTCCAGAGGTCTCATATATGGAAGGGTAAACAGTGGAATAATATGTAAGTTAGGCAGTGAGGGCTACTAGTGGTGAGTGAAAGGTGAGTGATAGCCGTGGATTAATAATATTATGTTCCAGGATATAATGGGTAGAGTACCTGTGATAACTATTATGCATGGTGTTATGGGTGTTACCTATAATGCTACTGTCAGTAGATATAATAAAGGGCTTCTGACGCAGGGCTCACCCTGAAATAGCGAGGTTATGCAAAACCCGCAACACACCAACCGCCTAGTCGATTGGGTGCAAGGCCAGGACGTAACGGAACAATTTCTGCATCGGCTGGTAAAAGCTGGCAGCTAAATTTTTCCGTCAATGGGGTGTAACGAAAAAAGTTTGCTTCGGCCTGTGGACTTGAACACTTCATCGGTGACCGAGCTGGGCAGCAACATTCTTTCATCACGTCCTGCCCCTGCACAAGCTCAGCGAGGCAAGGTATGTGTGCTGCGGGTTTTGCATAACCTCAACGTTTCAGGGTGACCCCTGTGCCAGAAGCAGGGTCACCGTGCAGTGTCGATGTTATGAAAACCTGCAAACAAATACCCTGCCTCCTTGAGCTTGTGCAGGGGCAGGATGTGAGAAAAAATGTTGCTGCCTGGCTGGGTCACGGACCAAGGGTTCGAGACCACCAGCCGAAGCGAACTTTTTTCGTTACGCTCCAGTGAGAAAAATTTTGCTGCCCGGCTTGTGGACTCGAACCTTCGAGTCCACCACCGGACGGAGGAATTGTTCCGTTACGCCCCCGCCCTACACCCGCCCGTCAAAGCGGTTGGAGTGTTGTGGGTTTTCTATAACCTCGACACTGAAGGGTGACCCCTGCGCCAGAAGCCCCTTACTATATCTACTACTGTCCTTGTGAAAACCGAGAAGCAATTGTTTAATGAAAGGTTCGCGGATACTGAAAAGTTTTGTGTTTTTATAGACTAGGTTCGGGGAGCACCTCCTCGGCTTACCTAAAATTAATTTTAAAATACCTTTCCCAAGAATTTCAACTTTTGAACGGCCCCCCCCCCCCCCCCCCCCCCAGGCCACAAACACACACAAGCAACGATTCCATACTGTAGAATGGACTGCACCAACGAAATGTAAAGCATCTTCAACCTGTTAGTCGCCACCAAACGCCGGCAGACGGCAAGAACTGCACGAGTTTCAGCCGAATGCATATCGTTCCAATCACAGAAAATCAAATTGTTTCTTGTGAAAAGAAGAAGCAAAGATAAAAGAACTCGACAACTAAACGCCGGGTTGGTAGAATTAGCAGATTACGGTCTCAAGCCGATCAGTTCATTTCGTTCAAAAATAATTATCAGTTTTTGTTTTCCTTTCCACAAGTGTGTTCAAGTTTAGAGTTTTTTAATGTAATTGACGAAAGACTCGATGCAATTTACACAGTACATCCACAAGGAAGGCTAAGACGTCTGAAATAAAAATCAAGCACGCAGTTTATTAAACGCAAATTTAAAATTGTGGAACTGCACATTGAAACTTTACCTTTGTGCATCCCTTGGTTGTTCTGCTCGTTCATCTTCGCCTGGAAAAAATGAAGGAATAAAGTAAAAACAATAGGAATTATGAAAATTTTAAATGAAAAGAATTTGGAAAATAATGTATGAATTTAGAATTTGTACACTCTGTACATGATTTGTTATATTATAAATTGCATTGACAATTGCCCTGCTTATAAATTTTATACGTGCTAAGGCAAGTAAAATTAATAATTAATAAAAAAATAAATAAAAAACCTTTAAAAAAATTACATTATGCAGGTAAAGAATAGACGGTTGATGCTGAACGATCGTTCAGCCAACACAAAGCAATTTTAAGGCACGATCGTTGAAGTTTCTCGTTAGAGAATTTGAAATACCACTGTGGCAATAAATGTGAATAATTCAGATTGATTCAGTTTGATTTCTGAGTTTGATTTAAAAGCGTTTCTTGAACTTGGGTATATCGACGTTGGGCGATTTTGGTATATTATTTTCAATAATGAACCTTTGGAATCGAGCATGGGGGAAACAAAATTTAACCCCCCCCCCCCCCCTGAAAATGTCATGGTTCACGTTTCAAGGGACGTAGAATTCGAATAATATTTCCGTCCGTCCGCTGTACGCCGTCCGCGGCTTTTTCCTTAGTTACTATGAACCAAAATTCACGAAATTTGGTATATGGGTCCCGCTTGGGCTCTAGGTGGTCCTCGAAGCTCGGCGTTACTGCCACTCAACTCTAAGGGGTGAAAAAAAAAAAAAAATCCTGAGTATCCCTATCTTGGAAAATTGTATTTTACGGTGTGGGGTTTCTCACATTTTTAAATAATTTGATTTTTCTCTTTTTTAGATCACCTGGAGCATTCTACGATGTCGCCATAAAATTTACTCAAAATTTTCCCTAAAGAGCAGTGTGTATGCGGGCATCAAACTGAGTTGAGAGCGCACATTACTTGTCTCTCGGCCAGGTGACGGCTGAGGCGGAGTGGTCTAGGCGTCGGGCTCTTAAAATTAAAATCAGAGGTTCGAATCCCGGTTCCGGGGCACACACGCTTCACATTACAATTCACACCTAGAATTTCCCTGCAGAACTCCATTTGTGTTTCTTTTCGCCATTTTAGGATATTAATTTGTAGTGGCGAATAGGTACTAAACTATGAAGGGGCTGTGATCTATATACTGAAGGGTTATCTACAGAGCTGTGGTCTGTAAAAGAAGTGTGTTCTATACAAAATAATAAACCGTTGTGTAGAGGTTTGCAGCACTTTGCCAAAGTGAGGTTCTCGTACCAGTAGACTCGTTGGGGGGGGGGGGGGGGGGTTCCAGCGATTCTGACGCTCACTGGGTGGAAACTTAACTACAAATAATTTTTTCCCAAGTATTAGGTTTTTCCACATCTCTCCTGTAAGGAGCGTTTTTGGAGTTACCTACGGGTTGTCACAATTTTTTTGTCTTATATAATATTACATAATTATTTACCTAAATATACATAACTTAAGTACGTAATTTAGATTTTTTAACTGCATGGAAATCCCAGCCCTACTAACTCATCACCAAATCACCCAATTCGATATACGAACTTTAACACAGAATAACATCTCATGATAACAACTATCTCATCATAACAACTCATGATGTGGCCGTTTTGCGGAGTTTTCGATTTACCATTCTTAACGTGGACGGGCCAACCGGGAACGCCCCTAAAGTAAAACAATAACTAGTTCTGAGTTTCGTGTTTTAGTAGATAAACGAATTCTGGGTCCGCTCCAACTAGATCTCATCGTCGGGAGATTGACTGACGGGAGCTCGCGGTTTAATCGAAGGATTTCCACAGCCATCAGACTCTTGGATCGAATAGGGAAAAAATGCCCATCAGAATCTTCCACAAAAACGGGTTTCAAAGTTTAACGACCCACAGAAACGTTAGAGCGAGACCCCCCTGGACCGACGGATACATTCAACGTTGGAAGGTCGGATTGGCATTTTTAGAATGATCTATAAACAGACGGGTTTATGGATACGATGACATTCCTAGTCGGAAATACGACGTATATATTGTCTATAACTTCGAAACACAAAACTAACCTAACCTAAGATTTGACGTTGGAATTCGTTCTTGAAATTCTTCACTGGTAAAAGACATCTGAAGCAGTACACGTTATCATTCAAGATGACACAGAGATGCCCCCTCGCCCCATACTTTCCTGGGGAGGGGTTTATTTTTTGAAGAGTACAAAGAACTCCAATTGATCTCCTGCTTCCGAAATTAAGAACAGCCCTAGTTTCGAAAAACATGCTTACATAGGCATAGGAAAAAAGGCCAATAACAACCATTTCAGGCTGGGGCTTTTCGTTCGACTGCCCTGCCAGCGTTGCGGACGTGGTCAGCTGCCCTCCAATGAGGGGATAAGAACTCTTATCAGATCACTGCGCTCAGGTACAGGATACGTGCTTATATAACGTAGTATAGGGATCCAAAAACGTGCTTTTAGAGCGCTGACAGCTGACTTACTAATTTTAATTTTTCTCCGGAAACTTGAGATCAGAGTATGGAAAATCGTTTCTTTTTATACGGGGTTTAACGCTAAAATGACCGCAAATTATAGGAGTGGAGAGGATTTTTCAATGTTTGAAAGAGGTGACTGCACCCAACTCTCATAGAAGCTCAATAATCTCAAAGCGAGAGAAAGGAGCAACACCTATGTGTCAGATCTAGGTACGCCAAAAATAATTTGATTTGTTCTTTGTAATTAAAATCATTTTAAAGGGAAATACAGAGGTAGCGGGGGGGGGGGGGGGGGGGGGGGGGGGTGTTATTTCTGGAAAAAATCACTCAACACAAATCTTGACGGATCGCCAATCTCCGATTCCAGGATATCCATATCAGAAATCACTATCACGGAGGCGACAGCTTCGAAGTTGTAAGAAGCTATTTATTTCGCATTCGTTCCTACCAGGACGCCGGCGAGCATTTACTTTGTCCTTCCAAATAGTAGACCCTTCCTACAACCCCCCCCCCCCCCTCCTTACAAATATTATGTAGACTCAAACACAAGAGGTAAAAGTGGTAGGTACCAATGGGATTTGAAATGTTTACCACATAACGTCACACGAATTTCAAACTGTATTTGGGGTTAAACTAATGAAAATTCAAACGCGCTTTTGATAGGAATCATCTTCATTCAACAAACGCTGGGCAGCTGTAAAACACCTTTCCACACGAGATTAGACAATAACCTTCAAATTATTACACAACGGTTCTAATAACAGTTGTGAACTACAGGGAAATAATTTTCCTTGTATATAGATACGTCTTCTGCGTAGATCAGTTTTCTGCGGTCACCATTTTTCCACTGCCCCTATCTCCTGTAACCTGCCGTTTCGGCCCCACGAACCCCCACTCAATCATTGGTTCATCATTTCCAATAATCAACCTTTGGCATCGAACACAGGGGGGAAAACAAATTCAACCACCTCAAAATTTGATTGGTCTGCGTTCCAAGGTACGTAGAATCCGGAAAGGGAATAAACACAACGGTTACATTATTTATTATTACCTGCACAACGGGTACATTATTTTACACAACGGATCATCAATTTTCTGTATAGATACGTAATTTCTGCGTAGATCAGTGAATTCCTACTAGACCAATGTTCGCTAGTTCTTGGACAAAAATAACAGCCAAGTTTTTCATATGACGACCTGTGCTCACTGTGTGCAGACTGTGACAAAGATGAGGAAACTGCAGGGCATATCATATTTGATTGCGAAGCCCTATCACAACGTTGATTCCATGGGGCCCGACACCCCCACGGAGGAGATTCCCCGGAACAACCCTGCCAACAAACTACACTGGCCAAAGCCAAGGGAACTAAGGAAACATATTACCGCAGAAGGCACAATAAGCCGAAGGCTACAGCACTGTTTCCTGGTGAACAATGTCAACGAAACTTATTACTTAATCACTTTGCATCTAATAACAGCCTATTGTAGGAACAAAATGTCGATACAGCGTTGCATAAATTCTGTCAATTTACTGACTTTATTTAACAGGGGCGGATCCAGAATTTTTTTCCGGAGGGGGTCACAGGGTAGAACAATATAAAAAATAACAAAAAATAAAAAAATAACCAAACGAACAATACAAACCGAATTTTCAACCTTATGCCTAAACTCGTCCACCAATTTGTCTACTTACAAAATTAATTGTATTTATTTATAAAATTCATTGTTTATGTAAAAAATATTTTTCAATATCTATTAATTATTTAACTGATAAATGTATTTATTTTCAATTTTCTTCTAAAAAAGTGCCCTAATGTGTTTTCAAACAAATTGGCGCATTTTATGGCAGTGTTGCTAACTTCAGAGTTTGCAAATCAAAACATTGAAACCACAACAATCTATTGTTGATCTCAGTGAGTTCAGTATCGTTTTTACTGAATTTGGCAGGAAAGAAAACGAGAACGAAACAAAAACAAGATAATAATTAATAAAAATAAGAAGAAATAAACAAGGTGTAATTTGACGGATACACCAAGGTAAATTATTGACATAATTGTATATAAAGTAACATTGGTAGGACCAAGTGTACGATTGTATTCGACTAATTTTGACATTTTTGATCGAATCTTTTTAGATTTTTTATAGTTCTTTTTTGATTTCACAAAAACTGGGTTCGTTTTCGTTTGGTTTTTTTTGTTTTCGGGTTTGTGAACAATTCGTTCAGCTCTGCTTTTTGAAATGCAGGCTGATTCTGGGGGGGGGGGGTCACGACCCCTGTGACCCCCCCCCCCCCCTTGGATCCGCGCCTGTTATTTAATAAATTATTTGTCTAAGGTACCTAGAAGAAAACTTGCATCTACTAAAAAAATATTCATTAAAATTATACTTTCATGATGTAATGTAAACTCAAGATTCCGTGAGTACTTCAATTGTTAATGACACTTAAATTATAAACGTTTTATGAAGATATTTCCCATTTTTGTGTTTTCCACCATCGCTGTACTACTAATTCGGCTGAATGTTTCGTTAATTTTTATGGAAAATTTTACTTCAGTTTACCTACTCCAGCGCATAACTACATACCCTAGAATGTTGAGACGTTACTTAATTTGTATAACTAACAAACTGAACTCTGTCCAACCATAGAAGAAGCGGTCTCCCTCGAAGTCTCCCTTCCATCCGGCTTGGTGGCATAAATTTGTGTGCGGCCCTGTCCCTTGGCATTCGTTTGACGCGCCGTGTCCACCCGTCTTGCTCTCTTAGCCTCATTTAGTACGTCCGAATTTCCCTACAACTCGCCATGATCCATTCATTAGTTCGTATAATAAGTGATGCCAATCCACGAAAACCTCGCAAATTCGTTGAGAAAAGCGAAGGTTAAACGGTACCCACTTGACTCGAAGTTGAGTAAATTCAGTATTGCACCCCAAAGTGGCGAGGCCAGTCGAACGGGAGCCAAGTTTCGCTGCCAATTAGAACGACCAACCAGCATCGGAAGTTGTAGAGATTTTTTCTCCCAAAACTCGCGCGTGGAAAACAATAACAATCGAACCGAATAAAAACCCTATAAATCCGAGTCAATGGCGAGTTGAGACACAAATTCACCTTCCAACGGTGTCTGCCTTCCTCGGCGAATAAAAATAAAACGTAGGATTCCCCAAATGGTTCCGAGCCATCTTCTGTGCCATACTAAGAGTTAGATAAGGAGCCGAGTCGTAAACTCCCTTTCAAAAAGTCGCTGCTCCCCAGAATGATTTAAACGGCCCAAACGATACCCCATCGCAGGTTAACAGCTGGATTTTTCATCTTTTTTCCCTCCACAAACGAGAAATCCGGTTTTCTCCTTTTCTCTGTGATGGACCGTAAAAATTTCGGATTTGAGGCGACCAGGTAGTAAACTACGCTTGCGCTCTCTTTTCGTTTATTATTGCGACTCCGGGAATTTGAACCTCTAAAGTCATTTACCGTTGAGAGTAAAAATGAATTTGCAAAGAAAGAAAATCCACCTCGGAATTTCCACGTCCGTGGGGCGCGGTGTGTGAGGTAATAAAGGGACAGCCACTCGCTCATACGAATGCAACTCCATATTCCGAAATGCAGAAGGGAGCCCCGAATCGAACGTCCAAATTTTAGTTGAATTTTCACGCTGATCACGAATCAACCACATTTTTGTTTATTATCAGTTGGTGTATCATCTCAATACCACATTATTATCAACTACTATGATACTACACTTTGATCTTAGCCAAGAGGCCGAGAAGCGATACCAATAGAGACAATTTATTACCCCCCCCCCCCGCATAAAACTTTCTGGTTCATACAGAGAAGGTACGTAGATTTCAGAAATTAATTCCGCTGTGGAAAAAAGAAAGATTGAAATTTTCAAAAGCCCAGCCGGCGGGAGGATAGAAAAGAAATAATGCAGATTCAAACGTGACACTTTTTAAACGATAGAAACATTCAAAATCCACAATAAAATAAATAAATAAATTAAAATAAATTAACTCTGGGAAACAGAAATGAATGAATTTCATTTTCAAGAATTTTGTTAACAACGACAAAAAGTCATTTCACAGCTAAAACTGGTCTTATTTACCGCAAAATTGACTGTCCTACATCCTACAACTTCGAGGTAACAAGGCTTTTCTCCCCCGTTGAACAGTAAACTTTCAGAATATACAACTGACAAAAGGACATGACAGCAACAGCGTCTTCAATTCCATCTAATTAACAACAAAATATGATGGAAGACAGGTAGTTGAAAACTATGAGTTGAAGATATCTGAATGATAGCTTCATTAGACAAAAATAACCTGAAAATCCAAGTATTAAACTAGTTTAGTTATAGAATGATCGTTCATCAGTCGTCTCCGCTCGTTAAATGATAATAAAACGCAATAAAAATATAGGTAACTACTAAAAAAATTTTATAAAACTTCATTGACTGTTTTACCCTAATTACTCACCCAATTTTCCAAGGCAGGGATATTTCTGCTATATCGTCGTTTTGCGGAGATATTTTTTTATTTGTTCTTTTTTCATCCAAATCGATGAACTTGATTGCTGCCGCGGTGTGAGTGTGTTGGATGATTTTGGCCCAAGTATTGGTAGAATTTTTGCGAGGGTGATCAGCACTGTGGCCGGGGTCGACCTACCGATTGATGGGCCACTAAATGGAATAGTCTATAATTACAAGGAAGAAGGCTCCGTCCACAATTAATTTCCGGTGGTGCGCCGGGTTCGTTAACTTTTATTTTCTCTTTTTTGGTGGTATTTATTTGGTGCTTAAACCCTGTGAAATGGGGGGGTTTTTCTCGACGGGAAGTTTAGGAATGTGGTATTCAGGGATCGAGTTTATTCAGGCGGTGTGGACGAAACGGAAGTAGCTGCACCATTTTGAAAACCCGTTGGACACGCGCGGACGAAACAGTTCGTACCTACTGGTATTTCACAGGGGACATGAATATATGCACCGGTAAAACCCCCCTACCGGGAACTACACGTGAGCACAACATTTTCACGGTATCATCTGTTGCATAAGAACGCAAAAAATAATTGGTATAACCTGCTGTACTGGGTGCGGTATGATTTGGGGCTGTTAGGCCTACTACAATCTGTTCCTCAGCGTTTACTTGATTTACAGCAGCAACTGTGTCCCTCACTAATTATGGCTGCAGGTACAGCAGGCCCTCCTGTGGTCGCCTCTGGCGTTTGCCGCACTCACTGTGTGTGTCCGGGACGGACTACGTGGAAGGTGTAACGTTTTCTTGGGATGTCTCTCGTGGGACAGAAGAACTGACCAAATGAATCAGTTTTCGTTGTGCAGAGCAGGTAGGGCGAGTACTGAATATTCTTCCCCGCCTAGTGAAAACGGTATATTCTAGCCTATTCTAAAATCAAGTTCCTTATCACAATCGGTAGCCTTTTTTAAAGATTACAGTCATACGAGCCAGCGGAGCTGGAGAAAGCCCTGACCACGCTCAGCCTCATTCACACCCAACTGTTCTGTTGTACTATCACGACCTATCCCATATCATAGTGGATTTCTCTATGCTACAGACCACAGTGTTTGCTACTCTTACACGTGCACCTTTCCGCTTTCTTACAATGAAAATTCACAAATACTCAAGTACACACCCGCCACATAGATATATCAATTACCATTTCGTCCGTCATCTGATACAGTTTCAAATTTAAAACTGGAATATATACCTACCTACCTACCTACATACAGTGGACAATACAGTAGATCTTCTGACAACAGCTTTACCACGACAGAAGAACCAAGTTTTCAGAGATGCTTTACTTGGAGGAGAGAAACGGAGAGGAGAAGAAGAAGGCAGTCTGTTGACAATCGACATGTACCACCTCTATGTTTTCTCATGTTGTAATCAAGTTGTGTCCATGGATGGAACAAGCTGTTTATTCCAAATGTTCATTACAGTTTGTGATATCGGCAAATAGTGATTGTGATATTGGCAAATAGTGATTGTGATATCGGCAAATAGTGATTGATATTCATTTATTTATTCGGACAAGCCCAATTACAAATCAAAACGATAGGTCATTATTATAACGTGGGGATTGAAAAAAGATAAAACGGTCCTAAAAACAAAAATAAAAATCTAACAAATTCCCAGCAATCTTCTACATCTGGCATCAGAATAACGTCTTTCAATTTTCATGAAAGACGTAGCAGAGAGCCGGATTTTGAATACTTCCGTACCTAGTTATGGATGGAGCAGCGATCCAGGCAGAAGGGTTCCTACATAGAAAACTGTACTCGTAATAATTCCAACATTTTCGTACAGTTATGAGCGTTTCCTTAGCTATGTCCGTATCTATGCAGACGCCGCAGTGAAGGGGCGCTGTTTTTTGGCTGAAAGAGGACGTTGAGAGCATTCCCACACGGCTTATATAACCTCGCCAGGGACTTTCCCAACGTATCGCTCAAAATCGAAGCAAAATTGGCTCAACCGTTCAACCGTGATAGTCACACAGACTTGGGACAGTTTGTTACTGTAGAGATTTAGAGAAATTACGATATCCTGATTGACGCACCCAAATGTAGCTACTGCCAGGGGAAACCGCAGTCGTCTTTGAAGAGTCAAGTTCGCCGCTAGGGTTAGAATTATATCTTCTTCGGCTCAATTAAACTAGTTGATTGAAGGCTCGATCTCAGTATTATGCAGGTGAGCCCATCTGCTCCCGCTAACTATTTCCTTCCAATCGAATAGTTTTCGAAGGGGAGACCACCCTAATGAAGGATTTTCATTCATTTTCACCAACCAGACCACAAAACGCCTCCAAACAATTTTTTTTAGCATTTTGTTTTTTCTCACTTCAAGAAACGTCAATGAATATAGCAGAGTGAAGTGAGGTGAAAATGATGGAGTGGGTCTGTGAAGAGGAAGTGGTTATAGTCCCATCCAGTTTTCACAGGGGCAGGTGTGAGAGCACGAGTCACGCCATCTCCCTCCTCAACTCTCCTCTGCAATCTCTACTGATGTGTCCTCTCTCACTTGGACACATCGACAAGTAAAATGCCAGTTTTTCGCTGAAACTACAACATCACTGACAAGGCAATCTGCAAAAAACCATCAATAAAACAATCGAAAAATAGTTTAATTCATGATCTCTACGGTGAAAAAAGATCACGTGAATAATAGACCGCCACCAAAACGATTTTTGTCCGCATAGTCATCCGGGTTTTATTTGTATGAGGTAACTTTTTTTTTTCAATTCAAAATTTCTCAAAACTGGAGCCTTCTTCCCTATCATCAAGCTTTAACTGGTTTCCCTTCTGATACCTGAAATCCATCAACCGATATTGATGAAACTTACAGAATTCAGCCCAGGATGTGCCGTATGTATGTCAACCACGACTCCGGTTCAGTTCATTCAATTTTGACGAACCATAAAGCCGCGACGCATAACCCCTGTGATAATCTGATAATTGGCCCCTTGTGGGTAATGAATTAAATTTAAAAGACACACATGGCGGATATTTTGGATTTTAGGATATGAGAAAATGCAGGAATTCGCCTTTCGAGTTCAACACGCCCGTTTCATGTTGTGTCGAATCCCAACTGGTTATTTTGATGGACAATTTTGGAGCACGAACCATCGGAAGTGGAATCAGCCTCTAACGAGAGGTACGTATATAACTTCAAGTTTTCTATTAGGTACTAAGGTTTCTCTCTTGCAAGCGCAAGAACAGGATGGCAGTGGTCGAAGTGGGGACAGGCAGTTCAAGCCTTCGGTGGGATGGTCGGCAACCTAAAAAAATTTACGAAAAAACGTGGAACAAACGTAAAATTAAAAGATCATAATCAGGGGAAGGTCACGTACGTGCCCGCTGGTGATCGATACGCGGACGTTTCGTTCATATCAGCAGACAGATGGAGGGAGACGTGGATGATTCGCCAAACTACCTACCTCGATTTCGATTCATTAAAATACAAATTGGCGCGTTCAAGTGTTTTCAGGTATTAGAAGCCCAAGCAATTTTTTTGTTGCAAGTAGTTGTTGTGTTGTTGCTGAGATGAGAATACGTAGGTACCTATTTTTGGTATGCACCGGGCATTTGTTATTATTTCATTACAAATTCGCAGGAGCGCCCGTGTTCGCTTAAAACAGATCCATGATACGGGTTCAAGTATATTATCGTAGCAGGTACCTTAACTTGAATGACGAAAAGGTCGTTAAAACCAGCGGAAACTGTACTCATTTAGCGCTGTTTGATGGGCAAGTTCCACGAGTAGCACGTCAAGGTAGGGTACTAAAAGCGGATATGCGAAGACCAAAATCCTATGTTTTCCCGTGCTATATTACGTTAATAACAACTGACTCTGACCGGAGGTGATAGTGACACCAAGTTGACAAACTGAGCGATACTGAAATTACTGAACCGTTGCCGATTCTCAGAGCCGTTGACTTAAGAAGCTAATGAGAAAACCGATGTGTGGCAACTGCAAACTATTATGTTTATTTTGACTGATTATTTGATGTATTGGGTACATTATTATTATTTGTCTTCTATGTCAACCATGTGTTCCCTGGTTGGTGTGTTTATTAGGTCACTAAAATATGTGAAATAGGAGGAGGTAAGAAATGGAGTAGGTAACCTATGACGTCAGTAATGTGGTAGGTACGCTATTAAATTCCATCCGAGAATTTCTACGCTAATACGTGAACAAGCCTTTGATGCGGGAGTATATTCAAATCCTCGCGGCTAGAGACGCCCAGCTATTTGCCCCCCCAACACGTCATAAATATATTCCCTCTAGGAGCCGTATTTCATATTCTAAATAACCCTTAGCTACGGGGAGGAGGAACCCGTGGGCAGTACGAGTTGGCCGGCGTGGAGCATCGCTAGACGAAATCAATTAGACAGCTAATCGAGCCGACGAAACGCGATATATTATGATATGATTAATGAACCACACGGGGAGGAATCGGCTCGTGCCATCACAAAGTGCAGTTGCCCGCATGAACGACATTACATACAAACAAAAGTTCTTTCGAGGCATGCAGCATGACTATATAAGCGCATCTTTTCAGGTATTTCTGACAGTCACCATTCTATACCGCTTTGGGTGATAAGTACATCGATTTATTTTTGATAATTTTAACAGGTTTAAAAAAAAACTCGAAATTTACCAGCTTGATACCTGCTTACTGATGACAATTCAGAAGCGTGTTTCTGCCTTTTTTTAAATAGCAAAGGAGCTTTGAAAACCTTAATAATCAAAACGCTGCAAATCCCTGCACAACGGTTTATTATTTTGTATAGAATACCCTCCTGTTACAGATCACAGCTCTATGTATAGATAACCCTTCTATATAACATATTATGTACTATTCTATTATATACATATTATGTAGATCGCAGACCCTCCGTAGGTTAGTTCCTAACCCCGTACTCGTTACTAGGTACCTACCTAAATCACGAGTTAAATGTTGCTAAAATAATTCTGCCGATGACAAACAGTACCTAACAAAAAGAAACACACATAATGAAGTTCTGAAAAGAAATTGTTGATGAGGAGTGAAAAAAGTTGCAAAAGTACCTACCAACAAACTCCAGCCCCTTCTACGTAGATGGTATACTGAACCGTTGTGTAATAATTTACCGTTGAGTAATGATTTACCGTAGTAATAATTTACCCATCAATAATACTTCAACGTTTGTTCAAGTTTCACTACCTACCAACAAACTCCAAAAGAGCCATCATTTTTCAAGCGAAATAATATCACAGAACAACCAACTCGACTTCATACTCCGCCAATATAATCAGGTGATCCCTACCAATGATTGGCCGTATTCAAAAATTTCTATTGTGGGCGCGTCTCTGGTTACGAGATTTGGTTTGAATTGTATACAATTTCATTCACACTGGAGTCGAAAATGCCTGTCGGTGCAAACTTCGGGGCCTTACTGTGAACGAACGGCTGGACGTACGATGCTCCGGATGGTCTTAAAAAACTCGCAAGTTCAAGAACTATTTAAAACCGTAAAAATATTTACGTAAAAAAATAGTATAGGCGTTTTGAAAATTTCAACCCCTATTTTGAACCCCTTAGAGATGACTCACAGTAACGTCGAGCTTCGAGGACCAACTAGACGCCGAACGGAACCTATAACCCGAATTTCATCAATTTTTTTTCATGGTAACTAAGAAAAGTGGCCCGTACGGCGTACGGCGTACGGCGGACAGACAGAAATATTTTTATTGCAGTTTTGGATTCTACATACCTTGAAACGTAAACCATCAAATTTTGAGGGGGGGTAAGAATTTTTTTTTTCATGCTCGATTCCAATTGTTCATTATTGAAAATAATAAACCAAAAATTACTCGACAAACAGATGAATTTTGTCATTTTGAAACGAAAAACGCTGCAAATTATTACACAACGGTTTACTATTTACCTGTATAGATGCCGATGCCCCTTCTGCGCAGATCACTCTTTTCTGTGGTGAATCCCCTCGAGCTCCCTCCAGGAAAGCCCTAAAAGGAGTACTGGAGCCGGCCCGGGAATTAAGGTTTCATCTAATGCGCGGGATTCAATAACTCAATCATTAATTATTTGTAGTTATTCATGAAGCATAAGATAAATAACGAACCGTTGTGTGACAATTTACCTGTATAGATGCCCCTTGCACGTAGACAGTATAATAAGCCGTTGTGTAATAATGCACCCAATAATACTTCAACGTTTGCTGAAGTTGCAAAAGTACCTACCAACAAAATCCGAAGGATCCATTTCTCAAATTGAATAACATCGCAGAACAACCAACTCGACTTGATATAGCCATCCGTGATAATAATCAAGTGCTCTCTAGCGACGGTATATCTGGACCGGATTTATACCGTTTGATTCACTATCATGTTGACAAAGCTTTTCGATGCAAACGAACGGCTGGTCGTACAATGCTCCAGGTGGTCTCAAAAAATTCTTTAGTTGAAGATCAATTTAAAAACGTAAAAAAAACATGCCCTTCTATTGAAAGTTTTCGAGCTACGGCGTTCTGAACATTTCAACCACTATTTTTCACCCCTTAGAGATGACTGACAGTAACGCCGAGCTTCGCGGACCAACTAGACCCCAAACGGGACCTACAAACCAAATTTCATTAATTTTGGTTCATGGTAATTTGGTGCTACGTACGGCGTACGGCGGACAGACAGAAATTGTTTTATTGCATTTTCGGATTCTACGTTCTCCAATAAGTTCTCCAATATCATATTCTCCAAACAACCTCACAAGCTCACAACACCTCTACGCTCCAACACCGAAAACCTATCAGTCAATTCTCAATTTTACAAATAAGTAGAACGAGTATGAAGCATTTCTCCAATAAATTATTTTGCAGCCTTGACTGACACACTGTGCATTATGGAATACCCGCTAGAAAACAAATCATGGTACCCTTATATGAGTCAAATTACGAAGTTCTGCGAAATATAACATTTATTTCTAACACTCACTTCGTATCCTTGCTTGACCATGGACTGCCGCGGCCAGCCATAGTCCTCCTTGCCATGCGGACCGCATTGCTGAAACAAACGGAAATATTCTTAAACTCTTTTCCATGGGGGAAAAAAATCGGCCAAGAGTACATATAGTTGGTATATGATTCACATAAATAATTAGCGGAAGTAACGAAAATTTTCTCTACAGAACGTAGTACTTAATTAACCAGTTTTAAATTATCTATTGAATTTGGGCGAAATTTATCTGGGCGAGACCTAACCTGCATGAGCCTGGAAAATTCAAACTCGTTGGAATAGAATGGACGAAAAAATAGAAGAAAATAAATTCTGTCCTGCGGGGGTTTAAAAATGAATTGGGATTTACAAATTCGGCGTGCGGAACCCATTTGGGCCGAGGATGATCCTAAAAACATTTAGAGACTCGGAATTCGTTGGGAAATAAATCACAATAAATTACTGTTATTCTAGACAGGAAATGAGTGTTTCAGTAACCGCAAATATTCTTGCGCGAGAACTAGATCAGAAAGCAGATTCTTTTTAAATCGATACGCTCAAAATTTGAATAAATTTTGTAAAATTCACTAACATACTGGAAGATGGGTGGTAATTTTGATTAAACCAACAAATTGTCGAGATAAGAATTATTATGGTTAATAACTCGGTAAAATGTTGAATAAGTAGGTTGTAGGTTGGAGTAGAGGTACATAAATTCGCTCATAATGGTCATGCTGCATTAAAACATTACCTGCACAGTGTCCTAGCTCGAGCTTAACAAAATCTACTACACCTACTGTAAATGTTTTCACAACGGTCATTTTTGTGTTCTTATTTGCGATATTTCATCTATCATCTCCTAAAATATTGAACCCAAGACAAAGCGATTTAAAAAAAAGGAGGGGTCTCAGATAATACGTTGTGGCGGATGAATTATCTAAGAGGGTGAGTTGTACCATTCGTTATCTATAAAACATTGAATATTCAGATTTACGTACCGCATAGAAATCAAACTCACTGAAATTCCTACAAGGAACACCCGGAGTGCAATGCTGTGGGAAAATCATGACTGATCTACAAAATAAAATGTCCGACGCGCTCCCTACTAGGTATACCTACTGAATAGTTCCGACAGACTTGAAGCCTCTAATAGTTACCAGGACTGCAAAGGCACCAAAAGCGTTTGAATGTAGACTTTTTTCCGTTGATGAATAGGAAGCCAGTTTTTAGGGGGATTAACAAAGGAGGTTGTGGTCAAAATTGATTATTTACGATAAGGAAACAATAAAGAAAGAAACACCAAACCTTTCAAGTCGAAAGTTAAGCATAAAGCCTTGAAACGAGGAAACATCGTGTTCTGTTCTATTATTACTGGGGTGGGTGTGGGGTGAAATAAACAGCAACATGTTTTTTTTTGTTCAGTTTCGAATGAAGAAAAGTTTAGAAAAAAACGGTTCAAGAGTAAACATTCAAACATCGTTCCACGAGTAAAAGGAATAATAATGATTGAATGAGAGCACGCTAATTAAAGCCTATTCCCTTTGATATGGGACATGTGAAGTTGCTTGGACACCGGAGAGGGGAGTTGGGAATGCGTACAATTTTAATGCCGATCAAGAAACTGTTCGATTGTGCAAATACTTGATGATCGAAAGTGGTAAACCTGTGTATTTTCAACTGTTTGGATCCTGACGGTTGGACGTTGAATAAATAAAAGGTGGAAAGGTATTGAAGAATTATTTTGTTTTCATAATACGTTAGCGGTTGACTTTTTTGTTGAGTTGAGAGGGTTTTAACCCAATTTCAGAGAAGCCGTTGCGGAATGGAAGTGGAATAAAGTGTGACTGCTGTACTTGAATTATAAATTAATCATTATCTTAAATCTTCGAGAAAAGTAAATCACTTCATCATCATCATCATCTTCATTTTCATAATTACTTACACAGATACAGTGAATGATTAAACCTATGCTTTTTACAATGCCCTTGTTAGGACCTAGCTATGAGTTCTACGGTATTATAAACCATCGTCTAAGGTGGTACGACGGTACTCAGGGAATGATGCGAGACAAAAATATAAATCATCAACAGCATACAGGAGTAAAACCATTTGCTGAGAGAGAAAATAAAAAAATTGTTCCTATTTTCCAGGTTGGTGAAATAAAAGAAATTTTAGCTTACAAAATAAAGCCAGTTGTCATGTGTGTTGAGAAAAGTTGGATGAAGAAAGTGGGGGAAAAATGGGAGAGTAGTACAAGAGCCGAGATGAAAATGAGGTGTAGATTCTCACGAGTACAAAAACGAAGGCTGAGACCTTGTAGGTAACGGTGGGGCAGGTTACATCTGCATCAGATTTTGTCTTTTTGGCCTTGAATTGTGTGGGTCTTGCAACGGTACGTAAGGGAACTACTTACCCTTCCAAACAATCATACGAGACATAAATATAATTATAAATTATTACCCCACACTCCACTAGATATATTATCTGTATTATTTCGTTTTGCTTCCGAGTCTGCGAAGCAGCGGAAGCCTTGTGTTCACTTTCGTGAGCCAAAAAATTTTTGTCTTCAGAAATCAAAATTTCCACTTGCATTTTGCGTTTCAAAGCCTACTGAACAAATTTGGTTCCGTGTCTGTCGGTCTGTGAGTCTGTGAGTCTGTGAGTCTGTGAATCTGTGAATCTGTGAGTCTGTGAGTCTGTGAGTCTGTCCGCATTTCCTTGTTACAGCCATAACTTCCACGATTTTGAATTGATTCAGCTCAAATTTTGAGGGATGGTGCGGATAAGGCCCCTTGAGGTCCCATACAAATTTCAACATGATTGATCCAGCGGTACGCCCTGCGCATGCGCTAACGTTAAATTCAACAAACACGCATAACTTTCACAATTTTGATTCAATTTCGCTCAAATTTTCAAAGGTTGTTTGGACAAGGCCTAGTGAGTTCCAGTATGAATTTCAGCATGATCGGACCCTCGGTGCGCTCTGCGCATGCGCTGGCGTGAAATAGATTCAATTTCCTTGTTACAGCCGTAGTAACCAAAGATTTCACCCAATTTCAATGTAATTCTCAGGGATTAAGCGGGTAGGGCCCATTGAGGTCCCATATAAATTTCAACATGATAGAGCCAGCGGTTCGCCCTGCGCATGCGCTCTGTCTGTCTGTCTGTCCTTCTATGCACGGCCAAACGGCTCGACGGATATCGACCAAATTTGGCACGAATATCCAGTAGGCTCCCAAGTTGTGCAACGTCGCATTTTTAATTCCCTGACCATAGCGGAACTATGGTCGACCATGGTCAACTCCTGAATGGCTTGATGGATATCGACCAAATTTGGCACGAATATCCAGTAGGCTCCCAAGTTGTGCAACGTCGCATTTTTAATTCCCTGACCATAGCGGAACTATGGTCGACCATGGTCAACTTCGTTAATTGAAATGGTAACCCCTATTTTTTATCGCGTATTCGTAATCTACGTGAAATTCTATCTACGATCGACCCTTCGGACTACCCCCGCGGTCGACCATAGCGCATCCATGGGCCCCTCCATGGTCGAATCCCGAATTGCTCAACGGATATCGACCAAATTTGGCACGAATATCCAGTAGGCTCCCAAGTTGTGCAACGTCGCATTTTTAATTCCCTGACCATAGCGGAACTATGGTCGACCATGGTCAACTTCGTTAATTGAAATGGTAACCCCTATTTTTTATCGCGTATTCGTAATCTACGTGAAATTCTATCTACGATCGACCCTTCGGACTACCCCCGCGGTCGACCATAGCGCATCCATGGGCCCCTCCATGGTCGAATCCCGAATTGCTCAACGGATATCGACCAAATTTGGCACGAATATCCAGTAGGCTCCCAAGTTGTGCAACGTCGCATTTTTAATTCCCTGACCATAGCGGAACTATGGTCGACCATGGTCAACTTCGTTAATTGAAAAGGTAACCCCTATTTTTTATCGCGTATTCGTAATCTACGTGAAATTCTATCTACGATCGACCCTTCGGACTACCCCCGCGGTCGACCATAGCGCATCCATGGGCCCCTCCATGGTCGAATCCCGAATTGCTCAACGGATATCGACCAAATTTGGCACGAATATCCAGTAGGCTCCCAAGTTGTGCAACGTCGCATTTTTAATTCCCTGACCATGGCGGAACTATGGTCGACCATGGTCAACTCCTGAATGGCTTGACGGATATCGACCAAATTTGGCACGAGTATCCAGTAGGCTCCCAAGTTGTGCAACGTCGCATTTTTAATTCCCTGACCATAGCGGAACTATGGTCGACCATGGTCCACTTCGTTAATTGAAATGGTAACCCCTATTTTTTTATCGCGTATTCGTAATCTACGTGAAATTCTATCTACGATCGACCCTTCGGACTACCCCCGCGGTCGACCTTAGCGCATCCATGGGCCCCTCCATGGTCGAATCCCGAATTGCTCAACGGATATCGACCAAATTTGGCACCAATATCCGGTAGCCTCCCAAGTTGAACGTAGGCGCATTTTTAATTCCCTGACCATAGCGGAAATATGGTCGACCATGGTCAACTCCTGAATGGCTTGACGGATTTTGATAAAATTGGGCACAAATACCCGGTAGGGTATGGGATTTTTCCGTCGTTTGTTGGTTCCACGATACTGCGTACAGCGAATCTCGGATAGCGAGCGAAGCGAGCGGTCAGGCTAGTTATGTATAATGGACGTAATGTATTATGGAAGTCATGTTATGTATAATATGTATATTTCATGTAATGTTATGTAATGTAATGTTATGTAATATGTATATTTAACGTTATGTAATGTTATGTAATGTAATGTAATGTAATGTAATGTTATGTTATTTTGCTTCCGAGTCTGTTCTATTTTATAATGGGTCACTCTGATTGTGACGAGGAAGCTCCTGTGCCATCACCTTGGCAGTGTATTTCTTCTTCAAATCCTCACGACCAAGTAGATTTTACAGTATTCCTTCTGATTTTGTTTTTCAAACCAATTACGTTGCGTACAATTATTTGCAATTAGCAAGTCAGTGAGGTGAATATTTGAATTCAGAAGTGGGTTATCACCTGTATTGCCAAGCCTGCCGTCATTGTTCTACTTTTTGACATTTTGTTATTTTTCTGAAGGTTTATCCATACACTAAACAATTTCCGTTCGAACAAATTTTAAAGATAATTGCGACGCTTCGTTCAGGTAACTACGCTGAAACAAGCCATCTCCATCTGAAACATACTAAATAGGCACTTTTGAATAATCCTCTGAAAGTGCTTTCTTTGACTGTACCAGATCTTCAAGTGAACTCGTCGTCCAGCCATGAATTTCTCGTATTCATATCTCGTATTTTCTCGAAGTGCATTGAAATTCAATTCAATTCAATTTAAAAGAACTGACATTCTATTGTAATTAGGCACATACTCTTCTAGCTGTATATATCCGATTGTTCATAAAGCGATCCATGAATAACAGGATAGATAGTACATAGGTAGGTACCACACATTTTTTTTTAATTGAAACCATTTCAATTCTCTCAAATTATATTAGTATTCGTGTGCACCAACCCCACTACCCATTTATCCTAGGGCATAATTCGATAATATATCAGTCAACAATGACTTCGTTAAATCTTGAGAGTGTTTCAGCTTCCATCTCTCCATTTATTTTGCTTTATAAAAAATTTTTTCGGGGATTCAGAAATAGTTGTTGTCTCCGTTGGCTCGCAGTCTGAACGCAATTCTGGTCTATTCAAACTAGTGGCCGCTCGCCAAGTTTCCCATTCAAAGGCTTCTGATGCGTTTCATATGCCCTGCCACTGTTTTCGGCGTTTTCTTCCGTTCCAACGTCTTCCTTCACATTGATTCCGAGTTTTGGGAAAAAATATGGGACCTAAACTGAATCCCGAATTCGGAAACCTGTGGTACAAGAACCACTTTAAGAACAGCAGATTCACTGGTGCTCAGAACTCAACAAATAACCTGCAGATTAGTGAGAACGTTCGGAGATTGAGCGTGATGTTTCTCAAGATAAGGGTCGTAAAATTGTGCAAAAACTCTAATGTGTCTAACTGGGCTACCATAAATCAGAATGGCAAGAGCTCTTTATACGGTTTTTCAATAAATAATGAAGGTAGCGTCAAAAGATCGATAAGCAAATGAAGGACAACCGTGAACCATCTGATTACGATGGGAGAAGAAGGGATAATGATAATGATGGGGGTTGTGATTATCAGGATCAATAATGTATTGATAAAAGTGATAAAAAGTGGTGCAGCCCGTTCCGTTTGAATTTCTACAGAAGGTACATTACTGAAATTATGAGTAGACTAGCAGGAAAACCCGTTGTACTAAATACAACGAGTACTAGAGCGGTAGGTACGGTAGTTTTTCTCCTGGCAGGAAAACATGAGGGCAACCACCTATCAATCAAGCGATTATTCTTACGAAGAAATCACGATCGTCAAATAAATCCTGTACGGCGCGTCCCAGAGAAATCGTTTTAGTATTTTTGAAACCGCCGTGAAAACTTCCCGACAGCACCCACCTTATTCTGGTTCGGGTTATGGGGTCGAAAGTGATCCGCGACATGGGGTCGACCGTAGCAAGCACGAACTCGGACGTTGCCGTTAGGGACGGCCAGGAATACGATCAAAGAGGTCTGGAAGATCGAGAGATAGCCTATAAACCTGGCCCTGAACTTGCTGATCATAGGCAGACCACTCTCATGAAAGTCCGTCCGTTCAGTCCGTTTGGCCCTGATGCAGTCACACACACGCGCACACACACACACACACACACACACACACACACGCACACACACACACACACACACACACACACACACACACACACACACACACACACACACACACACACACACACACACATACACACGCGCGCACGCACACAAAATAATAAACATTGCAAAATAATGATATTGCATCGTATCCACTTCATGTGCTGAATAATTCACGTTGCTGATCAATATTATCGAAATTTGATAATACTGAGGATAAGTTGTTAAAATTGCCTCATATCGGCTACGGGTTTGGTAGATATACCTAATTGGGGGAAGTGCACGCCAAGTGCGTTATTTCTACATGCAATCGAAAACAGTGACTGTCAAACGATTAATTATGTTCAACTATCGTTAGTGGTCAGGCGTTCAGGTGTATAACGCAAAGGCACACGTGGTTGCTTAACTCCTTGGTTGTAGTTTCATACGCCACAAATTTACCATCCATCTTAGGTAACAAGTGAAATATCACTCGTGCAATCCTTCGAAATCTGGGAGAAGATATGACGCAGGTGAATAGTGCGGGGGGAAAAGCTATAAACTAGCAAAACAAAAACTACTTCATGAAAAGTGAAAAAATGACGTCATCGATGCCGGCAGGACAGTTGGACTTATGATAACTAGTTTTTAGAATTTCATGTCTACAATGGAGGTAAGAAGGATCCAGGAAAAAGAAGAAGAAATAAAGTGGCGTTGAACGTAATTCTTGAACCCAACACCTCCGACAACCACACTGGATTAAGTGATGAAACTCAACGAAAAAACAATCGAATTTCGATTCATCAATAACACAATTATGACACGAACAATGGAATTTATTAATTTTCTTCGCTTATGAATCCATCTTCAAAAACAATGAAAAAAAAAGTTAATTGTCTTCGGTTTACTTATGAATGAAGAAGAATGAGAAAACAAAACCAAATTCCCAATAATCTGATGAAAAAGGTGTCAGCCATAGTCAACCAATAACGTCGAATGTATCGGTTTTACTGGCTTCGGTATTGGACACCATACTCGACTACGGTGTAGCCCAAAGGAGGGTATGTTTATATTTGCCTCCGTCGATTGGATAATTACCGAATTTGGCAGCTCCCATTGGTGGTTAGATCGAATGGAAATTGATTTGACGATTTTTAAACGCGTCAGAAAAAGTGCAGTTTGAGTTCAAACAGCCATTTAAAACTCGATGACACCGTACTGATGTCAGCACATAATAAGTTTTACGAACCGTGAAGAAGGTCGCCAATGGGAGAATGTATCGTAAACTGGTGGAACGCAATCAGACATTCGAGGTGCCGTGAAGAGCATTTTATTTCGTTTCGATGGATAAGCAATACAACGTAAAATTGTAGATCATACAGTACTAATTAACGCTCGCAAAGGGCGAGAATAAAAAAACCTGGACTTCCATAAACGTCTACCAAGGCAGCATAGCTTCCTCACATCGCAGGTGCATAATGTGTAGGATGAAAATGGTGGGTCAGGTTCTGGGTTATAGGCCTCAAAACCGGACTCAGCACCTTCACCCCTTACCAAAGTCTCCTTCATTTTCATCAATGTTTGCTGATGATTTGGTTTTTGCAACATCGATGTCTCCACTAAAACTGCGACTAACTGGCTGCAAGCATCCGTTGACTTGCTCAGCTAGCGGTGTTCCAAAAGGCGGATGAAAATTAACCCTGGTAAATCGAAAGTACTCACCTTTACGTACAGACGAAAGTGCGATGACCTCGCTATCACGTACTCGAGTGAGACCGCTCCCCTAACGTCATCTTATAAATAAATACTTAGGTGCAGGGGCGTTGCGTCCACTTGGGCCACTGCCCAGGCACCCAAAAACGGCAGTGGAAAAAAAAAAAAAAAAAAAAAAATCCAACCTAGTGTTCAGCTGACATGTGGATTTCCCTCCCAACACTCTACCTAGCATTTTTCACAAAGGTCAACAGCGACCCGCTACATTTCTCTGGCTACGGATATTCATTATTCTTGTAGAGCATCCATGGTGGCTCTTTCATGTTGGCTCCGTAGACTAAGCATGTTATAGCGTTGTAGGAATAAAGATACAGTAATCCATGTCCTGCAATCGAAATCGAAACCTAGGCTCCTGAAATTGGCAGGCCCTGGGACCTAGTGTTCCCATGGCAACTGAGAAAAGTGGCCCGTCCACGCATGCTCAGTCGCGTAAAAATGTTGTTCGCCACGCCCACTTTGAGCCCTATTCCCAATTTCCACCCAAAAATAGTTCCTTTTCACAATCGATTCGATCCCTTCGACTCAATTTGTCATCTCGACGACCATGGAGTGTTAATCAACGTTCTGCAAAGAACGTTACTGAATATCACTCAATCAGTAAATAAAGGGAAGGGTTGCCTTGGGGTGTTTTGCAGAAAAATCTGTTGATTTTGTGTTCTGGTTTGGTGCCACACCTTTTCAGAGCCCACGCACCGCTACTGCTTAGGTGTAACATTGGATAAGAGACTCACCTTCCAAGACCACGTTTCTGAGCTTGTGAAGCGACTCAGGAACTGCATCAGGATGCTAAGACCTGTGCTCCACATCCCCTGCCTATCTACATAGAACAGATTATTGGTTTACAAACCCATTCGAGGTACATGTTCGTAGGGATGTATGATACTTCGAAATGTATCGATACATATCGTATCGATATTTCTAAAAAGTATCGAAAAGATCAGGCCGATACTTTCAAAAAGTATCGATACATTCAAGTATCGATACTTTTAACAAACTCAAAATTAGAAAAGTTCCGGCCTCGTGTTGTTTTGCGCTTTCCCCTTCCAGTGTTCCAGTTCCACCACAGAATAATATTATTCTATGCCTGACATAAGTGCACAGTATCAGTTGAGTTGTTTCACGTTTCCAGCCCTACTAGATGCCGGACAGTATCAGTTGAATGAGTGATCATCTCCATTTTTATGTCAAGGTTGTTGACAAATGGTGGGACTTCAGGCATGGTAGCGATCAGGCTTTGTAGTCTTCTGTGAAACTTGGAAGTAAGAAAAGATCCTTGAAAAAAGTAACGGTGTCGATACCGCGAAAAAAGAAAAAGTATCCCGATACATTGCAAAAAAAAAGTATCAAAAAGTATCGATACTTTTTCTTAAAAGTATCGATATTTTGAAGTATCGATACTTTTTATACATCCCTACATGTTCGAACTCACAGTTTCGACGAATAGAGCAACAGCAAAACCTTACTCTTCACAGGGACATCATTCACGCTCCACCACTTGTCAGAAATGCTACAATTTACAATGACTTCGAGCTGGATCTGAATACAGAATCAATATCTTGGAGCATTTTGTGACAAATTCAAGAAGTAGCTTGACTCCTCTAGTTCCTCTCAAGGTCCTTTTGCCTTGAACAGAGTGAAAAATACCCGCCACCTTCATCGCTTCTACCTACCATTTTTGATCTAGATTAATGGGCCTCCTGAAAATTTGAAGAACTATTTAATTTTTTACATATTTACATTTAACTTTCTATTTATTTATTTTATTTTAAACATCTAGAGTTCCAATATTATACTTCTAATATTTTAAGTTGTAATGCGATTTTTACCAATTTATACGTTTATTACAATTCTTCAACAAGGTACGATACTATGTACTGGTCTTGAACAAATAAACCATAAATATATTGAATTAAAAAAAAAATCACCTTCAAAAACATTTCAGCACTAAAGCCAACAGATCGGATGGAAAAATATCGGATTTTCACTCTTCAGCGTACTGTCCAACGGCGTGTAGAAAAATTGGGACTTGAAAATAATGTTTTGTCAAGTAGAATATCCAAATTTTCACGCCACTTCTTTCCTGTATAGTTTATACTCCAAACATGGTTTCCACTGAAATTTGCATCCATACTTTCTGATCATCAGCCATAATAGTTTAAACTGAGGAGGCGGGGGAGGCACCAAACTCTGTTGTCTCATCCCCTCGAGACAAATTTAGCATTTGATTCGAGAGTTTCTTGAGAGCCACCTATTTCCGTGGAGGTTATTTATGTATCATTATGTGCGAGAACGAAGGGGTCTAGTCTATTTTTTCTCCCTCTTTTTCCTCTCTTCGACACTTTAAGAATCCAAAGTCTCTCGTGTTGAAGTTTTTTGTCTTAAACCAAAACACTGGTAGGTACAAACCCTGAGATGGGAAAGACCGCATGGATAGCTCGATTAGCGTCCTGAATTTGGATGGGTGACCCAAACCCTGTGTGTGGGTCTTTCTCCACAACCTTTCCGCACATGTCCCATCGTCCTGTCAAGGGATTCTGCACTCTAACAAATGTGTCTGCAGAAAGAGGATCAAGATCTTTGGCACTTAAATTGTACATCTCCGCGAACTTCACTTTGATGTCGGCTATCCCGTTCACGATATCGTCCGACGCTCCCTGCCACTCTTTTGCGAATGATCGGTAGTACTCATCCAGCTCCTCCAGTACTACTGCGTAATCGGCATCGAACATCGAAAACCTGCAAATGAGTATGACTCTTGGAGCTGTTCAGGTTTCGGGATTCCTGGAAGCCTTATGCCTCCCTCTTCGCTGACTCTAACCGGTGTATCAGCATACGACGGATTCGGACGGGGCCGGTAGACGGCAAGTGGTGGCTGTCACAACAGCTTGGGTCACAGTTTCCAACTGACTTCTGAACGCCTCCACTGGAGCCAACCGCTCTCCCACCAACGATCTCAAGCTTACCGGTATAAATAAGATACCCTTGGTAACTGCACGAACGAAACTGAAAATTTTTATTGGATACTGATAATCGCAATTATTGTAGCAACATGACCTACAACCCCCACAAATTGCATTAAAGAAGGTACCTACAGAGCTCTTCACAAATTATGCGCGAGACGAAGTAATTATTAATACTTTTGGCGACATCTGGGAGTATACTCATCGAAAATTATCGGGGAAAGAATCCCCATAAGTACTACTACCTACTTAGGAACGTGTTCCGATTACGACAACCTGCATTTGAGCTCACCTGGCACATACACTTATACACTGTATGCAGGTAAAGACATCGAATATCGGGAGTCGACACAGTGTCGGCCATATAAATGCGCCGATGCGGCATCTTATTGCTTCATGAAAGTGGAATATTACCCATGCATTTTCATTTAGATGGGCGGACACGACAATGTCGCAACAGGATTCAATTCCCGTTCTCGAGATGACAATCTAAACGCATAAATTCAACATTCCAACGAGTCCCTGTGACATTTTCGTTAAAGATCCACCTTAAAGATTTTTATCGCCTCCTTCCCTATTAGTTATTCATGAATCATGTTTATTTTTACATTGACTTACACTTACCTAGTTCTGTATTTTGCTAGGATCATTGTATTTAATTTTTGTCTACCCCCTTGTTAGAATGATGTATCGAGTAATTTTGCAATGGGGTATGGGGTCACAAAAGCGGCTTATGTCACTTTTTAATGAAACCAGATTCCATTCTGAGAACTTTGACACCAACCACACTGCCCTACGATAAGCAGTTCTTGTTCTATGATTTTTCTAAGTTTCCACCAGTTCAGACGTCATAGTGGACAGGAGGTCCCTCCCAGGCGAGAGGGGTGCAATGACGTCAGCACTGGTGAAAACTCTGAAAACTCATAGAAAAGTGGCCCGTACGGCGTACGGCGTACCGCGGACAGACAGAAATATTTTTATTGCAGTTTTGGATTCTACATACCTTGAAACGTAAACCATCAAATTTTGAGGGGGTAAGAATTTTTTTTTTTTTTTCATGCTCGATTCCAATGGTTCATTATTGAAAATAATAAACCAAAAGAGCTACTTAACGTAGGACAGCGCGGTTAGAATCAACATTTTTAGGATGGGATCTAATTCGATTTCAAAAATAAAATAAATACGTGCACATACCCCTTCAGGCTAGCCCCTAAATAAAGGAATAATAAGGATGCTGCATCCTAGCAGACTTTTATATTATGCTCCGAACTCACCTGCAGAAAGAAAGAAAAATCTACAAAACTTTTACTCTGAACCTAAAAGGTACAAATAATGTAGGAGGTAAATTGCTACGAATATTAAAACTGTTTTCAACTTCCTCCTATATTTATGCAATGAAGGAATGATTTCTCATCAATTCATAAATTAAATAGGAAGCAAGCGAATTCTCTGCTAAATGAGAGAGTGGGTTAGATAGTAGGAGTGACATGAGGTGTCCCATCCTTTACCAGATCCAACAGCATCTTGCCCTTGGATGTGCATATAGAAACCTGTTCCTTCCCCTGTTGGACACGTGTATAGAAACCTGTTCCTTCCCCCAAACCTTGAAATGTCTTTCAACGCTATTTGGCGGGCGCTTTTCCCCCCCAGAGTTGTACTCGTAGTTGGCTGATTCCATATTGTGATATGGGCCATGCGTGGAAGCTCGAGGAAAAATGGAACTGTCCGTAGTAACTCATAGTTATCATTATCGCAATGTTCCACAATAAATCACGGCATTTCTGATTAATTAGCAAGTGGCTGCCGTGGGAGAGGAAGTAGAGCGTATACAAAGGAGTTCTGTTTCTTAGAATTTCTGCACTAAAAGTGTTCATGAAGAAAAAATTATGACAGTATACATAAATGAAATATACCTAATATAGAATAAATTAAAGCCCTAACACAGGTGCCTCCTGAATCATCCTTACAAACTATGAATTCTTATAGGAATTTTTACATATTTTATGTACCCTTGAATGGACTTCACATATTTTTTAGGCAAAGCAACATGTTTTGTTTTACCGAAAAACCTCCAAAGGAATACTCAGGGCCGAAAATTGTAGAGGCAGGATGTTGCACGATCGGAATAAAACTGGAATCGGGGAACTCGACTTCGCCCTTCTACCTTTTTCCCGGAAACGAAATTTTATTATTCGTCGAATGGGATCAAATTCAGCCCTTAGTACGAAGTTTTAATTTTTAATGAATTTCCAGAGTCCCATACAGAATTTATAAAACTTGATTTATTTCTTTGGCAGCAATAAAAATAACGTAGTCCGAAAGTCTCTAAACTCTAAGGATTTTATTTCCTGAGAGGTACACTTTTTCGTGTATAATATGTAACTATCAGATTGTTACAACATATACAATATTTTGCCGCAAAAAATAGTATCGACATTCTTATTTCCACTTTTCAGTTCTGCTTTTGTTCACAAGTAGCTACCAATGTACCATCAATGTAACGTTGTGTACCGTTGTAACATCACGAATTCTTGTTTAGGGTATTACTACTACAACCCTCGCACCAGTTTTGAAAATTAAGAAAACAGCGTTTATGAAAGGAAATGACCGTCAAATCAATGTGAAGTCGTCACATCCTCTCCGGGGATTTTATATTATGGTAAATTTGTTTTCCCTAGAGAGAGCGTGAGGCCGAATCAACGATCCATGAAGCGTTCTAAAGAGCGATGTATAATTTTAATATTAAGATAAGACTAAAGAGCTTCATCGCGGCTAGACACTGTAGCGATGAGGAACCGAATCATATTATGGAGCACATTGAAAGATGATTCTAATGACAGTAGAATCCAATATTAGGGGCCCTGAAGCTCCATCTAAATGTGAAAATCGCAAGCTAAATAATCCTATTAAATTTTAAATGATAACGACAAAATTTATAATGATAAATGATAATGACATAATTAAATGATAATGATTGGTTTACTATCTTCTGATAAGAGTAAGTTTGGAGTTAGACCAACTAAGCGAAAAGAACAGGAAAACCTTTCAGTTTTGTGTTCAAGAGTTGCAATGGAAGATCTGTATTTCATTTCTGTATTACTAACTACTACCAAGGATCTACACATGCAAAAATCCGAAAAACTAAAAAAAAACTGAGATACGCAGGCCTTTTTAATTTAGGATGGCAGTTTTGGTGGTTGAAAGAGATTAGACCCAATTATATTATTGAAATTCTAAGACTAGATACTCCTATAGTATACTCTAGGCTATTACTACTCTAGGCTATTTCCAATCTTCAATGTCTATTGACTATTTTTGTTGCTGTAGATCTGTTGTTGACTATTGTTTATTATTCAGTGGTCTAATTATTTTTCTCTGACATTATTCTTCGAATCTATTACAATAAACAAAGGCCGCATTAATAATTTGAAATACCGACTAAACACCAAGATCATTCCGCTGCGATAGCCTACGTGTTGAACAACGTTCCGGAATTATGAATGAAAAGTGAATAATAGATCTTCGAGCCCCAGTCCAAAACAACTACACAAGAAAAAACTCTTAACCACAGCTCCGTAGAACTAATCAAACATTCGAACGAAAACGAGGTCCGATTAATTTTTCACGCCCCGCATTCATTACCATTTGAAAAGTCCTATCCCGATCATTTCAATCTCAAAGGTGAAAAAAAGTCATTACGTGGCTAATGACGTCATAAACGGACTCTACAAACCTCTTGTTTCGAATACCTCAAATTAGCCGAGACCCATTGGAAACGAGCCGGAATTAAAGTGAGCCTGTACCCTCTTTCGTATGATTTGTAGGGGCAAACGCTCTCTAGACGTTTATCGCTTCATCGATTTGAAGTTACGATAGACCGGTTAACACCAAATTAATGCAAATCGCTTTTACTCGGCCCGTCAGAAAGTTTCCGAGATACAAGTTCACACGGAACCGTTATCGCTGCTCGTGAGTTGATCGATGACTACATTGACTGGAGCTAGGGCATTACAGCGCTATGGCTTAGGAAGAAACGGATTAAACAGCTATAATAAAAAAACCAGTCATGCAGCATGACTTAATGAGCGAATTTTCAAAGAAATATTCGAATTAATGGCTATGGTTTTGAATAAAGGAAAACGTCGGTCTAAAATTTGGTTTTCTATGTATATTCTCTTCGTATTTATTTTAATTTGTACGTTTTGTCCATCCTGATTCTACCGTTTGTTTATTACGTAATTGTACTAAGTGCTTATTTATTTGATCGCTGTGGGTTCATATTAGGTAGGATAGGGTAGTTAGGACTTTTGACTTACCTACTCAAGAGAGTGCAGTAGGTAAAGGAGTTGTTATAGAAAATCATGAGTGCTTCAAGTGCAGGTTGTTTTAGCGAATTTTCAAAGAAAATGAAGCTATTGCAATGGCTTCGAAATTTAAATAATATAAATTTTTGGAAATTTTCTTCATAGAAATCCGTTTCAGACCATTCTAAAACGATTCCTGAAATTTAACACTTTTTTATATGTATATATATATATATTTATTTATATATGTGTCACTCCAGACGATAACTCTCGATAGAATTGAGATAAACAGCTCAAATTTGCACAAAAAATCTATCTTGGCAATCGAAAGGCTAAGTTCGAAGATGGGCGAAATTGGCCTACTCTAAGGAGGGTTTTGGCGCATTTAAAGTGCGCAAAAATTACCCAAAAATCCCCAAAATGTTATTTTCTAACAAGTGACCCCTCATTTTAAAGGTTTTTGCACGCTGAACACGATAGTGAAATCGGATTTTAGATATCTAAATCCGTTCTTAAATTAGAGCATTTAAAGTGCGCAAAAATTACCCAAAACTAGGATAATCTTTAAACTCTTACCCCCCCCCCCCCCACCCCCTTAGAGTGGTCAGATTGAAATATGTGAGAAGTATTAATTGAAGACGAGAGTTCGAAGCAAAAAAGGGGGAGGCAAACGATTAGTACAACTCCTTGAATTTACCCACAGCGATCAAATAAATAAGCACTTAGTACAATTACGTAATAAACAAACGGTAGAATCAGGATGGACAAAACGTACAAATTAAAATAAATACGAAGAGAATATACATAGAAAACCAAATTTTAGACCGAAGTTTTCCTTTATTCAAAACCATAGCCATTAATTCGAATATTTCTTTGAAAATTCGCTCATTAAGTCATGCTGCATGACTGGTTTTTTTCATGCAGGCTCAATCTTGAAATAAACTATGAAGGAAGGATGTGGTTTCTGGAAGGATCACTTGGAAGAACATGTGGGTGCTACGTTGAAATATTGTTCTATTCTAGTATTCAACATTGAGTGGACCTGAAACTGCTTGAGAATTATTGGAATCGAAAGTTGCCTGTACGGATACATCGCAACTTTCCATTCCACGTTATGGTTCACGATGTAAACAGGACCAATGGTGCAGTATAATTCGGATCGGTACCTAAGCACCTCTCATGTGATTTCCATATTGTTTTGTAGAAATACAAAAGTTGGTCGTCCAACCTAAATTATAAGAGAAGTAAGACTGTGTGATGATTTTTCTGCACATTGATACTCTGGTTTCTTCATTGAACCATGGACGTATTGCTATGGGGGTCGTTTCTCATTTGTATACCGGTAGATCACCTGCCTACTTTGAGTTGAATCAACTGAAAGCCTACCTTTGCTCATTGAGTCCCCTCTACTGAGTCACCTTACTCTTTATTTAATGTAAAATATCTAAAGAGACGAGTTTTTTTAGTCCAATGGAATGGAGAATTTGAATAAAAGTTAAATAGGTATAATCGCAAAGGAAATGACGTAAGAATTTTAGGACTCAGAAGATAATCATCATTAGCAAAGGCGTAGTCATAATGACCGGTTGTTAAAATTGAGCTGAAAATTATCAGAGCCTGATTAAAAAAAAAAACAAGGTAATATGAACACTTCTGATCCTGGCAGGGTCGCCAGATGTCTAAAATCAGGAACTGTCTAGGAAAGAACTGCGTTAAAATTGGTTGGGAAACCTAGGGAGATATTTTAGGCACAGTGTTTTACAGTCAAAAGCTGATATAATAATACTATAACGTCTTCCTTCTAGTAATACGTGGGCCGGTACTTGTCTATCTATGAAGGTATCATAACAATTATATGTCAAATGGGAAATTCAAGGAGTTGTACTAATCGTTTGCCTCCCCCTTTTTTGCTTCGAACTCTCGTCTTCAATTAATACTTCTCACATTTTTCAATCTGACCACTCTAAGGGGGGGGGGGGGGGGGGGGTAAGAGTTTAAAGATTATCCTAGTTTTGGGTAATTTTTGCGCACTTAGAATGCTCTAATTTAAGAACGGATTTAGATATCTAAAATCCGATTTCACCATCGTGTTCAGCGTGCAAAAACCTTTAAAATGAGGGGTCACTTGTTAGAAAATAACATTTTGGGGATTTTTGGGTAATTTTTGCGCACTTTAAATGCTCTAATTTGAGAACGGATCAAGATATCTAAAATCCGATTCCACCATCGTGTTCAGCGTGCAAAAACCTTTAAAATGAGGGGTCACTTGTTGGAAAATAACATTTTGGGGATTTTTGGGTAATTTTTGCGCACTTTAAATGCGCCAAAACCCTCCTTAGAGTAGGCCAATTTCGCCCATCTTCGAACTTAGCCTTTCGATTGCCAAGATAGATTTTTTGTGCAAATTTGAGCTGTTTATCTCAATTCTATCGAGAGTTATCGTCTGGAGTGACACATATATATATAAATACATATATACATATAAAAAAGTGTTAAATTTCAGGAATCGTTTTAGAATGGTCTGAAACGGATTTCTATGAAGAAAATTTCCAAAAATTTATATTATTTAAATTTCGAAGCCATTGCAATAGCTTCATTTTCTTTGAAAATTCGCTAAAACGTCTACCAAAATGGGTGAGGAAGACTCACTTGCTGTAACATGGACGTATAGAATTAGTTGGAAAAAAAATTGGTAAAATATCAATTTTGGTTTATTATTTTCAATAATAAATCTTTGGAATGGAGCATGGAAAAAAGTTAACCCCCCCTCCTCGAAAAATTTGATAGTTTATGTTTCAAAGCATGTAGAATCCACACATGCAATAAAAAAAACCTGTAAATTATTACACAAAGGTTCATTATTTACCTGTACAGATGCCCATTCTGAGTAGACCACAATTTTCCGTGGTGAATACCCTCGAGCTCCCACCAGGAAAGCCCTAAAATGGAGTACTAGAGCCGGCCCGGGAATTAAAGTTTCATAAAAATGCGCGGGATTCAATAATTCAATAATTAATTATGTTCAGTTATTCATGAAGCATAAGGTAAACAATCAACCGCTGTGTAATAATTTACTTTACGGATAGATGCAATACTTTATAGATGCAAACGAACGGCTGGTCGCACAATGCTCCGGGTGGTCTCAAAAAATTGTTTAGTTCAAGATCAATTTTTGAAAACGTAAAAAAACCATACCCCTCTATTGGAAGTTTTCGAGCTACGGCGTTCTGAAAATTGCAACCCCTACTTTTAACACCTTCGAGATGACTGACAATAACGCCGAGCTTCGAGGACGAACTAGACCCCAAACGGGACCTACAAACCAAATTTCATTAATTTTGGTTCATGGCAATTAAGAAAAGTGCTAAGCACGGGTTACGGCGGACGGACAGAAATTTTTTAATTCGATTTTCGGATTCTACGTACCTTGACACGTAAACCATCAAATTGTGGGGGGGGGGGGGGGGGTAACTTTTTTTTCCATGCTCGATTCCAAAGGTTCATTACTGAAAATCATAAACCAAAATTTCTGTCTGCCCGCTGTACGCCGTACTTAGCACTTTTCTTAGTTACCATGGACCAAATTAGGTTTTTGGTTTGTAGTTCCCGTTTGGGATCTAGTTGGTCCTCGAAGCTCGGCGTTACTGTCAGTCATCTCTAACAGGTGAAAAATAGGGGTTGAAATGACGTTTTTTTTAAACGTTTTTAATTGATCTTGAACTAAAGAATTCTTTGAGACCTCCCGGAGCATTGTACGACCAGCCGTTCGTTTGCATCTAAAAGCTTCGTCAACATGATCGTGAATCAAACGGTATAAATCCAGCCGAGATATCATTGTTAGGGAGCACCGGATTATAATCAAGGATTGCTGTATGAAGTCCAGTTGGTTGTTTTGTGATATGATTTCATTTGAAAAAATGATGGATCTTTTGGATTTTGTGGACAGGTACTTTTGTAACTTGAACAAACGGTGAAGTATTGAGTAAATTATTACACAACGGTAAGTTATTATACAACGGTTTTGTACGTAGAAGGGGCACCTATACAGGTAAATTAGTACACAACGGTTTATTATTTGCTTCATGAATAACTACAAATAATTTTATGACTGAATTATTGAATGATGCGCATTTGCGTGAAACTTTAATTCCGGGGCCGGCTCCAGTACTCGATTTAGGGCTTTCCTGAGGGAAGCTCGAGGGTACTGACCACAGAAAACAGTGATCCACGCAGAAGGGGTCTTTGCAGGTAAATAACAAACCTTTGTGTAATAATTTGCAGCGTTTTTATTTATCTCTATGCAGAGCATTGGTCCGACGGCAATGAAATTCGTAGGGGGCCGTCTAACGGCCTACACGCACAATCCCTGGAAATTTCACTAGAACTGATCTAGTAGATCTGGAGTTCGCCTGTGAGAACAACATCCGACATCTAACCCCCCCACAAACCCTCCAAATCTTAGGGAATTACGAATATTTCTAGGGTAGTTTTTGGGCTCTACTAGGATTTCACGTTTGTGCATGCGCAGACGAAAGTTACTGCGCTTTATCAATGACTTTATCAATACGGGACTATCTGTGGCTCAACCCTCACCTACCTTCGTAAGTGTAGTTGTGGGCACTAGAAGGATTCAGATTGACGCATGCGCAGACGAATGTTACAGTACTTTTTCAATACATTAGATATGGGACCATCTGTGCCCCAACCCACGCCTACCCTCAAAATGTCAACTCACTGCGATTATTTTTTCGGGTAGTTATGGGCTTTACAAGGAATTGGCGAACATTTCGTGTTTACGCATGCGCATCCGAATGTTACAGTCCGAATTTGATGAAATCGATGTGGAACCATCAGGGTACCGTTCTGCATCATCTACTATTCTAGGGTAGTTGAGCTTTACAAGGATTTCATGTTTGAGCATGCGCAGACGGAAGTTACAATACTTTTTTAATGAATTTGATAAGGGACCTTCTGTGGCTAACCCCGCACGTACCCTCCGAATTTCAACTCATTACGACCATTATTTCGTATAGTTTTGCCTGGAACAAGTAACTGACCCCAGACAGACAGACACGGACCCAAATAATTATGTTCGCTGATGTCTGAAACGTAAAATGCGGATGGAAATTTTCATTTTCGTTTTTCTCGACTCTTGCACGAACACAAAGCTTCCCTACCTTCGGTAGTGAGAAAGCAAAAATTTGAAATAACATCGAAAATCTAGGTTTTTTCACAAACTCCCCTATAACTGTTTGTGGCATGGTAGATACTTTGGCACTTTTTAGGGAGTGGTGGACCCATAAGATTGGGAAAAGAAAAATGAAAAAAATTCGAAAATTCCCCATTATTTAAGTATTAATTATTTAAATTCGTGGGAGGGGGTTTCAGTAATGTGTGTACTCACCTTGAGATATACATATTTATATTAAAGAATAATTTAATATATTTGAACAATTAATATTTAAATGATTATATTTAAATAATTAATACTTAAATAATGGGGAATTTTCAAATTTTTTCTTTTCATAAAAAAAGTTAGAACTTTTGGAAAAATGGTAGTTTGAAGCATGTTTTCAAAAATAAGCGTCATTTTCTAAAATGAGGATCATTTGAAGTAAAAATGCGGCAAGAAATTGCGTATCAGGTCAGTTGACATCTGACTGGCTTTTGGCACAAGGAGGCGGAGTGAAGCTTCGGGTGGACTGTTCTCAATGCTGCCAACAACCCAACATCAGACACTACCAACCTCCGTAGCAACCTTCAAGAACCTCTGCCGTGACCTTTCGTGAACCTCCCCTCGGTTTGATGTAGAGGACATGTTTTTTTAATTTATTTGTAAATTTGCGGTTCCATCTATCCATCTATGATTTGCGGTTCTGTACATCGTTTGAGGTGATGCACGAGCGGTCTAAGCGGGATTTGAGTTGAACTGCTCAGCGATTTAGCTGATACGTCATTTCTAGCAGGAACTCAGAAATTCAAATTTCACACTCGTTTTCTGCCTAGTTTCCGAGATAAACATCTCTTTATGTGGTCAATCTGTGTTAACTTCCGTTATTGAACAGAATTTGGAGGGAAAAATGAGAACTTGCAACCCACAAAAGTTGACCATTATATTTAAATAATTAATATTTAAATAATTATGATTAAATAATTAATACTTACACAATTATTATACTTAAACAGGTATTTAGTATTTAACTAATTGTATCTAAATACCTAATTAGTATTTAAAAAATTATATTTAACATCCATTAGGTAAATAATTTCTGTGAAACGTCCTCCAAAATAGGTACTCTTCCAAAATGAGGACAGCTATTGTGAGAAGTATCAACAGTAAAGGCAGAATGTACACCGTTTAATTATGTTTTACTAGCTGTACCACGCATGCGTTGCGTTGCAATGCGAACCAAAGGATGAATGTGCTCTTATCCAGCAGTCCCACTGAAGCTTCATTCCAAATTTGAGCCTAGAAGGTTGAATAGGAAAGAGATTGCTCTCAAAGCTCACTCAGTGATCATGGCCATAACTCTGTCATACTTACCCAGCAGTCCCACAGAAGCTCCACTCTAAATTTGAGCCTGGTGAGGCTCAAACGTTCCAATAGTCGATTAGACTCGTGAAACCCATATGCCCTTAATCAACGCTCTAATCCCCGAATTGGTAAACCAATGATCAATTTTAACCAAGGTTAGGTTTTTTTTTTTTGTGAGACCGGCTCTCCGAAAGGTTTTCTGGGGCTTTCTGGGCACCATCCTAACAACAACGAGGGGCCGCCACATCGACTTGTTATTTAGTTTCTTACTAGTTTCTTACTGTGACCACACCCTGATCAACATAACTAAAACTCTGTCATTATACCTAATTCCGTTGGTCGAAACAAGAAGCCCGGAGTGTTACAAACCGTAGGCCAGCTATAAGTGGTATCGACGCCATGATCGTGATGGCAAGGCCCACAAGAGGCAGGTACAGCTGAAACTGGGACATCTACCATTATGTTCCAGGTCAGCTTTGATGATCAGCCTTGGTTGAATTAGTTTCTATTAGGAAACTAATGAAGTTTGCTCAAATCATTTGTTTTGTGAAATGCACACACGATGATCACATGCACAATGTTCGAGCGAATGGTAACAGAAAGGGAGAGTAAGACTGCTTGGCCTGCCGTCGATCTTGAATCATCTGAGTAAACAATGACGCGCAAAAAAAAATCGAGCAAAGCAGAGGATTCTCAGCCCCGTAGAACCCCGAACCTTGTAAGTGATAAAAATCCAAGTCAGCAGAGTGGGTACCCACAGTCAAAAAATAAATACCTGCACGAAAAACAGAAGTGGGCCAATTGATGAGAGATCGGCTAGCAGGGTTCCTTTGGATCCCCTGTGGGGACTATTTTCCAACGGAGGATTCTGTTGATAATACAGTAGACTTAATAATTTGCTAGGCATTCTAGATTCTGCTATTTGCCTAGGAGTTCTAACTCAAAAAACAAAATGCGACCTAAGGATTTCTCCAATCTTACTAATAGGCAGGAGAGTTTCTACTAACCTTTCCAAAGCCCAAAAACTGATGTGGCGATATTCTCTTCGTGGGGACCTTCTTTATAAACCTTGATGTCAAAAAATCAAACACTTCAAGGGCTTTTTAGTTGCTTCAGTTTGAAGAAATCGCACCCGGGCACTAAATAATTCACAAGGCTTCTCTCTTCTCTAGTCACATTTGAGATGCTCATTACATCGCTCCCCAGGTCCAGCACATGACGGTCGAACCCTTCACAAATTTATACGAATTTTCGCTTCATAGCGCAGCAGGTACTCCGATAGCGTTTCAATATAATTCAGAAATTATTCTACCCTGTGCTCACGATAAATAAAGCGACTACTGCAATATACTTTTAATCCAAAGAAAAGAGCTCGCATAAACACAAATGCACGATCAGAAAAGTAAATTAAGACCTGGAGAACTCACCAACAGTCATCAGTGGCGCCAGGATCATAAGCTGAACAACGTTATTAGTTCCGGTTTAAGCCACCTGACGCGCTCCAAAAAAAACTACAAATAATAACATAACTCTTTACGGATGTATGGAATTATGAATTCTATATTTGGTTACCACAACACACCGTTGCACAGTGTATGAGGTAGCTTCGCCCACCTGAGTCGATACTACCTACAAAATAAGTTGAATGAAATAAAGTCTCATAAATTAGGCGGTGAAAGACACGTCGAGAAACATCTACTCCGCCACCTGGACGAATGTATAGGAGAGAACCCATGGATTTGTTTTATTCTCTTTTGTTTATCATTTTCAATACCTACTGAACCTTTGGAATCGAGCATTGAAAAAAAAACCCCACCCCACCCCAAAATTGCTTCCGTTTCAAGGTACGTAGAATCCGAAAATCGAATAAAAAAATTCTGTCCGTCCGCCCTGAACCGTACTTCGCACTGTTCTTGTTTACCACGAACCGAAATTAATGAAATTTGGTTTGGAGGTCCCGTTTGGGGTCTAGTTGGTCCGCGAATCTCGGCGTTATTGTCCTTCATCTCTAAGGGGTGAAACGCTGCAAAGTCCTTGTCACATGGGTTTATTATTCTATTGGAGTTCTAGAGATTTTTGTTGGCTGTTAAATGTATTGTTTCTTTCATGCGGAATGATTGAAATAGCTATTTCTGATGACTTCCACCAATTTTGGCCCCCAAAACATGAAATAGGGACGCTTTTTTTTTTTTTTTTTAAGATCATCTTTGATCATTGGTAGTGGCATTTAATGGTCTTGATTCACCTGTTTACACTTTTTCCAATGTTATTGTACACATGGATGGTGATTTCAGACAGTTTTCCAGATTTTTGACTCATAAAAAACCAATTTTGGGAGCTGAACCTTTGGTAAAACCTCAATTTCCGAGTCTTTGGTCAAAATCGACTTCATATTCGGTCTTCTCGTCCTCAAAAACATGGAAAAGGATACCTCTAAAGCTCATGTTACTAACATGTTGTTAAAACGCAAAAAGTACCTATTTTTATACACATTTTCACTCATAACACCCCTGGGTATATTCCGATCGGGCTGAAAAGTTTCGGGACACAACTAGGGCCCAAATGGAGCATGTGTGCGAAAGAACGACTTTTTTAGACCGAAAATGAAGCCTGTACACGTGATACGGCGTACGGCGGACGGCGTACGGCGGACGGCGGACGGACATTGCATTTTTGGAATCTACGCACCTTGAAACGGAAAAGAAAAAATTTTGAGGGGGTGTTATAAAAATTTTTTGCTGAGCGAATACATAGGTGTATTATTCACAGAATAATAAACCAAAATCAATGTTGGGAGCTGAACATCTGGTACAACCTCAATTTTCCACTCTTTGGTCAAAATCGACTTCATATTCGGTCTTTTCGTCCCCAAAAACATGAAAAACGATACCTCAAAAGCTCATTTTACTAACATTTTGCTAAAACGCAAAAAGTACCTATTTTTACACACATTTTCACTCATAACACCCCTGGGTATATTCCGATCGGGCTGAAAAGTTTCGGGACACAACTAGGGCCCAAATGGAGCATGTGTGCGAAAGAACGAATTTTTTAGACCAAAAATGAAGCCTCTACACGTGATACGGCGGACGGCGTACGGCGGACGGCGTACGGCGGACGGACATTGCATTTTTTGAATCTACGCACCTTGAAACGGAAAAGAAAAAATTTTGAGGGGGTGTTATAAAAATTTTTTGCTGAGCGAATACATAGGTGTATTATTCACAGAATAATAAACCAAAACGCTGCAAATCCCTGCACAACGGTTTATTATTTTGTATAGAATACCCTTCTGTTACAGATCACAGCTCTATGTATAGATAACCCGTCTATATAATATGATATACTGTACTATTCTATTATATGCATATTATGTAGATCGCAGACACTCCGTAGGTTAGTACCTAACCCCGTACTCGTTACTAGGTACCTACCTAAATCACGAGTTAAATGTTGCTAAAATAATTCTGCCGATGACAAACAGTACCTAACAAAAAGAAACACACATAATGAAGTTCTGAAAAGAAATTGTTGATGAGGAGTGAAAAAAGTTGCAAAAGTACCTACCAACAAACTCCAGCCCCTTCTACGTAGATGGTATAATTTACCGTTCTGTAATAATTTACCGTTGAGTAATGATTTACCGTAGTAATAATTTACCCATCAATAATACTTCAACGTTTGTTCAAGTTTCACTACCTACCAACAAACTCCAATAGAGCCATCATTTTTCAAATTAAATAATATCACAGAACAACCAACTCGACTTCATACTCCGCCAATATAATCAGGTGATCCCTACCAATGATTGGCCGTATTCACAAATTCCTATTGTGGGCGCGTCTCTGGTTACGAGATTTGGTTTGGAATGTATACAATTTCATTCACACTGGAGTCGAAAATGCCTGTCGGTGCAAACTTCGGGGCCTTACTGTGAACGAACGGCTGGACGTACGATGCTCCGGATGGTCTTAAAAAACTCGCAAGTTCAAGAACTATTTAAAACCGTAAAAATATTTACGTAAAAAAATGGTATAGGCGTTTTGAAAATTTCAACCCCTATTTTGAACCCCTTAGAGATGACTCACAGTAACGTCGAGCTTCGAGGACCAACTAGACGCCGAACGGAACCTATAACCCGAATTTCATCAATTTTTTTTTCATGGTAACTAAGAAAAGTGGCCCGTACGGCGTACGGCGTACGGTGTACGGCGTACGGCGGACAGACAGAAATATTTTTATTGCAGTTTTGGATTCTACATATCTTGAAACGTAAACCATCAAATTTTGAGGGGGGGTAAGAATTTTTTTTTTCATGCTCGATTCCAATGGTTCATTATTGAAAATAATAAACCAAAATAGGGGGTGAAATTTTCAGAACGCCGTAATCAACAGAAGGGTATGGTTTTTTCTTACGTTTTTAAATTGATCTTCAATTAAAGAATTTTTGGAGACCACTCGGAGCATTGTACGTCCAGCCGTTTGTTTGCACCGAAAAGCTTCGTCAACATGATCGTGAATGAAACGGTATAAACCCGGCCCAGATATCACTGCTAGGGAACACCTGATTATAATCATGGATGGCTGTATGAAGTCGAGTTGGTTGTTCTATGGTATTATTTCATTTGAAAAATGATGGGTCTTTTTGATTTTGTTGATAGGTACTTTTGCAACTTCAACAAACATAATATTATGCTTCATGAATAACAAAAAATAATTAATGTTCGAATTATTGAATCCTGCGCATTTTTGTGAAATTGTAAATCTCGGGCCGGCTCCAGTACTCGATTTAGGGCTTTCCTGAGAGAAGCTCGAGGGTAGGTATTGACCACAGAAAACAGTGATCTACGCAGAAGGGGGCATCTATACAGCGAAATAATAAACCGTTGTGTAATAATTTGCAGTTTTTTTTTTCGTTCAATAGTAAATTGGAAGGAACTGTAACTATTCTGGTTTCTAGCGAGAACAATTTTCAGGTTCAGCCTCTCAAATGCGGATTCCGATTAGCCACTTCACAGGCAATATTCACCCTTTTGTAGGAATAAAAACGCTGCAAATCCCTGCACAACGGTTTATTATTTTGTATAGAGTACCCTTCCGTTACAGATCACAGCTCTCTGTATAGATAACCTGTCTATATAATATGATATGTACTATTCTATACATATTATGTAGATCGCAGACCCGCCGTAGGTTAGTACCTAACCCCGTACACGTTACTAGGTACCTACCTAAATCACGAGTTAAATGTTGCTAAAATAATTCTGCCGATGACAAACAGTACCTAACAAAAAGAAACACACATAATGAAGTTCTGAAAAGAAATTGTTGATGAGGAGTGAAAACCGTAGGTTAGTACCTAACCCCGTACTCGTTACTAGGTACCTACCTAAATCACGAGTTAAATGTTGCTAAAATAATTCTGCCGATGACAAACAGTACCTAACGAAAAGAAACACACATAATGAAGTTCTGAAAAGAAATTGTTGATGAGGAGTGAAAAAAGTTGCAAAAGTACCTACCAAAAAACTCCAGCCCCTTCTACGTAGATGGTATAATGAACCGTTGTGTAATAATTTACCGTTGAGTAATGATTTACCGTAGTAATAATTTACCCATCAATAATACTTCAACGTTTGTTCAAGTTTCACTACCTACCAACAAACTCCAAAAGAGCCATCATTTTTCAAATTAAATAATATCACAGAACAACCAACTCGACTTCATACTCCGCAAATATAATCAGGTGATCCCTAGCAATGATTCTATCTCCGCCAAATTTCCTATTGTGGGCGCGTCTCTGGTTACGAGATTTGGTTTGAATTGTATAGGTACAATTTCATTCACACTGGAGTCGAAAATGCCTGTCGGTGCAAACTTCGGGGCCTTACTGTGAACGAACGGCTGGACGTACGATGCTCCGGATGGTCTTAAAAAACTCGCAAGTTCAAGAACTATTTAAAACCGTAAAAATATTTACGTAAAAAAATAGTATAGGCGTTTTGAAAATTTCAACCCCTATTTTGAACCCCTTAGAGATGACTCACAGTAACGTCGAGCTTCGAGGACCAACTAGACGCCGAACGGAACCTATAACCCGAATTTCATCAATTTTTTTTCATGGTAACTAAGAAAAGTGGCCCGTACGGCGTACTGCGGACAGACAGAAATATTTTTATTGCAGTTTTGGATTCTACATACCTTGAAACGTAAACCATCAAATTTTGAGGGGGGGTAAGAATTTTTTTTTTCATGCTCGATTCCAATGGTTCATTATTGAAAATAATAAACCAAAATTGGAAGAGCTGTAAAGCGACAGGGGTTATGAAAAGAGGGTGTGGGGGTTGGTTCATAGATGGTTGGCAGCAATATTACAGGTATCAAAACATTCAAGTCCGCATGCCTTATTTCCAAGGTTGACTGAAAATTCTAATACAGAGCTCGATCCCCGCAGATTCGCAGCAGCTAGGACACGAAGAATGATGGAGGTTACTCTAGTAGCTTGTTTGTTGTTGTTTGCATGACATAATACATCACACATTAAATCCTTGAAATGGAAAAACCCAGAAACATCTCCAGAACTGAGGACACTGGGAAAGGAGAATAGAGAAGGACAGTTTTCTTTTCTCCATATTGGCGGTCCGTATTGGAGGGATAGTAGAAGAGGAAGAGTACTGAGAAGAGATGGGTACTACCTCCCAATTTTAGAGTTATCGACTCAGTCTAGTCAACATGGTCATTATGGCAGTCCGTGCAGCAGATGCATGTCAACGGCGTTCCACCTGCTAGTTCTCATTTCATTCCTATTTGACTTCAAACAGGGTACTCACAGTGGGTACTATGCTTCATGGAGTTCAACATCCATACAACACTCATTCACCACACGTCAAAGACGTTGAAATGATAATCATTAGCACTCCACTTCATTTTTGTTTCAGAGGCACGCCCAAGCGATCATTCGGGAAGACCTAAATTTAGAAGGGGACGGCATGCGCATGATTAAGGAGTTAACAGGTAAAACTGAGGCCACTGAGAAGCAATAATATTTCTAGACAATGATTTGTTTCCAACGCCAAAGCTCCTCAATGAAAGACGACGATGTCTCCATTACAGAAAAATAACTGACCTCAAGCATCATCAACCTCATTCCCTCAAGCACTAATTTCAACCCTGTAAAAATGACGTACCGGCCGCTAGGTGGCTCGCCGAGCGCTTTATTCCCCTCCTGTAATGAATATTCCAACACCCGTCTGATTACAGCCCGTCAATCGTTGCGCCTCAACGCTGTTCTTCCGACGTTATCTTGCTCCTTGAGTCCACTGCGGAAGCGTTTGATATTAAAAGTTGATTCTTCGGGAGAAAAAGCTACTGCGAGCTGCTTTTACACGGTAAGGAGCGTCCGAGGGGGCCATTATTATTGAAAACACACGGTTAAGTAATGCAGGCTTTGAGATGAAGTCAGCTCGAGCGGTATAATAACTACCACTTGACGCTAATGGCATACTACGCAAGGTGAATTCTACGGCTCGTCAACCCGTTTCTGTAACGTCTCAAACGTGATTGAAGCGAGGTGAAGAGTAATAACACGAGAAAAAACAGTAATAACATCAAACGGAAGGAAATTAAAAATATAAGTGAGTCGAGTCAAACTGATGGAATAATACAGAAGAATGGGACGCAGGAACGGTGCAAATAAGTTACTCTAACTTGACTAAAGTAAGAATCCATTTCAGGCCGGCGTTTGACTGCCCGCCGGCGCGGAAGTGATCGGCTGTCCTCAGGAGGATCTGAAGTTGATCACCGCCCGAGGTTGTGACGAGGGGCGTTGGGATTCGAACCGACGCTACGGAACTCAGTTGCCGCGCGCCGTCCCAATCAACCGCCAAGTAACTTCAGCTTTGTAACCTCTTGCTTGACTGTGTGTGGCTACTTTAACCACCAAAGACGCCACAAACTGGTAATCGGCTCTCAGAGAGAACGCGAAGAAATTATTTCGCACGATACAGAAAACTACAATAAACTTGTGATGATGAACTCTCTCCGATTCAATGATTCAAACTTTCGAACAACTTCAAACTCGTAGTACGGAAAACTTTTGAGGGGCAATCCAATAAAAACTGGACAGTTAACAAAAGAGGTGGAGTGGAATTGCCTTCACTAAAATGTTGAGCAGTGAAAGTATTTTAAACTAATCATAACGCCAATTAGATACATGAACTACCAAGCGCGCAATACCGAAAAAGGTCGTTGTGTTCCTGAACATTATTAGCAACAAAAATAACCTTCCAATAGAGAAGCTGCGTCGCTTATGATGCGCGACACAAGGACGTAATTAAGAAATGCTAGGCCGTATAGGTTAATAATGAAGGCGGAGAATGCCGTGTAATTAATACTGAAGTACTTTTGGGTTTAGTTGCCTCAGCTTTGGATGTAGCAATGAACTCGTGAAAAAAAAAACTGAAACCAATTCGAACGAGTTGAAGCATGAACCGACATAATTATGTGATGAACGCATCAGGTTAGACAAGATTCCACCTGCAGTAAAACTTGGTGCAAATAAGGCTAAGGACCCTATGCTAATGCATTGAAATGAACGTCTTAAAAGTCAGGAAACGATATTTTACTCGGGTGGAAAATTAGTAATAATTAAGAGGGCACGTTTATTGCCTCCTAACAGACTCACAGTGTACAGTGTAATTGTTCTTTTGTTGAGAATAACCAATGTTTATACAAAGGAGGCACTTCCCTAATCCAGCGGGAGATCTACACCGTAGGAGGTACGCTTGTGGAGATATGAATGGGACGTAATAAGTACGTTTATTCAAAGGGAACGAAATTTCTCTTTTCTATTTCAATTACCTCTCCAAACGTTTCCCAAACATGCACAAACTGTACCCAACCATCCGTAACCTAAATCATCATGTACCTAATTCTCCAAATGAATACACAGATAAGTACAGGAGTTTGACTCAGATTCCATCAAGTTTATGATACTGATTACCAATAAAGTAATACACTCAAAAAATAATAATTAGGTACCCAGTGTTTTCAACAGTCGGTAATAATAAAACAATAATAATCAGGTACCTAATGGTTTCAATAACACGTCAATATTGCGACTTGTACTCTTCCGTTCATTTCATCATATTCTCAACTCCTACCACTAAAACTGCTCTTGATCCCTAAAACCATCAACGCACCGTGGAGCATTCAATTATTACCTACACCATGTTCACTAAAACCTCAAAAACCCTCGAAAACCCCTATTTTTACACCCAGTTTTCAACGGTAACACCCCTGGGTGTATTCCGATCGGGCTGCCGATCTTCGGAGCACAACTAGGAACCGACTGCGTTCCCAAATGGGAACCAAAACTGTGTGCGAAAGAACAAGGATTTTAAACCAAAATTAAGGCTGAAACTTCGTTAGAACCTCAATTTTCCGCTATTTCGTAAAAATCTACTTCATATTCGGTCTGCTCGTCCTAAACAACATGGAAAACGATACCTCACAAGCTCATGCCAACAAAACACAAAAAACCCTATTTTGACACCCATTTTTTACTCATAACACCCTTGGGTATATTCCGATCGGGCTGCAAAGTTTCGGGACACAACTAGAGCCCAAGCAGAGCATGTGTGCGAAAGAACGGATTTTTTAGACCAAAAATGAAGCCGATATGCATGACACGGCGGACAGCGCACGGTGTACGCGGACGGACGCATTTTTGGAATCCACGCACCTTGAAACGTAAGAGAAAAAATTTTGAGGGGGTGTTATAAAAATTTTCTGCTGAGGTATTAATACATAAGCGTATTATTCCCAGAATAATAAACCAAGAGACGACCTAGGATTTTGTCTGCCGGCCCACCATGCTGCCTATCGTAGGGGCCGAATCTGTTGGAGGAATATGAGCCCATATTGAGAATGGTTAGTCTCCGGCTATCGTTTACTCTTCCCTCTTATCTGAGAGAGATAACCTTTACAACTATGAATGGAGCCTTTTTTTTCACTCAGATAGGAACTCCACCACCGTACCGACCTGAATAACTTCTTTTCATGGCCAATATCAAAAAACCCGTCCGGCTCTAACATGACACTTATTAGCGTCCCGGGACGGCACCAAAGGGCCACTATCCCCTCCCCTCCCCTTTGCTACCCATCCAAGTTGTTGCTTTGTATACAATGCAATTTTGAGGAAGTCAATTTTCGTTAGACTCATGCATCTGATTAAGTATGAAAAATGTTACACCCACTTGGCTGACCATAATTTTGAGTAATGTAATAAGAATGACACTAGCTGAATCTTCCGTGTTTTGCATAGGATAGAACCGAATGACAGGTATGGTACACAACAGTTTCGGAACATCAAAGTAGGTTTATTGCTACGGTTAGGCATGCAGTTTTCCACCATCACTTTCCACTGCAACGCCCAACTCGGTGGCCCAAAATCCTTGTAAGTTTCGAATTTTGGAATTCTGATAGTAGCATGTTTCAAGACAGACTAACCACGATATGCTCCCCAAGTTTTATTTCATTCGGGATGATTGTAAGCCTTGACGTAGATACAGACAGAAAGACAGAGCAAAAAGAATGAGAAAGATTGATATGACTCAGAAACGGGTCAAACAATAACACTTCATCACTTTTATAAAGACAAATATAACGGGTAATACCAACCTACTTTATTTTCTACTGGAAAGTAGACGGTGATATGAGATGGTACATATATCTCATTTGGACGAGACACGAGAAGTTAAATTTAAACTAAATATGGAAATATGGATGACACCATTGCCGCTTTCCACGTAATTTTGGAAACTAAAAAATATTAATGTCATTCCGGCGAACCGATTCGGTTCTTCTCATCATCAACAACAACACAGCAAATCTAGAGGAAAATACACTGCCAAGGACATGGCAAAGAAGCTTCCTCGTGGCCTTCACAGTATGTCACCATTAAATTTTCATATATAAAGATTCAGATTAATTAACGGAATTATTTAACTGTTATTTAATAATAAGGGTACCTAATTCGAAGTTAGTATTCATGCTTTAAGATAAAGTAATTTAGTCCACATATAGAACTGAGAACGCAATGAGTCCCTATCAAATTTCAACTTCCTAGGGTGAACAGGAGAGAATTTAGCACATCAGCTGAGCAGGGCGCGGAGCCCGTCATTTCATTCGTCAACGCAGAGGCCCTTCCAGGTTTATAGTTCCATGGTCTGGAACACTCGACGTTTGGAATGTACGCGGTGCCAGTGCCACGTGCCACTGCCACCGCTGATTCAATCATGATGAATGTCGTATGGGACCTCAACGGACCTTAACCGCATCACCCCTGAAAATCTGACCAAAATCCGTTCAAAATTGATGGAGTTATGACCGTAACAAGAAAATCTCGTTAGCGCCTGCGCAGAGGCTACCGTAAATTCGATCATGATGAAACTGATAGGGGACCACCTAGCGCTAAACCCACACAATTCCTGAAAATTTGATTGAAATCGGATCAAAATTGTGAAAGTTATGGCTTTGGCAAGGAAATGTGGACAGACAGACAGACACGAAACCAAATTAATATGTTCAGAAGGCCCTGAAACGCAAAATGCAAGTAGACATTTTGATTTTGGAGCACACAAAAATTTTCATTTCGAAAGTGAAAACAAAGTTTCCGCTGCCTTGCAGACTCGGAAGCAAAATCAGCAATAATTTCAGAACCATCGGTATTTCCCATTGCCTTCATCAGGGTTCCAAGCCCTGTAGTTAAGATAGTGAGGAACTGTTTGAACTAATGCAAGGAAAATGGAAATTTAGCATCAACCAAAAGTGATAGGTAATTAGAGTTCGGATGTACACATACGCACTTGAAAATCGCAAAGTAATGCATTTAAAAGAGACAACATAAACTCGAAACCTTCACAACTCATGAAATCAAAGAACTCGATAACAATTCTGAAACGTAACCCTTATTCCGTTTACCACAAATTTATATTTAAGCATCCACAGGTATATAACTCACATAAACACAGATAACAGTGAAACCTGACCTGGCATGTCGTACAATTAGGAAGTTAGTAGGTTTCACTGTTACCTGTGTTTATGTGAGTTATGTACCTGAGTATACTCAGAACTTGAGGGAAAAGCTTCGTGCTCAAATATAAATTTGTGGTAAACGGAAGGTTTATTTGTGTTAATATTCTACATCGTACGATGGCTTACCACTGAAGGTGTGCAACTGAATTCGATCAATTGAGTAACCCTTATTGCTGAGGTTGCTAGAAGATTGACTCTGTAAATATAGGTATCCAATCAACTGCGAAATCAACTGTGACTGTGGTACGTACTAATTTTTATTTTTTATTTTTTTATAGCGAAATTGGGCCGAGTTTGACGAAAGCGAGGCAGAACGACAGAAAAAAAGTTCTAGCAAAAGTTTCAGTCGTTACACAGGGCGAGCGAATGTTTAGTGCGTCTGGAAATTGTAAGCACAATAACTGTTGGTATTCAAAGCTTAAGATTAATTATTTACCGTCGGAACTTGATCAAGTATTCGTTAATTAATTAACAGCTGGCGACTGCACACACGTGCCCTGGAACCCTTTTGAGTCCTAAAAAGGTCCTTTGAGTGACTTACCCTTCGAGAAAACGAGAGGGGGAGACGATACTAGACTTTTTTCCCGTCCAGGTTTGTATTTTTACCGGGTTTTTGGGGTAAAAACGTTGAAAAAATGTCGTAGGGGTGAAATCGGTGGGTTTTTTGAAAGGGAAGCGTGCTGAGGGCGATATTTCCTTATTTCGTGAGTTGTAGCACAAAAAGTGGGTCTCGGCAGTGTGTCGAATAAATGAGGATGAAAAAGAGAAATACGGCGTGTGTCGGAGGACACCTGGACGAGTTCCCTTTCCGTCCTTGAAAGGTTTATCTTTGCAATATACGTATTCTTTCTCATGAGCGAAGACTGTGGTTGGATTACAGCTGCACACTTTACATCAATTGAAACAATCAGCCGAAAAAACTAAGTGGTGTTTTTAGGTAATTTAAAAGATATCTTACTCATCACTGGCGTAGGTACGTATTCCGCTATCCTAGCGTACAACCCTCGCTACCGTTATACCTAGTTGAATACTTTCCACATCAGAGAGATGGTGGATGAGGTAGCCTAATGAGGAATAATGAAGAGGTAGATATTACTTCGGTCAAACAGGTGCACATTTGCATTGAATTTAATTTTTTGTACTAAGCCATTTGCGACTGAACAAAGATTATATATTTATATAATCTAATATAATATAATATATACAAACGACAACTTGACAAGTTGACGATGTCAACAACATATAGTCTGTATGGAGCTTAGCTCAGAATTCATCCAACTTGTTCTGAAAACGAGATTCAGAGACCTTGAAAACTCTTTGTGTCCCTCAATTTTTTTTTGCAAAATGGAGAAAAAACGCTGCAAATCCCTGCACAACGGTTTATTATTTTGTATAGAATACCCTTCTGTTACAGATCACAGCTCTATGTATAGATAACCCGTCTATATAATATAATATGTAGGTACTTTTCTATGCATATTATGTAGATCGCAGACCCTCCGTATTAGTACCTAACCCCGTACTCGTTACTAGGTACCTACCTAAATCACGAGTTAAATGTTGCTAAAATAATTCTGCCGATGACAAACAGTACCTAACAAAAAGAAACACACATAATGAAGTTCTGAAAAGAAATTGTTGATGAGGAGTGAAAAAAGTTGCAAAAGTACCTACCAACAAACTCCAGCCCCTTCTACGTATATGGTATAATGAACCGTTGTGTAATAATTTACCGTTGAGTAATGATTTACCGTAGTAATAATTTACCCATCAATAATACTTCAACGTTTGTTCAAGTTTCACTACCTACCAACAAACTCCAAAAGAGCCATCATTTTTCAAATGAAATAATATCACAGAACAACCAACTCGACTTCATACTCCGCCAATATAATCAGGTGATCCCTAGCAATGATTTCATCTCCTCCAAATTTCCTATTGTGGGCGCGTCTCTGGTTACGAGATTTGGTTTGAATTGTATACAATTTCATTCACACTGGAGTCGAAAATGCCTGTCGGTGCAAACTTCGGGGCCTTACTGTGAACGAACGGCTGGACGTACGATGCTCCGGATGGTCTTAAAAAACTCGCAAGTTCATGAACTATTTAAAACCGTAAAAATATTTACGTAAAAAAATGGTATAGGCGTTTTGAAAATTTCAACCCCTATTTTGAACCCCTTAGAGATGACTCACAGTAACGTCGAGCTTCGAGGACCAACTAGACGCCGAACGGAACCTATAACCCGAATTTCATCAATTTTTTTTCATGGTAACTAAGAAAAGTGGCCCGTACGGCGTACGGCGGACAGACAGAAATATTTTTATTGCAGTTTTGGATTCTACATACCTTGAAACGTAAACCATCAAATTTTGAGGGGGGGTAAGAATTTTTTTTTTCATGCTCGATTCCAATGGTTCATTATTGAAAATAATAAACCAAAATTAACATTCTTAAACTCGATTCCCCTTGCTAAAGCCACGGCGTCATTTTTAGGCAATCACGAAAAATATTACAGACAATTTATTTACTGTACGTGTATGGGTACCCTCAGCTGTTTTGATGGAGGCTACTCAAAGCGGTACTGCAGTAACTCTGTGATAACAAGCTTGACGCTGATTGGTTGTAGGTACCTACTCACAGCGCTCCTGGTGGCGACACAGATTGACAGTCGAACCGAAGGTCTCAGAGCCGTCCCATTTATGGGCAGGGCGATTTCAACAATCTTCAGTTTAATGCCGGTTTGGCGTCGACTGTTTCGAAATTCCGGTTAGCCACCCAAACATTTGATCATAAACCCCTTTGTTTACCTGGTGAAACGCCTTATTTGTCAAGGAACTGGTATAATACGGGTTCTGCTTCTTAAAACACCTTTGCCAGGACACGTGACGAGGAGGTCGAGAATTCCGTTCAAGGGTAGGTACTGCCATTTTCAATACGGTTACATCCCACACTGAAGTCGGCCGTGATGAAGGTGTCCCATCAAACACAATCAGTCACACGGGTCAAGTATACAATAAACTAATTCCGACCAATCAGCGTAAATCAGCAATCGACTTGCAAAAGATTTGATGTGGCTTAATAGAGCTCATCAGGCCCTAGTATTTAAATTCGCCTCTACAACCTTGGATTCTCATTATCGATTCCGATTTCTAAACAGAGGTATCTTTTCATTGACCAATTTAAAAAAAAAATCATTAGTTTCGACCGTTGCCGAATGTTGAAGTGGCTCTTAATCGGACAAGATTTTTCCCACTGTGTATTTGATTACTCCACAACAACAAAAGGGTCTTTCGTTATATCACCATAATTTGCTGTATAGTTTTTGGAGTCACGAAGGCACCAGGAAGCGACGCAACGGCACCATTTCAGATGCAGCAAAATTCGAAAAAACAACAATTTTGGGTTTTATGACGTTTTACTGATGAATGATGTGATTATACTAGTTCCGTCAGAATTCGGTGAACATCAAGTCTTTAGCGGAGTATTATATTCTAGATTACGGAATCCTCGATTGTTTCAATGAACTTGATACCACAATGTGTCGTTTATGGTGCTCACTGGTACCACTGATGCCAGTAGAAATACGATCCGGTATCGTATTTCTGGGCCTAATAATTATAAATATTTTAATAACTATTCAATACAATCAATCTAATCATAAATCCACTGGTTGGGGTGGCTAAAACGAACGGGTGACGAATTTTGAATCCAAAGATAGGTACGTATGGTGTTTTCAACGGCTCTGAACCTTATTTTCAAGTCAGGAATGTGAAATTCCAGCCTATGCTTCAAATAGAAATTATATTTTCAAATTAAATACCAATGGCTTAGTGAAAAAAGGGGGGCTGTACATCTAAAAAGGACAGTACCTATACTACCTGTAAGCTGAAGGTACTTTATCCCCTGTGTTTTTAAGAAGTAACAGGTATAATGAAGTAGTACAGCAGTTAACGAGGATTGCACGCAAAATCACACTACGTTAAGTAAGTACGCTACTTGACCCAAGTAAGGTACGTAGGTACATGGTGCCATTCAACAGGTACCAAGAAGAACACTATTTAGTTATCAATTTTCATCTGCATGATTTTTCAAACTCATACAAAGCCATTCACAAGCATCACCCGACAATTTAACCTATCAAAATCTACTACCTATCAAAACTGCTACTAGACGCCGATAGAATTGATTCATGTTTTGTGTTTCGGAAGCCACTTTGTAAAACCACAAAAATGTCGAATCTCAAAAATAAATATACACAAGTTTTGAAACGCTACATAAGAAGTGTATAATACTGACTACCCAGTCATTGAATACTAAATGAGCATAGTATAACAAATTTATGGGTTTTATTTATTTATTTTTTCAAAATACCTACTTCCTTACAGAAATCCGAAAGTTCAACAGATCTTAAAACGAGATTGAAACTTATTAATTTGCACTCGCAAACGCCAAGCACATTTTTCTCAACTTCAAAAATAACTGGCGATTATAATTATTGGAAATTAAGTTCACAAATCAGATAGGTACTTCAAGCAGCACGTATTAAGCACGAATTTATACGACCTCAGATCTCTGAGAACATTTAAGAAACCGAGTGAGCATTAGTGGAATTTGGAAGGCCCAAACAGTGTTACGACGGGAAGAGATTCCATTAAGATATTGCGCGCCAAATGACCGCTGATTAGTGTGTTGAGGGGGGTTTTCAATTCGTCATTATTACAGTCACGATGAGTCGCAGAGGATTTTCAGCACTTTCACGTTTCACATCCCAGTTCGGCTTATCAGTAAATTACCAACTAATTATTAATGGTTTGGGATAAGAAGTTAAAACTGAAGCTGACGAGAAGGGGGGGGGGGGGCTATAAAATCATCAAATGGGCTCAGGAGGTCGACTCCGACCATAAATATACGAAATACTGACGCGGCATAGAAACCGCCATTACCCCCATTTTCTTGAGCATGATTTCCTACATTTAGTAGGTACTTAAAATAATTCATGCTAACTTCGAATATGAACCGTCTGTTTTCCGAAAAGATGTCACAGATATAAGTATTGAGACAAGATATTGAAAATTTGATGTAATGAGATAAACTGTTCAAAAAAACTTCTGAGAAATGGATGATCAAAGGAACTTGGGATTATTCGGTTATTAATAATAGAGTCAAATGACCAGGACAAACCGTTAATAAACCCACAAAACGCTCAAAACATATATGAAGAGCTCAACATCAATAACGTAATGAGAATAATATTTATGATGATGATATAGGAACGAAAAAACGAGATATAAGAAGGTACTAAATGCGCGTTAATTAACGGAGACGTTGAACTGTTATATAGTTTGTTTAGCGATGCCTTAGACCAGTCAACTTATTATCACACAGGAACAGACCAATCAACAGTAAAATGATTTTCTATCCTATACCTAATATGACTAACGGCCTCGAGGTTTGGTACCTAATAAATTCATACGAAGAGATCTGACCGGTTACGGTGTCAGCAGAACTAGATCTGTTTTCCACATCACATTAATATCACGTAACTTGCGGAACTAATTATTACCTCTCGTATCCTGCAGAGCGGAAAATCACATCTAACGTGCAATTAAGAACAAACCAGGTAGATGACTACGTCTTCAGTGGATGTGAAGTGCAGCTCAAGTACTTGAAGAGGAACAGTGCTGACTGGTAGAGTCTGACTTGTGTATAGCCTGCCAAATCACATTTTCCCACATATTTTCGGAACGTGCTCGATTTTTAACCCAATTTAATATATTTTAGCACTGCTAATCCACAGGTTAAATCAAATTAGTCTGTATAAATATACAAATTTATAATGTAATTCACAAAACTATATTATTACCTATGTACAAATATTTTTCAAATTTACTCGTATGTATTTTGATAACCACGTAGTATGTTCATGCGCATATTATGTGAAACTGGTATGAGCTCACTTCAATTTCTACAATCAATTAAAACCTTATGTACATTTATAGTACGCAATCATTCAAAAAGAACACTGGAAGATGGATGCATGACACAAATTTTTTATAACAAGTTTTTATTGCTAACCAAGGTTTTATAGTTCACTATCTTTTTCGCCTTAAATCAATCCCTTAATGAAAATTCGTTGGATACTGCGGCATGATATAGCAAACTACGTTTACCCTCACCCATTCTCCTAGAAATTCACAGGCTATACAACTGAAGGGATACATAGGATTCATGGTCTATACAACTGGAGGTATATAGAATACAATTGTATTTCGACATCCAGTCTGATGAGTGAAACCAATGACGACGAAAGGATTTAGTAAATAGGAAAATTGCTCTATTTCATCCCCCCCCCCCCACCCCGAGTTTGAACATTCCAACGCTGTAGACCCCAAACTGAGTCATTTGCAATACAATGGAAATCGGATGAAATTACGGCCTCAGAATTATACTTCCACATGTCTGGTTTTAGAATTACCTGAAAAGATTTGAAAGACATTTTATTCCACCAGGCTTGAGGTTATCACCCTCACCATAAAATCGAAAACAATGGAGCACCACTCATATAAAAGATAGCCACTTATTTCTTGGAAAGGCCTCCCGAAGAACTAAAGAAATATCTGGCTGAATAAAGCTCACCTATATATTTGTCAATAAGACAATCTTTGAGTTTCAAAACAAACTTTCTTTCTTGGAGCAGAGAGTCCTGCAACAAATTGCCTTTGTCCATCGACTATATTGGACCTAACCATAATTATAGAGTATACAGCAGTCGAGAAAATTAACAAGGACCAACGACCAGCAGCTTTTCCACACATGTGCATGACAAGTTGGACAACAAAGTGGATGGCCTGGTTAAGTGGTTTTGGCGGGTTGGGGTTGCGAGTAATTAAAAATTCCATCGAGGAAAAGTGGGCAGAAGGAGAGAAAAAAAAAGAGATTGCTCCTCAAGATGGCTCGAGGGTCTCGCTGGTGTTGACTTAGTCCTATGAGTTGGTTTGAGATGAAGTGCAGAAAGCGGATGCTTGGATTTAATTTGATGTATACAAAAATGCCAACCTATAATTTAAGAGTCCCCGAGGAGAATGGAACGTTGTTTGAATGCTGTCGCTGTTTGACTGCTGGAAATCGGAATGTGTTGAAATGCACAGACAGGATTTGCTGCCAATTATTTCGAGATGAAAAAATTTCACATTAGTAAGTATGCAAATACGAACCAAGCCGCATTTATAACAGAAGCTAGTTCGGGTAATTGGTAGGCTACGTATGTGGTTAGATGTCAAAAATGGCAGTGCAAAGGGTGACTGGCGATTCTCCATAACAATGAACATAACTCCTGCACACTGATAGCAGATAGTTGTACCTTGGGCTATATAATACGGGACAAATCAAGAGAATAATTGGTGTTAATAATACGAGTAGGCGACGAGCTCCATTACTAAATTATTATGTAGGTAATGCTTAAAATATGAGACGATTCCTTATCTGCTTACTAAATGGATGAGTCATCAAAAACGCGATCTCACAACACCCAACAAAAACACATTTATTTTCCTCCATAAACGGCTCATTACATAAATATATTAACTATAGGTCATAAAGCGACAAATAATACAGAAGATGCAAAGAAACGTGAACCAAAAAATTACGTTATTAAATTCTACCCCAGCCAACACAAACCGAATCTCGCTATTTCACCAAGACCTGGAAAATCCGGACCGCTAACTGAGAATAGGACCCCGGACACAAAGACCAGACGTACCTCAGACCAAGATTATCACAAATTGGTGAACATTTTGAGAACTTCTAGAAGCTACAGAACCCAGAAGAACTCCCACTTCAACTTCTTGATATATATATAAAATAGGAAGTCCGTATGTAATGAATGTATTTATGTGTTGTAGTACGGCTATACCGCTTTGAATGCATCAATCTTCATCTTCCACCTAAACTACGAAGGTCATTCGCGATGAAATCAAGATTTAAATTTGTCTGTGACTAAGAAAATGTCCAATTTCCCGCGTCAAATGGGGTGAGGAGTCAGATCTCCGGGGAAGAATTTTGATCACTTGGACGGGTGAGCTTGGACAGAAAACGCAGGTGGACTTCTGAATGACAAGACAGTTGGCAGGGACGATTACAATAATACGTAACATTACGATTATAATTAGCGGTATAGGGGAACTTACAATTAGATGGTGGAACTATGGCATCCTAATACCTATACATCCCCATTACTGGGAATGGCAAGGTTTATTATCAAAATACGGAGAAAAAGCTTACCTGAAAATCGGAATTGTGTTAAATCGATGATTTCTGATATCAGTAGTTCATAATTTTCTGTTTCTAATAACCAGCTTATTATCAAGTACGATGTCACATCCAACGCTGCCCAATGTTCCCAAGGTCTATAACTCATTACAACATGAGACTCCTTATCGCGTCAAACCTGATTAATTACCTACCTCTTCTATTTTTTCCCATTCGCCAAACTAGCCACCTCGTCCTGGATATATTTAGTCCCACAAATGCGCCCGCCCTGTCTAAGGACAGGACGGAACTAAGGCCTGACACCCATAACCGCTGCAGGTCGACGTTTTCCATCTTAATAAGCCGCCTTGAGACGTTAAAATATGTGATTAGCACTAAAGAAAAAACCGAGACCATCGCAACGGAACTTGATACTCGCTAATCGCCCATATTTTGAGCAATAAAAATTCAAATTTGTCCTAATTTTAGAACCTACTCCGCAAGTTCCCATCTTCAAACTAATCTTTAATTTGTAAATTAAAACATTTTGGCGAAAGTGGGAATTGCTCATCATGTAACCAACATAAAATATATACATACAAATAAGAATAGTTACAATCCAGGAATGAATTCGAAATACTTTGCAACAGATTTGTACGGGAAAATGTTTAAGAAAAACCATTACTTTCTCCGAAAACCCCCTAACAGCTTTGGATCTCACGGCTTGAAATGAATTGAGGGTCTACTTGATAAAGGATCGGAGTTGTTCCGTACTGCAGTACTAAATAGCATGGGGTGGTAGGTTTAAACAGTTATTGTAAACATATTCCTTTTAGCGAATTTTCGAAGAAAAGGAAGCTATTGTTCTCGGTCCAAAATTTTTAAAACTCGAATTTCCGAAAGATTTTTATACCAAAATCCGTTTCAGACCATCCTGAATTCACTGCCGAAAGACACCAAAAATTATATATATATATATATATATATATATATATATATATATATATATATATATATTTATATACTTATTTATATATATATTTATATATTTATATATGTATGTGTCATTCCAGACGATAACTCTAGAAAGAATTGAGATAAAAAGTTCAAATTTACACGAAAAATCTGTCTTGGCAATCGACAGGCTAAGTTCGTAGATGGGCAGAATCGGGTCACTCTAAGGGGGAGTTTTGAGGAGTTTTATGGGGGGGAAATTACCCATAAATTCCCAAAATGAAAAAGTCTGACAAGTGACACCTCATTTTAAAGATTTTTGTACGCTGAACACGTTGGTGAAATCAGAATTGCGATATCTCATTCCGTTCTCAAACTAGAGCACTTTGAAGATGAAGGAACGTGGTTATTTCTTGAGATGTTCTTCCTGGTTCGTCTGCTCTAATCTGATAACGGAATGGGATATCGCAATTCTGACTTCACCATCGTGTTCAGCGTTGGAAAATCTACAAACCGAGGTGTTACTCGGCAAAAAATGGAACAAAACATTTGTTACGTAGGTATGCCCATATTTGATGCATACCGAATTAACTGAATAGCGTCATACTTGAATACCTATAATTACCCAATAAGTTTAAGATTGCCCATATTTGAATGGGATATCCCAAAGATCACATTTTATATAAAATCAGTTATTTCTTCGAAAATTCGCTCTTATCGCCATGCTGCATGACTGTGGTTTTTTTTCTGATTACTGAGATTTTTATGTTTTACAGGTGATTGTGTTATACGAATTCATCTAAACCGTACGTCTATGTTAGCCTTGTCGGGCGGCTGGCACGAGAGTCGCCAAACCTTTTCTTTTGCGCCCCGAGAAGAACCAATTCTGTCGAGGAGCAGTCACCGATCATAATATATTTAAAAAACCGAAGATGTCCTCTGAAGGCCGAGGGGACGATTAGATTACGCAACGCCCAGCTGTTGTGTCGTTATTTACGTTATATTTCTTTTTGCAGGAAAAAAAAAATTGGCATTTTTTTGGTTTGACGCTTTCAGACATTTCTCCCCTCACCTTCGAATCGCTCTTAGCCCCCAACGGACAATGGGCGGTCTATCGGACTCGTTCAGTGAAATTCCGGTGGCGAGGGGCGCGCACGTGAATGTCCCTCTAGCTTCCGAAACCAGGTGCTAATATTTTTGCTTACAAAAAAACATGGCATTTTTACAATATGTTTTCGACATTGCCTTCAATATGATTTTTTTTTTTCTCGGCGGTTTCGAACCCTAAATTGTAAAAGACAAACCAAATCTAACGAGGTGCGTACGCGATAGGGGAGTTTTTTCAAGGAGTTCGTTTGTGCCTCGGGGACGGAATCGAACTCGAAATCAAACATTGGTCACCCACTTTGAGTTGTGACAAAAGTATAACGGGTATATCAATTTAATTAGAAAATCCAAATTTCATCATCTTCATAGGCAGATGTAACACTGACACATATGACTGAGGATGGAAAAATATAAGGGCTCCTGTGTCCAATTTCGCCTCACGGCCTGAGTGGGTTTCATAATGTATATTGACTACGGCGGCATCGGTCACACTCTGTGATTGTTCCGCGACTAAATGAACGAGTAGGAATCCAATTCCCCAAATGTCAGCTTCAAAAACATTAGGAGAATTTATTACGTGTTTTATCCCTAATAGAGTGGTGAACGATTTCAGTGATATTAAAACACGAGGAGTTGATAAACATAGCAACGGTGTGGTTGTAAGTGAAAATCAATACAAGCTAACAGAAGAAAACCTGATTGTTTTAACGCAACACAAACTGTTACTTGAGCCCAACCACGACATAATCCATTTCAAAAGAGGTATTTAGTAGTCTGGAAGATGTTCCAGTTTGTAGGAAAACCATGAAAAATGTTCGATAGTTCAAGTAGGTACCAATGTACGTTAATACTAAAATTCCTCGTCAAGCTGTATGACTGTTCCTTTGTATTTGTTTTAATTTTGTAGGCTCCATTTTACTAGCAGTTTTTAATTCGGATAGATATTACATCATGAAAGTATCTATTAACAACCGTAGAAGGAGAACTCGTAAACACTAATATTTAGGATAGATACTTGAATGAATTATAGGTACGTCACCTTCACGAGCTGTATTATACTTGTGGTTCTTACCTGTAACAAAAGGGGGGGAAAGTCAGAAACACGCATTACAATGGTTTCATTTTATTAATGCCAGCTAATTTCAGGCTGTTTCATAGTTTCATGGGTATCACTCAATCTGATACCTACCATATAATGATGTTTCAAAGAAAAACATGTACTAAATAGGTAGGTGTGTAACCCTACCTCTTGGAACATTGTAAAGTTTCTGATTTCGATGCTCAATTTCTACTCATCCAGGGAAGCTTCTATAGATGAGTTAGCTGTCGCGGTCCACTCTAAGGTGAAGAGCTATCAAAGATAACATAACTCGCCTTTTCTAGCGTTTTTTTCAACACGTTTCATGATCTTGACCAAATGGCAGTGAAACCACAAGAAGAGTTGAAGAAGTGAAATGTTGAAGTACGGCAGTCGCCCGTTGGTTTTATAGTCATTCACAAATAAATCGTAGGTACTAATAAAACATTTCAAAAAACGCGAACTACAATAACAGCTTTACAGTACGTCTTCCAAGGTACGACCCGCCATATCGCCGCAACTTGGTTGAGGAGAGTAGTGAGATGCCTGACGTTCCACAGTTGTCCGAAGGCCGAAAAAAATACGAAAATTAATATCCGATGAAGGGGTGAAAATCTTCTCAGTGCTAACCCCCCCTTCAAAAAGCTACTTTGCCGCTTCCTTTGTTTCTCAATTTACGCTTCTTTAAATAGACCATGGATTTTTCTCCCTCTTTAGAATGACGGGAGTTTACGATTGAAGTAAACGCTTTACCCCCCCCCCCCCCCCCCATCGTTCAGTCTTTTACGATAGCTGAGAGGTTTTTTGTAAAATTGAAAAGGAAAAAGGGGGAAAAAAAGGCGTCGGAATCAAACGAAAAACACCAACACGAACGACAGGATTCCACCCCTTGGCGATTTTTGGATTCCCCTTTCCCTTCTCAACCAGCCAGGGAGGACCCCCGAAATGATAAGTAGGGGGAGGGGATTGGGGTTTTTTTTTTTTTTTTTTTAGCGAGTTTAAAATGAGCAACGAAAAAAATCGATAGCGCACTCCTCCTTCAGTTAGGGGTTGGTGAAAAAGGGAAAAAAATACACCACCCTAATGGGGGCCCTGTTGAAAAAAACCCAGGAGATTAGCAGCTCTCTCGCGAGCCTGTGGAGGTGGATGCATTGAAACGTCCTGCCAAACCCGTTGAAAAAAAACGGAGTTTTTCGCCTGAACGAAAAAACTCCAGCTTTTTAAACGCAGCAAGTCCGTTTTCAGACAGACTGGATATATATACATTTTTTCCGGGGTGAGGCGATGCAGCTACAGAAGCCTTTGTGCCTCGTAGCAGATCGGCTCATTGCGCCGATTGCAGTTCTTTTGATTGAGGGAGGGAAAATTCTATTACTGAATAGTTTTTTTTCCCCCTTTTTCATCAGTTGTCGACATTTCTGAGTGAGAGGTCTCGAATGGATTCGGGAGATTTAAAGGCAGATAAACACATCATGAGATTCCTGTTGGGTGGTTCTCAGTACCTAAAGCTGAGGGCATGTTGCGGTGGAATGATAAAACGGGTAGTTTGCAGTTGGTCGATTCGCGCAGCAGGTTTCATTTCGAGTATGACGCCCTGAAGGAACGTCGCAGGCGCATGTTGGTTCATGGATGTCCCATCATCAAGAGAGGAGGAAAACATCAGGAGAGCGTCATCACACGACTTTTCTAACTATATGCAGGCAAAACGGCCGACTCTGTAGTTTTTCGACGGTGAATACAATACTTTCTCATCACCGGGTTTGGCTTTAAGGAACGTTAACAAATGTGTTCGCTAATTTTTCGAATTTTCATCAAAACGGCTCCATCAATTATAATTCACTTCATATGAGGGGCTATAATTTAATCAAAATCAATAAAAATTTGGGAACAAGGCCAAAAAACGCATAAAAATGCCTTTTTTACACTATTTTCTGCGTATTCTTGTTACTTATCCACCTGATGAAGAACTTCGAAAGCTGACCATTGTTCAGCAGGTTGTTACAGAAGCTTGTACGCTGATTACACACACGTACACACGTTTTTGCCCGTTGAAACATATAGATATAACATCAGATTGGGTGAACACCCATAAAACAGGTGAGTTCCAGGAATTTTGCCAAATTCCTTGTAACCAACCAAAACTGGGGAAGGTGGTAATTTTTGTGAAGTAAACAACTTGTTTGCCAAACATTATATTTGGTGTGTAATAATTTGGAAAATTAGGATTTTCCAAGTTAAAAAACGGAAAAAAATCTTCGATAAAGTGGTAGGTTAAGAAGGTACGTTACTTCAAGGATTCACTCTGGTCATGCTGCATGATTGGAGCTGCCTGAATAAATCTCTGACCTTTGTTTACATCCCGGTCTCCAGTCAGTACACTTGAACTGAATGGAATGCAACTAACTACGGTCTGAATATACCGCTTCAGGTAAGATCCAGAAAGGATGGATTTGTCATTGGTCGATTTGAGCACAGGTTTTGAAGCCCAAAAGGAACACGCGCAAAAATAGTTGGATTGTGGATTATTTCATCGAGGCCGAGGCGAAAGAGGATACGCTGCAAATTATTATAAGTACTAAGATTATTAGTTTTACAGTGTAAATTACTAAACATCTATGTAGTTTAGATCTCCGTTCTCTACAGTGCCTGACTTATAACTGTACAAAATACCAACAACTAGATGAGCTAAAATATCGACATTAGGATCTGTAGGTGGCATACGTAACATTCAACCGTCCGACTGTTAGTTCCGTCTGCGGATGTGCAAAACAGTTGGTCCTGAAAATCCGGCACTTCGCTTCCAAATGTAACGTTCCAGGTCATTTGTGGATTGCCGTTCTCTACCCTGCCCAATAACCTAACAAAATGCTAATAACAATTTTTTTTTAACTCAGCGGGTTTCCAGTAACTTTTTTTTTTCAGGAAATCTGCTGTACAATACTGATCCCTGAAATTTCACAGTAACTTTAAATCTGATACACAGCCTCGTGCATAATCCCACAACGAGTTATGCACTGAATTCTAATTGTGGAAAGATCCCTGGTTTTCTGTCCTTCCAACTACGATTCTGCTACTCCACCTCATCTACAATGTGTGAAGGCGGCAAGTTCACGACGGTACGTGTCACAAGTAACTACTATTTTTCTTGCAACATCCCTGCACTGAACGCCATTCACTCAACCAGCACGTACATCCTGAACTTCAATCCTCCGATGCTCCCTAAGTGGGAAAGTTACATGCGTATTATTATTTTTTTTTTTTTTCTCTCCCTGAGTATTGATCGCAGCGCAAATCAGAGGGTCCTCACCCCCCCTTTTTTTCAGATAAAAGAATGTTTAATTAAGCTTCAAACCTGATTACTAGGTGATTTGTTTCGGTTTAAAACCCGCCTCCAACGCGCAACTCCTACAAGAATCTGCAAACAGGCGAGTTTCAAGTGAATCCAACACCGAGGGGAACCGATAGAAATGGCTAGTTCTATATTATAAATCCGCATATGAATTGGAATGTTTACACCGTATCTACCTTCTTAAAACGTTACAAATCATTTCAAGAGGTCAGGTATTTATTGAAGAAATAATACACAACTATGTTGAGTAGTGTCGACGTTACATACATCATTTCGAGTTGCTGGCCAAGAGCCTTATGTGAGATTTTGGTGTAGACAAGCTCCCAGAGTCATGATAATTAATAGAGAAAACATAACGTTTGGATTGTGAGATCCAAAACTAGATATTTTTTTAAATGAATTTGCGGCACCAAATGGCGGCCAAAACCTGTACAGTAATTCTGATGATCCATCCAATGGACCCTCAGAATTTCAAGTCGTGAGACCCAAACTTATCCGTTTCTGCATTATGCGCCGTCGTGGCACCATTATAGTCTATACAACGGTATCACCGGTCTAACGAATGGACCCTCAAAATATCATCGTTCGTTGCTGACACCGGCCGCTGCCTGCGCCCCCTCACTAATCTACCTGGGCCCCAAAATGTATTATTCATACCAGCAGTATAATTTTTTAAAGTATAATTTTTAAAAACACAATTTTTAAAAGTATAATTTAAAAAACACTGCTAGTGATTTAATTCATAGTTTATAGAGCATAATTATTCTGACGGTCCGTTGAAGCTGAAGGCCAAAAACTCGATTTTTTTTTCACCCCTCAACTACAGTTTCCGAATGTCAATCAGAGAGAAGTAGGCTTGGCTTCTGTAACGATGAAACATTAATTCACATTTGAATAATTCTTCTTTGAATAATTCACTAACCTATCTTGGACCCAAAATTTATTATTCATACATTATACCAACAGTATAATTTTAGAAAACACTGCTAGTGATTTAGTTCATAGTTTATACAGCATAATAATTATTCTGACGGTCCAGTGAAAATGAAGGCCAAAGAATCGATTTTTCCCCCCCTCAACTTCAGTTTCCGAATGTCAGTCAGAGAGAAGTAGGCTTCTGTAACGATGAAACTTTAATTCGAATTTGAATAATTCTTCTTTGAATAATTCACTAACCCATCTTGGACCCAAAATTTATTATTCATACATTATACCAACAGTATAATTTTTTTAAACACTGCTAGTGATTTAGTTCATAGTTTATACAGCATAATATTATTCTGACGGTCCATTGAAACTGAAGGCCAAAGACTCGAATTTTTCCCCCCCTCAACTACAGTTTCCGAATGTCAATAAGAGAGAATTAGGCTTCTGTAACGATGAAACATTAATTCGCATTTGGATAACATCGAACATTAGACTCCTTCCCCTTCGGTTTTGAGTTTACTCGTACAGTGGTCTGGAGTTTAGTAGATTAGGTTCGCTTTTCAATCTAATCCCTGGCATCATCCCGGCTAAATTAAATGATATTACCATAAACTACGGCTAACAAAATGACCAACATGAAATGCACGAACGGGCGGGGGGGGGGGGGGGGGGTTATGCCTATGGGCGTCAAATAAGTAAGTCGGGTTGTTGTGATTGGAATTTTTGTTGAATCAATAGTTTCAGGAGGAAGGTAATAAACTCAAAGATAATTTATGAAATAGTAGATTTTGCTGCTTTAATTTACTTAGGTACAAAAGAGGAGGTAATCTAGAAAACAGTAGGTACTCCAATCACACAAACTAGAAATATTTCTCGAGTTCGCAAAAAAACAGGCGAGAACAATCACAGCATAAAATCATAAAAGTACGAACTAGGAAAGCAACAGCATGAAAGTAAAGAAGTAAAAATAACCTTCAGAAGAACGAAAAAGGAAGCTTTCAAACATGTGGAATATGGAACAGTTCTTCTGCGTTACTCAAACCGACGTTTCCTGGTGTTTGGATGCTCTCAGGCCATGTGAATTTTTACGTACAGGAACGAAAATGAAGACAAAATGAAGCCTCACAAATTTTTCATTATCAACGGTTTCACGAATAGTGGAGTTGATTCAGTATAATTTCTACATCTTTCATAGTTTTCGAAAAACGGTGACTTACTCTGCCCTGAGAACAGCGTTCACGTGATGGTGTGCGGCAAGAGAGAGAGAGGCAAGCTCATCTCGGAAATTCAAGATAACGTAATGCAGCTGCTGGTAAACACGTTGGTACCTGCCTGTTAGCAAATAACTCGATTCATCCGTAAATTCAGCTTTTTTCCAGGTAGGTAAGTGCATCACGTTTTCTCCCCTAAAACTGTGAAATAGCTGACACTTCTGTTGCTGTGTGACAGCAAGTGCCTAACGACAGCGTTGAGGTCTTGGTCCGTTTGCCGGATCTACAGCCCCGCCAATCTTCAACTCATGTTCCCGGAGGCCATGTACCGCAGTACCAGTATTTAATTTACTTAAATTAAATACTTTTTTTAAAGCCTTGGCACCGCGGATGTTATTATCGTGTATATCGCTCGAATCGCTCTTAATTCATACAAAAATCGGCCGAGAATTTCCAGTTTATCTTGATCGCATCTCAAAGGCCCCAGAGAATAGAAGTTGGACAGCACCGGGCAAATGATGATGAGGTGGATTGGTGAGGTGTGGTGGGAAGAGGAGGAGGGCCAGAAAGCACCTAATTGAATATCGGACAAGATTGATAGCTCTATTGAAATTTTTAATCATAACGACCCTTCCGGCACCGCAGCTTCTGCCCAATAACTCCGACTTGGCTTCTTCTTCCCTCAAAAAACCACATTAATCACTTTCTCGGCTTAGGCTGCCCGGACCCACCCAGGGCGACATTCACAGCTTCTGAGCCGCTCGCGAGTTTATAGAATACTAAATGAACTGCCTCGATGAGCGACATTCTTCAGTACTATGCGACCGAGACCAGATATGTTGATATTTGTTTGATATTATATTTTGGTGTCATTTTCTGGACAGAAACCTACCTTAAATCCCATGCAGATGGCCAAATTTAACAATAATTTTTATTAAGATCTATTGAATTTGTTCCTCATTTCCTGAAATTATTATCGCAGATTCGCAGTCGCCTCCTTAAATCCTCCTGAAATTTGTGCCAAAAACCAGTCTCACATATTAGATTAAAAAACCTAACACTGCTTCACACCCGGCCTTCTGGTTTTGTTTTCAACATCTTAGAAGAGTACTGGATAGTAGATTACTTAATACTTGAAGTGAGATGATTACAGGTCAACGTTATGTATGCAATCCTAGGGTTAGCCTACAATCTGCCAAAGAATACTATGAATTAAGTGAATGGATTGCTAGGTAGACGTCTGTATAATTTTATAATGAGGATTGAAGAGAAAATTGAACCTTGTTCTGCAAGGCAGAATTCGTTATACATGACCTCCTTGAAAGAGATATTACAGCCCACTCGTGACGTCATGACTCATAACCAGGTACCTAGGTACCTACCAATCTTTTTTTTTTTTTCATCCCCCATTGAATAAAATAAAATCTTGACTCCGAATAGTAGGTAGTCTGCGTCCGAGGAGAAAAAAAAATAAGGTCGTAAATTACTAGAAGGCACATTTCCGTATTCTCGTCCTTTCGTTCAAGAATAAGAAATAATTCATGCGCTGAGCGGCGCTAGGTCCCTAATAAACGGCGTCTAAGGAATTTCCACCGAACGGACCCTTTCAACTTATTCATTAAAAGACGGATCAAATAATATGACCCGGGCGGTCTGCATTAATTATTCCCCTCTTTTTAATTTTCTTTTAAAACGGCCGAAAGGATGGTTGGAGGAGAGGGGGATGAATCCTAATTATTTCCTACGTACCCTTATTGGTGGTTTTAGAGGGCTGGATAAAAAGAGAGATGAGATGAAAAATTATTACACAACGGCTCATTATTGCGTTGGCTAATCCATCTTGATCAATTCCATTGAATCGACGCATCTACTCGGTATGTTTCGATTCACAACTATAACGCAACCAGACGTGTAAACTTGACTTGGCAGTTGATTCTACTTGATTCGAGGTGGTACAAAAGTCCGCACGCATTTTCAGGATTGAGACGAATTTAACCAAATTGAAAAGTTCGGAAAAAAACACCCTAATATTGTTTTTGTGCCTTTTCAAGCGCGTTGTCAAGCAATTTTGCCTATTTTGCTAAGAATTTGGATAATGGAATTCCAAGAAAACTATGAGTACTACAATGGACACTTTGCAAATTTGTTTCATTACTGACGTGTGTACGTAATATACAATCCTCGGATTGAGCAATCAGGTCTGATATTTTTTTAAGCTATTTTTGCAGGAAATTTTACGCTGATTCCGAGATACACCTTCAATTTTCCAACCTACTTCCTCAATAAACCTTCATTATCTATGGTTTTCAGCACATCGACCTTTGTAACCACCTGAAAATGATTTTTATAGGAAAAAGAAAAAGGGAAGGAGCCTGCATCAGCTGGAAGTCAAAGACCAGTCAAATCCATCCTCAAGTAAGGAAGCTGAGGAGTTTTAGAGTCAGCAATAATTTAAAATTATATTACCCGTAAGTACAAGGAAAATACATTAGGTCAACAGTCAAGATAAACAAACAACAAATTTATCAAGCTTCCATAAAATTTTGCGCTTCCTGGTACAACCAACATAAACACATAAAAACAATTATTGAAAAAATTGTATTCTCAATAAAGTTGATCGCCCGTGATCCTCTCCACTGCCATCTTACAATAATTTCTATCGACTTTCAGCACATCATGGTCTCTTGCCTTTGCAAACCTTAGGTGAGGCATCAGAGTGTTCTTATATCAGAAAGACCTGCATATTACATTCGGGTTACCCGACAGCACTGGGATATGTAATAAGAGGAATTACTGAAAAACATTTTTCCCACATTAGATGGAAAGACTTTCCAGTATTCTGTATCCAATGGAGAAAAGAAAGTCCTGTAATTGTTGATTCGGTTGGAATGGTTATTAATTTATAAATAGCACTGAACTTTGTTTGGAACAAGATGAGTAATTTTCAAAATCCTAAGGGGGGTCAAATTTGAGTTTTTAGGAGTCAAAAATCGGTGAGAACTATTGAAATGGCGAATAACTGATATTTATAAAATACCTGAAAGTGGCATGGAAGGGTGACTAAGAAAGAAAATGACCATTTCAGTTTTTCATACAGAAAAGGGGTCAAATTAGGACTTTCGGGGGGTAAAAATGGGTATTAAGGCCTTAATATTAAATCACCTAACGTTGTGTGGGAAGGTGATTCACGAGGATTATTTCGATGACAGAAATATTTTCCTCAAAAACGAGTGGGCCAAATTTGACTTTTATAAAGGTCAAAAATTGGTAAAAATTGCTAATATGACGAAAAAATGATATAATTTTACGAAAAGTGGTACTACTCGCTATATTATCATCTTTTTATACAATAGCACGAATATTTCTTTGAAAATTCGCTCTTATCCATTGTTGCGTGACTGCAACTTCTTTCAAAGAAAAACGGAGTTATTGAAAAACAGTCCATTTCCACTAATACACGAAAAACGCTGCAAAGTCCTTGTCACATGGGTTTATTATTCTACTGGACACACCTGCAGAAATGCTGGCTGTTCATTTATAGTTGCTTTCATGTAAAATAATTGAAATACCTATTTCCGGTGGTTTCCACCAATTTTGGCCCCCAAAACTTAAATTAGGTACGCTCTTTTTTTTTTTTTTTTCAAATTATCTTTGATCATTGGTAGTGCTATTTAATCGTCTTGATCTAGGTACGTGTTGAAACTTTTCCTAGTGCTATTCTACAAATTGATTGTGATTTCAGACGATTTCGCAGGTTTTTGTCTCATGAAAATCTGGTAAAACCTCAATTTTCCACTCTTTGGTCAAAATCGACTTTATATTCGGTCTTCTCGTCCCCATAAACATGGAAAATGATATCTCAGACGCTCATGTTACTAACTTGTTACTAAAACACAAAAAAGTACCTATTTTTACACACATTTTCACTCATAACACTCCTGGACATATTCCGATCGGGCTGAAAAGTTTCGGGACACAACTAGGGCCCAAATGGAGCATGTGTGCAAAATAACGAATTTTTTAGACCGAAAATGAAGCCTGTAGACGTGATACGGCGTACGGCGGACGGACATTGCATTTTTGGAATCTACGCACCTTGAAACGGAAAAGAAAAAAGTTTGAGGGGGTGTTATAAAAATTTTTTGCTGAGCGAAAACATAGGTGTATTATTCACAGAATAATAAACCAAAAACGCGAAAAATACACTGTTATACCGGTTTCGGTGATCAAACCATCGTCAGTAACAAATAATATTCTTTGTTTCGTTTTTTCTGGGTCCTGAAGGTCCCTACATGGGACGAAACGGACACTTTTCTACGTAAATCACTTGAAAGATTTGGTCAAAATCGGTGACCCCAGGGATTCCCGAGGTTAGTTGTAGCAATATTTTGAAAACTACACAACATTATAGTCAATTAGTTGCAGGTCTTCAAGGACACGACCCGGAGTGCTCAGCTGCCATATCGACTGAATGTGGAGAGTAGTGAGAAGCTTCGCACCTGATGTTTTTCTCGTAGAATAACGAATACATCTCAACATCTGCCGGACAAACGGTCACTGCAACGTCCAGACGGCTGGTTTTTTCGATTTTCTAGTCTCCCATTTGAATAGATCCGAAAAAACCGAATGAGAACAACTCTTGATTTCTTTTCATCGTGAATAACGAAAAGACCTTAGTGTTCGTCGGTTACGCGGTAACGTCTTTTGTAAATTGTCGCGAAGAGCCGCCAAAAAAAAAAACCCCGATTTAATAATAGAAAAAGGCGTAGAAAAACTACGAAACGGTTTTCTAGGGGATGAACTGAGGTATTGAAATAGGCGAGCGCCCTTGAGAAGGACAAGTAACGGCCTTGGGACGGACGTTCCTGAACGGACCGAAAGAACCTGTTCCAACGTACGGAGATAAGTCGCGGGCGACTAGATCCATAGAAAAGAACATTACTGAGGAGAATAATAAAGGACAAGAACAACAAAAAACACAGATTCTCTAGGTCTAGAAAACTAGTTCGAACAATAATGAAAATCCCCTCTCTCCAGCTCGTATAGAAACTCCCACGATGGGAGGGGGTGTATTGACACAGGTGGATGTGTGTGTGGAAGGGTGGGATCTCAAGGTCAGACAGCCCCCAGACGCCCGCCCGCGCTGTCTCACAAGAACATGTGCGCCCTCCTAACTCGATCCTGATACACACAACGCCCTTCCTATCCCTCCTAACCTTGTTCCACGACTTTTTTTCTTTCTTTCTGTTTATGTTCCTTTAACGAAAAACTGGGTTAGTAACGATATTCGGGTCGAAGTTGGAAACAAAAGCACTCCAGGGACGTTATGAACGAATGCGCGTTTATTGCAACACTGTTAATTTTGTTACCCACTCATTTATGTAGAAAAACAACATTTTTACTTAACTGACAACACTGTAAACTACTGGGTTCGCTGACTAGGTGCCTCACGCAATTTTTAAAATGGGTTCAAGTTCTGCCTACGTAGGTACCACGCTCAATTATAGCTATTTTTCGTAGTCTTATGGCTAAATATTTATGAATCGCTGTTAGGATGATTGATAGAGCTTTGAAAGTTATTGCATTTGATTCAGCGTGCTAGAAAACATGAAAAACAATACCAAACACGTTTTTCTGACATACGGCACCACCGGTGCCAGTATGACGCAGTATCCTGGCACCGTGATTGCATCAAAAACTACGCATCAAATGCTGGAGGACTATAAACATTTTTCTGACAGATGGCATCACTGGTGCCAGCGTGGCGTCGTTCCCTGGCACCGTGATGGCACCAAAAACTATACAGCACATTCTGGAGGCCTCACAAATTTTTCTGACAGCACCACTGGTTCCAGCGTGGCTCGTTCCCTGGCATCATGGTGGCACCAAAACCTAGGCATCAAATTCTAACGGCCTTTGGAGTACACCCTCATTTCTAATAAAAATACCCAAACCTGCGGCTTGTAGCGCAGTACAGTCACATACACACATTATAATACAGGGTGACAAAAATTCAATGGACTAGCATTCTATTTCTCTTAAATTTCGGGGAAAAAGAAATCTGAACAACGCTGTTTTCCGTAGAATTATAATATTACACTTCTGCGCAACTGCGCATGCGCAAAACGTCTGCAATGCGCAAAACGTGTGCAATGGAGCAAAAATGTGGTTCTGTGTTATAAAAACCCCACTTTTTATTAAAGATTCGGATTCTACGTGAAATTTCACAACAAATACCCCTACCCCTACCACAACGCCTTTTTTGGGGCAAAAAAACGTACATAAACGAGCACAAACGCGACAAAGTGAGATTTTAAGGATCTACTCAACTGCCACTCCTGACACGCTTTTCAGGATTTTTTAACGTTGAATTACGTGGTTTTGCTCGTTTTGGTTTCGACTCAATTCGATGGGGATTATTGCAGAAAACGAGCATTTTCGGGGGAAAATCGGTTATTGGAGAAGGAATAAATTTCAGAATAGAAAATACAAAATAAATTTTTGGTGATAGTTGGTACTTGCTCCTTTGCTGACCGTCAGTACTTATGATTTTGCTCTGATCAGTTTCATATGGTAAGGTGACTCAAGAGTAGTCTCCATTACATTTAGGGTTGCTTCTAATTGCTCCCTACCTTCAGCAAGCACGACTATATCGTCCACAAAGCGGATCATGTCACCCGGCAGGCCATGGACAGTTGGTTACAGGTGGAAACAAAGCGTATTAGGGACGTTATGAATGGACGTGTGTTTATTGAAACACTGCTAACTTAGTTTCGCACTCATTTACAACACTGTAAACTATTACTCAACGGCTTATTAATTACCTCTATCATAGATGACCCTTCGGCGTACAGCACTGTTTTCTGTGGTTCATACTTATCCTCGTGCTCCCCCAGGGGGAAAAATCGAGTACTGGAGCCTGCCGGGCAATTATTATTAACAGTTTCATAAAAATATGCTGTAAATTCAAAAATGCTATCTCCTTTTTTATTTTTTTTATTTTTTTAATGTCATTATTTACGAATAACACTTAGTTTTCTAAATACTGAAAGAAAATTCTTCGACGTAGTATGAAGAAAAGTTCCTGAAATCATCAACAAAACGCTGCAAATTATTAAAGAACGGTTTATTATTTACATATATAGATGCCCCTTCTGCGTAGATCACTGTTTTCTGTGGTCTCCCCCCCCCCCCCCCCCCCAGAAAGCCCCAAATCGATTAATGGAACCGGCCCGGGAATTACAGTTTCATAAAAATGCGAGGGATTCAATAATTCATTAATTAATTATTTGTTGCTATTCACGAAGCACAAGGTAAAATAATAAACCGTTGTTTGATGATTTACCTATACAGATGCCCCTTCTGCGTAGATAACTTTTTTGTGTGGTCAGTACCTTCGAGCTCACCCCAGGAAAGCCCTAAATCGAGTACTGGAGCCCTGGAGTACATGGAGTACTAGAATTAAAGTCTCGTATAAATGTGCGGGATTCAATAATTCAATCATTAATTCATTGCAGTTATTCATGAAGCATGAGGTAAATAATAAACCGTTGAGCAACAGTTTAACTGTCTACGTAGATAGTATAATAAACCGTTGTGTAATACTTTATCAAGATCAATTTAAAAACGTTAAAAAAACCATAACCTTCTATTGAAAGTTTTCGAGCTACGGCGTTCTGAAAATTTCAACTCCTATTTTTCACCCCTTAGAGATGACTGACAGTAACGCCGAGCTTCGCGGACCAACCAGACCCAAATTTCATTAATTTTCGTTCATGGTAACTAAGAAAAGTGATGTATGGCGTACGGACAGAAATTTTTTTATTCGATTTTCGGATTCTAGACACCTTGAAACGTAAACCATCGAATTCTGAGGGGGGTAAAAAAAATTTTCATGAGAAATTGAGTACCTCAGACTTCGCGATTGTGATGGCGCATGTGCAGTAGTCCAACGCTCTAAGCGTGAAATTCATAGGCGACATTCTAGAAGCTACACCCCAACTACAGCCCAACGGCCTTATCAGGTGGAATAAACCGGTTCCCATGAAATCACCAAAGTTATGATAACTCGAGCGTGGTTAGTACTTGGATGGGTGACCGCCGTGACAAGTCCATGACCCACGTAGCTGTTGGGCGAACCCCTCTCCACTCGTAGGGCTGAGTTAATGAGTAGTCAAGTAAAGAGCGAAATGATCAGACTGAATTCTGATCCTCTCATTGGAGGGCAGCTGATCACGTCCGCGTCGCTAGCTGGGCAGTCGGACGAAAAGCCCTACCCAGGATTGGTTGTCTACATTACTGTATCCCAACAACCCACCAAATCTGAGCAAAATCGGGCCATTAATTCGCACGAAATTGATCACTACGGGTTCCGCGGTTGCGCAAGCGCAATGTCATACCAATGATCCGAGCGTTTTGAAATTCATAGGAGACCATCAAGAAACTACACCCAAACTTGAACAAAATCGGGCCATTGATTCGCGAGAAATTTAGTACCTCGGATTCGCGTTTACTGCCTCGGATTATTACAAAAGAAAATCACTCATTATGTCAAGAAATAATGATAGATTTCTTTAAAAGTTCAACTCGTTTCGCATAGCCAATTTTACTGCCCATATTTTGTGTTGTATGTAACTGAAATGTGTCAGACCCCTTAAGCGTTCATGGGATCTGACACGTATAGAATACACATACACATTTCAAGGATCTGCAAAAATGTAGATTTTGTTTCGCTATAAATATGGTCAGTTGTAATAGCAATCTCTCGTTAATTTGAATTTGTTATCCATCGCTCTCGTTATTTTAAATTTTTCAAATTTTAAACTATTCAATAAACTTAACTCTCGGTGATGCGAACTTTTTCCGAGGTCGCTTGAGTTTCGAATGACTGACAACATACTACAGTTTGATTACCATACCTTCCGGAGGAATCCGTCAGGAATATAATGGTAAGGAAGTTAATATAATGGTAATTTTTCTTCTAATACTAGCGGAAATAACCTTTTACATTCAACTACTAACGTCTGGTTTTGTCCACCCCCCCTCCATCCCCCCACCACAACACCAACACCAGGTTGGGAACTGCTGCACTAGAGAAACGGAAAGTGGAACGTCGAACGAACCCACAGACCTACTGACCGCTGTCACTCTCATAAAAAGACCTCTGAAATTAAGGGTTGTAAAAGGCACATGAAAATAAAACTAATATAAAAATAAAAAACCGACGAATTCTCAATGGAAGGTCAGAAACCAAAACAAAAAACGTATTTAGAAAACATCAACCGAAAAACTTCCTGAACTGAGACAAAAAATTACGGGAGCGAAAAACAAGGGCGCAGGAGAAGGTAAAGGCAGGAGCGAGGCGAAGTCGAGTTGTCGGTTTTTTTCCTTTTTGGCTCAACCTCGGATGAAGTTCGGGTCGTCTTATTGTAACGGGACACACTTCACCCGAAGACGAAACCCAAAGGAGAAGTTATTTCGAGAAAGAAAAAAAATAAAGAAAAAAATAAAATAAAAAAGTTTAGAGCGAGACAAAGAGATGCGCGTCTTCGGATTTGGGATGTGCGCGAGCGAGAGGGGCTGATGGAAGGCTGAGGATCAAGTTGAACATGATCGGGATGTGGATGGGGATGGGTGGGGAAGCTGTTAGAAGCGGTTTCAATCCGAGATAAAATCAATCCATCATTAGCTCGTTAGGCCGCCTTTTTTAAGAGAGAAAGGGCGGCGAGGGAGGAGGGGGAGATTATAAAACGTCTGGAAACCTCCTCAAACCTGTCAGAAGGCAGAGTTGAAGGAGGTTGGAAGATATTTGGGAAAGTTTTGGTGCACGTGAGAAGTCTTCTTGGGTATTTGACATCATCTCGTAACCCAGTTTGTACACAAACAATGTTCTAGGCACAGGTTTACCCTCCAAATTTCAAGTTAGCAGTGAAAGTTCCGGTCATGCAGCATGGCTGTAAGAGTGAATTTTCAAAAAATATTCGTGCTGCTGTATAAAAATATGATATAGCGAGAAATCGCGGAAAAAAACACATGAGATGATTTTTTGTAAAATTGTATAATTTTTTTCGTGATTTTAGACATTTTTACCGATTTTTGATCTTTATTTACAAAGTCATCTTTCTGTCGTGAATCACACCATCCCACACAACGTCAGGTGAATTACTACCTATTGATTTTCCCCCTTAATACAATTTTTTGACCCCCCCCCCCCCCCTCACAAAAAATCCACAGCTGACTTCTATTCTGTATAAAAAACAACTTACATGGTATTTCACTGTCTTTACTCACCCTTCCATTCCACTTTCACTGATTTTATATAAATTGCTCGCGATTTTAGCCGTTGTTACCGATTTGCTGACTCCTAAAAACTAAAACTGGACCCCGCTGAAATTTTTGAAAGTTGCTCATCTTCGAAATCATCCTTCTGTTTGACAATACAAACTTTTTGGCGAAATTTGGGATTTTTATGATGCACCCAACGTCAGAGTGATAAATAAACATATCTATTTTGTATACCTACATATAATTTATGTTAAAATCTAGGGATGAATTCAAGATGCTATAAAACGGAATTCATCATTTCAACAATCCATGTTCCTAGAATTTTGGACCCATTGCTACGTAGTTTTTGGCATTTAAGGCCGGTTTATCAATTCCCGTGTAGAATTTTCTTTATGGTAATGATTGCTATCAATCGATGTCCAATATTATTTCCCTCGCTTGTAAGGAGTAACTCGACATCACTCTGGAATCACGATACCAACCCCTTACCCTAAATGTGATGTTTCCATGAGGCGGGTCCATATTTGGGTCCTAGACTGCTTAAAATGGAGCTGCCTTTACATATTAAAATCATTGAAAGATTTATTAAATTCAAATCTGGTGTAAATTAATAACTTTCTGATGAAACGTACATTACTGATTTGGACATCAATTTTTCCCCGTTGAACCTACTTTATTAATGAAAGTGCGAGATGCTATTACGTATAATTATATACGCCAATTTTTTCTAATAATCAAATAGCTTCGAAATAGTTCATTTTCTCATACCCTTTTCACATTGACGATTTACTTGTGTATTTATTTTGTAAACAACTCCTCATCTCTGGAAATTTCTTTAAATTAAGGCCATTAAGTAACAGCCAATATTTACTGCATTTACCCGATGTATGTTTTTTTTTTCTTAGTTCATTTTAGTTTATTATTTCAATAATTAACCTTTGGAATCGCGCACCCATACGAATTGCTTACCCCCCCCCCCCCCCATTTAATGGTTTCCGTTTCAAGGTACGTAGAATCCGAAAATGTAAAAACCCAGCAATTTATTACACAACGGTTTACCTGTATATATGCCCCTATGAGGGGGGGGGGGGGGGGGGAAGAGAACATTTCTTGGCCGATTCCAAAGGTTCATTAATGAAAATAACAAACAAAATATATGGATTTTATATGAAGGCAAACTCATCGGACGAATATTGTGAGGCTCATTTTAATATAATATAATGGACAATTTTTTTGCGAGTTCTCCTTTCTTGGCCAAATTCTGTTCAATAACGGAAAATAACACTAATTGACCTTATTACTGAATTAATGAGGTGTTTCTGTCGGTAAGTCTGGCAGAAAACGAATTTCCAAGTTCCCCCTTGAATTGGCGTACTTATCAGGTAAATCGCCGAGTAGTTCAATTCAAATGCAGCTTAGAGCGCTAGAGCATCACTTTAAACTATTTGCAGAACCGCAAATTTATAAATAAATTAAAAAACATGCCTTCACGAAAGGTTACGGCAAAAGTTCTTGAAAGTTGCCACGAAGGTTTGCCATTTCTAATGATGGGTTGCTGACAGCATTGAGAACCTTTGCCTCCGTAGCTTCACTCCCCCTCCTTTGGCCAACAGCCGGTCAGATGTCGATGGGCCTACATCATCATTTTTTTGCCGCATTTTTACTTTTAATCAACCTTATTGAAAAAACAGCCTATTTTTGAAAACGCGCTTCAAACTACCATTTTTCCATGAGTTCTAAATCTTTTTTCACCAAAAAAAAAAAAAACCTAAAATATTTCGGTTTTTTTGGCTCCCGAAGTTGTCCAAAATCGCCCGTTAGATTATTTTCTTTTTCTTCTTCTTCTTTCTACATGTTCGCTCCCATATAATACGAGTGATGAAACTGCGTATTATACAAAGCATCCAACACCCAGCAGTTATGGAAGTGACGATTCTGGACAGGTCATAGGACCACAACAGCTCATGAACCCCTCAGAACACGGACCTTATGATGCATTGTCTGATGACCTACAATCTCATACTATACATACAAATTTTATGTTGAATACATTTAATTGTTGGTTGTTGGTCCTTGTGAGCTATCTTACTTGTAAATGTTTCATGCCGAAAACTGTACATTGTTCAGTTAGAGGTGTTCAAATAGTCAATATTTATATTTATGCTTTGTTCGAGGAAGGATTTAAGACTCACGTTTGTTTAAATATCATTGCATGAGGTGAAACTGCACACACGAAGAATGCACAACCTGATTTGCGACTGCTGACAGATACATGCATTAGGTATTAATGAATAAAGGTAACGATAAATATAAAAATTTTATTAGCTTGATGTGATTAATGACGTCATCTTGTTAGTTGAGGAGCTTCGATGTTATTGTGGGAGGAGACGATCAACTTCCGCGAGGTCCCGGGTCAAGGATTCTGAGACGGGATCTGAGACGCGCCCCCCACCTCACCGCCCTCGTCTCAGAAAACATCGGACGGAGCATGCGCCCCCTCCGTATCATCCCCCCCACCACACGGCCACCGATTCCCCTCTTTTCACCCCCTCACGACAACCCCCTTTTTTTTACGGGGTTTATTGATTTTTTTATTACTGCCGCCGGTAACCCCCCCCCCCCGCCACGATACGGACTACGTTTTTAGGTTTTTTTTTCTTCTGCCGCTTCGTCCCTCTCGCTCGCTCCTTCCCCGTCGACTCGGGCCCTCTCTGTCGCTGGATCCCACTTTCAACCCCTCTTTTACCACTTTCATCCCCCTTTTCCTCGACCACCCGCCCTCGCACCCATCTCACCCGCTCGCTCACACACACTATCGCTCCATCTCTCTCTCTCTCTCTCACCAGAGTCTGCAGTTGCATCTTTAATGTGGGAGGGATAACCTCCTCCTCCTCCTACTCCTCCTCCACAAACCCCCCCCCCCTCCCCCCCGCCACACCACTTAACATTTCTCATCCACCACATCACTTCTGACGCTCTTCATTAATAGAAAAAAAAATAAAAATAAAATAAAAACTAATCACGCAGCATGGCTATAAGAGCAACTTTTGAAAGAAATATTCGTGCTATTGTGTACCAAAAAAGTATAAAACAAGAAACCATGCCTTTTTTCGTAAAATTACATCATTTCTTCGTGATTTTGGCCATTTCACCCGATTTTCGACCCTTATGAAGTCAAATTTGACCCATTCCTTTTATGACAAATATTTTCATCGTCGAAATAGTCCCTCTTTCTATCGTGAATCTCCATCCCACACAACTTCAGGTGAATTAACATTCATTTTAGCCCTTAATACCAATTTTTTATCCCCCCAAAATCCTAATTTGCCCCTATTCTGCATTAAAAACAAGTGTAGTGGTATTTTTCTGCCTTTATTAACACTTCCATATCACTTTCAGTGATTTCATATAAATTATTCGTAATTTTACCAGTTTTTCCGATTTTGACCCCTAAAAACTGGAATTTGACCCCCTTAGAAATATTGAAAATTGCTCATCTCCGAAACCACCCTTTTGTTTGGCAATACGAACATTTTGGCCAAATTTGGACTTCCCATCATGTGTCCAAGGTCAGTTATCATCTGGAGTGAAACAAACAAATATATACAGGGTGTCTTGACTTTCATCGCTAAATTCTGTCAAGCGACCTTTCGAAACTGTTCCCCCATCCAACATTTTCCCGCTTTACAAAGAACAAAAAGGAATTAATGATGATAAAACAACATTTTCCCGCTTCATTCCATAAAATTTCACGTCATAACAATTGTTCAAAATGACCCCACCCACAAAGGGCATCACAGAGTTCGTAAGGGACGTACTTTGTATGTGCAATAATTGTGTATAGCTTGGTCTTGCGCTTTGCTGCCGTTATAACAACTTCAATATAACCAACAGTTCCTTCCATCATGAAACATAACAATTTTTATATTTATAAGCATCTCCTGGTTATCAACCAAAACAACGTGGATCTCGTAAATGTCATCCGAAATTCGAAAAAGCGAAGAACGGAACGGATTAAATAATGAGACATGTCCATGATCCGCGTTCTTTTACGTAAACCAGAAGGAAAACGGTTATTCGGTTAGACAGGGTTCGTCATGGTTTTCTTGAGGTGTAAGCCCCGCAGTGTATGTGGTACGGAAGTATCGGTACTGCTTCGTTACCAAATAACGCATCGACAACGACATTTTGGTACGGCACCATCGAATATCTGGTTATCTGTCGACGGTCCGAAAAATCGGAGAATCCTTGACCTCGGATGAAAGTCGATCCCCGTTTCAAAAAAGCGGCCATCTCGCAGCCTCTTAGTCCTTGTAATGAAAGTCCCCTTCCAGACGAAATGATTAATAACGCATTTCCTTAGGGATAACCAGCGCGTGGGAGAGGTCGGGGGCCTCGGCAGGGGGTTAAAGAACGAGATGGTGGTTGACTGATGTGCTACAGAAAACCCTCCAACATCTGCAGGCCTCGTCTCCGCTGACTAACTCCTCTGGATCTTACAACTTCAACCGATTAAACAGCGACTTAAGGGGGATGATGATGATGCGATTATGGCAGTGTGTTTCAAACGCCTGTTCCTCAGAGTGGGCGCCACAGCCACACAAGAGGCGAATAGAACATAATTCTTTGTAACGAGTGATGAGAGTTGCGGAGTTGCGGAATTTTCGAAGTTCCGGACTTACTTTTCAGGGTAACCGAAATTTAAGGCCTAGTAGAGAACTCCACTATTAAGAGGATTCTGAAGAGCCTTCAAATGGTAACGCCTTTAATTGTAACAAGAAATTATAAAATCATATTTTCTCGCACTTTTTCGCACAATATCTGTCCGTCCTTAGTTACAATGAACCAAAATGAATGATATTCTTTTTGTAAGTCCTACTTACAAACAGGGGTGCAGTTGGTCCTCGAAGCTCGGCGTTACTGTCCGTTATCCCTAGGGGTGAAAAATAGGGGACGAAATTTACAAAACGCCGTAGCTCGAAAACTTCAAATATAAGGGTGTGGTTTTTACGACGTTTTTAAATTGATTCCGAGTTTTAGGATTTTTTGAGACCACCCGGAGCACTGTACTGTGTTCGTTCTGAGTAAGGTCCTGAAGTTTGAACCGAAAAGCTTCGTCAACGAGTGTGAATATTTCTCCCTCCCCTTTATTTAGGCACATTCAACCATAAAAGGTCATAGGCGCCATTAAATATATTATATACAAAGATTTTACAATATTGTTATACAGTGATAATAATGTCTCCAAATTCTGGAACAGCTTCGTGATGTGGACTGAATTGTTTCCAAGAAGATCTTCGATTGTTCGGAAGATGCGCGGACAGTCTACGGAAGACTCTGCATTCAGTGAGCAGGTGACGCACACAACTGACACCCACACGACGCACATTCTGGGGGAGGAATTCTTTCTCTCGACACGGGATATCCACGGGTTTGCCGTGAGTGCCCTATTCGGAGACGAGTTAGGGAACGATCTGCGAGAACAGAGGATCGATCCATCTGAAATCGCATTAAACTTCGCTATGCTCAACATGATTTTTATTCAAGCAAGAGCTTTTCTGGTAACGTGTGGCCACTTCTTCAGGCAGTTCAGATTTCAAACCAGCTTTTTTTTGAAACAGCTGGCCATGCATTCAGGTGTCACATTATCCCATGCGTTATGAGCCATAAACATATAGGCAACTAAAATTGAAATTTTCTTGGCCATTTCATTGCAATTACCCTTCCCCTTATCTATTTCCTCAATAATTTTCCTTCTCACAGAAGATCTGAACAGCGTCTTAAGGTTTTCAGTATTCCTTGATCGACACAACGGTTTATTATTTTGTACAGAACACCCTTCTGTTACAGATCACAGCTCTCTGTATAGATAACCCTTCTTATAATATATGTACTATTATATACATATTATGTAGATCGCAGATCCTCCGTAGCTTAGTAACTAACCCCGAACTCGTTACTTGGTCCCTACCTAAATCACGTGTTACATGTTGCATAATCCTACACCCTGCTCTTTACGGCAAATTGTACAGCAAATTTTATGGCAACATCGTAGAATGCTTCAGAGGGACTTAAAAATTCAGAAACAAAACGAACTATTTAAAAATGCGAGAAAACCCACACGTCAACATACAATTTTCCGGGATGGGGATAATCTGGACATTTCAACCCCTGTTTTTCTCCCCTTAGAGCCGAGTGACAGTAACGCCGAGCTTCGAGGACACCTAGAGCCAAACGGGACCCCACATACCAAATTTCGTGAATTTTGGTTCATGTGAACTAAGGAAAAGGCAGCGGACGTAGTACGGAGGAACGAACAGAAATTCTGTTATTGGATATTCGTATTCTACGTCCCTTGAAACGTAAACAAACAAATTTTGAGGGGAGGGGGTACCCATTTTTCCCCATGGTCGATTTCAAAAGCTTTATTATTGAAAATAATAAACCAAAATCAATTGTATGACTTGAAAAACAAGGTCTTTGGGTTGAGCCGTGCAACTGTCGACAACTAACGCAATTTTTCTTCTCAAATGAACATCCCGTGGACGGGGCGGAATACCGTCGGGAATCAAATGGGAACCTACATTTGGGTCAGGACCTGGAGTTTTTGGCCGACATCTCCGACATTTCGGGAAATCTGGCGGCGGCATAATTGGCTACCACTTATTAGGTTCGTTCGCGGTGGCCATCTGACTGTCTTCAAACCGTCAGATCCATCATTTGGCGTTCGCGGTGGTCTTGCGGACTCGTCTCGGACTGTATAGCATCCATAGGATGCTGTTCGCGGTGTTTTTCTGGCGGTTCGAAGACAGTTCCAAGACCGTCAGATCAGTCCGCGGATTTTCCGATGTACTCCTTTCTGACTGCTCGCCCCCCACTACCGCTCGCCCGTTTAAGCCAATCAAATCATTTCTCATCGCACCGTCGTTCGTCGTTCTGTGTGTTCATTCTAATAACCCTACCTACCCACTTCTCAGCATTCTACGTAGTATAGTAGAGTTTTCTGTGCACTTCTCTCACTTGCGTTTTGGTACTTCTCGCGATGAGTTCATCCAGTGATGAGGGGTCGATCACTCCTATCGAGGTGTCATCGGAAGATGATTTGGACTTACTCCATCCAGTGAAAAAAAAATGAAAACTATCTGGAAGAAGTTTTTCCTGTATTCGAAGAGGAAACTTTTTGTTCATTCTCATCCAGAAGACGTCACTGGCCGTTCTGTTAGGGACAGATTGGCATCTCTACTAGCGTCTTGAATTCATTTATTATAGTATTGTTTACATAACTACCCAAGCTTTTGTATTTCAATCACCATATCCTTCAACGACTGATCTTATAGTGAGCACTTGTAGGTAAGTATGTGCCTGAATCAAGTTTCCTACCATAACGATAAACGCCGCAAATTCTACTGGCACAAATAACTAGAGGGGTTAACAAAAAAATTGTAATGGACATACAAAATTGCTGCCTATAGATTTATTTCGTGCGTCGGTGGTCGGTTGAATATCCCAATTGAAAAACTTAGTGCCACTTACCTACCTAATTTTACGATTACGGTGGGTGTTCCAAGAACTGGCCTAGCAATTTGTGATGAATTTGAATTTATCATCACGGTGGCGTGAAGGAGTGAATAGAGGAGAGCGAGGGAATTTCACCTAGGCGGCGGTAATCCACCGATGTAGGTGAGAGGAAGGAAGTTCACCTAGGCGGCGGTGATCCACCGATGTAGGTGAGTTGGAAGGAATCTCGTCTAGGCGGCGGTAATCCACCGATGTAGGCGAGAGGAAGGAAATTCACCTAGGCGGCGGTGATCCACCGATGTAGGTGAAGGAAGGTGCTTGTCTAGGCGGCGGATATCCACCGATGTAGACAAGGGGAAAAGGTAGGAGGTAAATTCCCAGAGCGGCGGATACCACCAGGCATCTGGGAGGAGGAAGGTAGGAGAGAGAGAAGAGAGAGCTGGTTAGAGGAAGTGTCGAATGAAGCTAAAGCTCCAGGATCCGGGGTTATATAGGACTTGGAGTCCTCTCCCTCCAGCTCCCTGTTGGGAGCTGGTAGTGGGGCACCAGGTTGTGTCCCCCCGGATTCTGTCGCCTGTCTCCCCACTCAGATGTTTATTAACGGAAGGTAATTTTTACATAGGAATATTGGTGAGAGCTTTAAGGTTGTAGTGGAGTGTTCCCGGGAGGGACTCACGACAGAGGTCCCCCCAGTTCGAACCAATGTTTGAGGTAGCTGAAGGCTCAAGTTTACAGTGGCTGAGGGCTGAAGGCGCAAGGATACAGGAGCTGAAGGCTGAAACAAACAATTGCAGTGCTGAAGGCAGAAGAGTGACCGGAGGTGTCTTAAATCTAGGGTGATATATAAGTAGTAGGATAAGTAGACATAAGTAGACATAAGTAGACATAAGTAGGGCTAAGAAGACAAAAAGTAGACGTAAGGAGACATAAGTAGACATAAGTAGATATAAGTAGACGTAAGTAGATGTAAGTAGATGTAAGTAGACGAAGTTTGATGATGGGAAACATATGTACAAGGAGGGTGTGATGAAAAATTTGATGAAGTGACAATATTTACAAAGGTGATGAGTTTGATGATGATGATAAGAGGAGTGATAGTTAGATAGTATGTTAGATAGCTAGGTGTTTACAGGTGCAAGGTATTTACAGGTAGTATTTACAGGTATGTACAGGTATTTACAGGTATGTACAGTTTTTAGGTACGGTTTCAGGGGAGACAGAATTGAGCGGGGTTGCGAGATCCGCCGTTCCCTGGGTGTGGATAGTGTGCAGTGTAATGTGGTGAGTGTGTAATGATGGTGAGGTGATGGGGTGAGGGAGGCGACTCCCTCTAACAGTCTTCACGTTAGTGAAGACTGACAGAGGGGCCCCTTCACTGCCGGGGCGGTGGTGAAGGGGAAGAGCCGGTGGGAGCCGGTACCCGGGACGTCGCGGAGGTGGGTGGCGACGTTGGGGTCCGGCGGGCGAAATGGAGGTGATGTGTGGCGTTTGTGGTGTAGGGGTGGTCGGGTGAGTGGTGTGGGTCGAAGTGTCTGGGAGGACGGGGGCTGGTTTACATCGGGCGAGGGGTACAGTGTGGGGCTTCCCGTCAATTAACAGGGTAGCCGTGGTGAAGGAGTGAATAGATGAGAGCGAGGGAATTTCACCTAGGCGGCGGTAATCCACCGATGTAGGTGAGAGGAAGGAAATTCACCCAGGCGGCGGTAATCCACCGATGTGAGTGAAGGAAGGATTCTCGTCTAGGCGGCGGTAATCCACCGATGTAGGCGAGAGGAAGGAAATTCACCCAGGCGGCGGTAATCCACCGATGTGGGTGAAGGAAGGAAGGTGCTTGTCTAGGCGGCGGGTATCCACCGATGTAGACAAGAGGAGAAGGTAGGAGGTGAATTCCCAGAGCGGCGGATACCACCAGGCATCTGGGAGGAGGAAGGTAGAGAGAGAAGAGAGAGCTGGTTAGAGGAAGTGTCGAATGAAGCTAAAGCCCCAGGATCCAGGGTTATATAGGAACTGGAGGCCTCTCCCTCCAACTCCCCTGTTGGGAGTTTTGGGGGGGGCCCAGGTTGTGTCCCCTGGATTCTGTTGCCTGTCTCCCCACTCCCAACTCACCTACATCGGTGGATCACCGCCGCCTAGGTGAACTTCCTTCCTCTCACCTACATCGGTGGATTACCGCCGCCTAGGTGAAATTCCCTCGCTCTCCTCTATTCACTCCTTCACGCCACCGTGATGATAAATTCAAATTCATCACAGTGGTGTCTCCCCACTCAGATGTTTATTAACGGAAGGTAATTTTTACATAGGAATATTGGTGAGAGCTTTAAGGTTGTAGTGGAGTGTTCCCGGGAGGGACTCACGACACAATTTATTGTTGGTTTTTGCCAATTTTGGCCCACTCGAAGACTCCTAATTTTGAAAAATTATCTTCGATTGTTGAAATTGTATTTTTCTGGCTGAATTCACAGTTTATGCTACCTTTTTTTGTAGACGTTTCCGGTGATTTCAGCCGTTTTATCAGATTATTAGACCCTTGAGGAAACCGAATGCATAGCTATATTAACAAAAAATGAGCACATGAAGAATGTGTAGTCAGTTATCAGCAAAATTAGTTAGCCTACCTACCTAACAACGAACTTCAAACTTTCGATTAGGTAGGTATTTCTTCAGTCACCAATTATTCCACAGAAGTACACTGGTATCACCGAATTTGATAAACATCCCATTAGGTCATTAGTTAGGAAGAAAACTACAGAGATTTCGATTTATTTTTATTAAAAGTACTTCGACTAAGTACAAGTTGAGATAAAGGAATGCATAACATTGGTAAGAGATGAATACTCGAAGCAAAACATGGAACTATATTACAACTAGGAACATATAGAAGATAGTCTACCCATTCATCAGAAGCATAGGAATAATCGTAATATAAGACTTGAGTAAGTAGAAGAATGAAAAAAGTAATAAATTAGCCGAAATCAACGATGACCTATAGGACGAACGTTAGTATTATTGTTATAAAAAGAAGAAATAAATTAGCAGAGATCAATGATAACATATGAACTTCTCACACATGCACGAGTCACAGCCTTTCAATAAACCTAAATAGGTATGATTTGTATAACAAATTAACAAACGTCAGAAAGGAGAAAAAAATCAAGATCGACGACGACACCACACAATCAGGAAGGTTAGACATTTGCAGGTTGCACAGCGGTTGCAGTCAGATTTCCTTCCCAAGCGTTCGCGGTGTAGGTACCCGGTCCATTGTGAGTTTGAAAGTTGGTATTGGTGGCGCATGCGTGTTGGCACGATCAGAAAAGTGGCTTCAGACGGTTCCCTGACCGTCAGAAAAACACACCGCGAACGAAGCTTTAATGGAACCCTTAAGAATCACTGGTAAGCTGAATCTGGAGTCATGCGTAGGCCATTGTAGGTACAGGTTCTTAGCACGTGAACCCAACCAACCAAACCAGCGGCATCAACCAACGAGTGGTATCAAGAGTTTATTGGTATTCCAGAACATTATGTAAAATATTCTCATATTAAAAAGAACGATGTCATTAATGCAACTCTCAACAAACATCGGCGGTTCTTAAACTGACGTATCGAAAGGGTATTGCGTGATTGACAAGGTCCTAACGAACTCATTGCAAATCACCGACGATGTTTGTTATTCCTAAAAGCACTTGTGAAAGGCAGTTGGGAGCCGCGGAACATCATGTTAGAAAAGAATCTCTCACCGGGATTTGAATATATAACAAAAAAAGATAGAAGAAAAAAGCCGCTGGGGTGAGGCTTGGAGTCTAAAAACGCGGGACCCCCGCAGAGCCGACCCCCTCAGGTGGAGATTAGCAGAAGACGTTTTTGTCCTTTGTGGGGACCCGGACGATCACACCCAGGTCCTCTTTACGGAGCCGGCGAAATTTACATAATAGGAGCATTCACTTTGTCTCTGCACCCGTGGAAAATACATCGAGGGTTGAATAGGAAGATTCGACTCCCCTTCATAGGACGTATCGGTCACGTACTGGAAGATCTCACTGGAGATGCTGCAGGAAGGGCTGAGCCAACCCCCGGAGCGACTCTGGGATCTGAATAGGGTGACAAACTGCGGAGAACAGTAGGGTTAGTTACACAACGACCTCGCTAATTGGGTTGAACAGTATGGGATGATATGAGGGAAAATAACCGTCTCATCAGCCAATGCTGTGCAGGTAAGCCAGGTCTCCGAGGCAGACGGATTCGAGGTGGCAGCAAGACGGATTCGAGCATTTCTTCATTCTGGGATTTCCAGTCATGGATAGTTTACCGTGCGTGAATTTGACGATAATAAAACCAAGTAATGTACAATCCAGCCCTCTGATATTACGTCTCATTACGTTCCACGAATTACGTCATTTGACGTAATGAGACGTCAAATTTCGTATCATTACGTTCTACGAATAACTAACATCAGGGTGAATTTTACGTAATTGTACGTAAAATTAATAACTAACTAGGTAGATATTTAATAACTAAATAACGCAAAATTAATAACTAAACAATAACGTAAAATTAATAACTGAATAATAATAACGAATAATAATAATAAAATTAAAATAATTAAATAGTAAAATAAATATAAATAATAAAAACAATAACTAAATAATAACTTTAAATTAATAACTAACTAACGTAATATTAATAACTAAATAATAACGTAATAGTAATAACTAAATAATAACGTTAAACAAATAATAACGTAAAATATTAATGACGTAAAATTAATAACTAAATAAATAATTTTACGAATTACATAATTTGACGTAATGAGGCGCCTCATTCCGTAATCTGACGTAATGAGACTTCAAATTACGTTCTACGAATAATTAAAATCAGGGTTAATTTCACACAATGACAGGGTGTAGGTTGATGCTCTGAGGGAAAATAACCAACTGTCAAATAGCCTTGGTAGGGAAGCCTAGTAGAGAGCTGTCAGGCAGAACGGTGAGCCTTCCAGACGGCTGAAGCTTCGTACATTATGAAAGTTCCTGCCGTTGGAGCGATTTATTGAACGCGATTTCAACGTTAATCTACTCGTCCTCATGTCATGCTGACAGCAGAGTGCTCAAAATTACGTTCTCATCACGTATAAGGATAGTTGTTAATTTTAGGATTAGTAGGCATGATTTGGACAGTATGGGAAAATTGAGCTCTTAGAGGAATAACCAACAGGGATTGGGTGCCCCAGTGAGATTGACGGCCCAGACAGCCAGCCTTGTAGAAGGATGGAACCCTGCACTTCCGAAAGCGCTCGCTGAACGGCTTCAACTTAATTAAGCCTTGATTTAAGAAAGATGGCCAATGCAGGAAATATCGCTACATCGCCCATAAAGGATAACGTGATGGTCCAACAGAAACTCTGTATGGAAGCAGACAACCAACAGGCCGCTCAACTTCAACTACGGCCTCATGTGAAAATGATAATTAAAACGTCTCAATCCCGCCGCAGGAAATGCCAGTAGTTCGATCCGGTTAGCAATTAAAACCGCGAGATGCAGAGTTTATTGCCCCTTTCATCGCCTCTTGAAGGGCAGGGGGCAAAGGCTGTTCCGTTAGGGTTCTTCCTTTCCTAATAATCCATTCATTACTCCTGAGTATCACTCTGAGAACTCATGAGAAACCAACTACCTGTTGTGACGACCCGCAACTTCTGTAACAGTAATAAATCAACTGATATCTTCTAAACCAACCGTATAACGGCAGATACATCTTTATTAACCACCAACAATACAGTACTTATTATATACGTACCTAGCACATTAATAAATTCGTGATTCTGTTTGCCTGTAAATTGAATAGAATCACGAAATTTCGTGTTCATATTCCGTTTTATGCCATTTTAAGATGATCAGCAGCATTTTCCCGTATGTTTTCTCGCTCACCAAACGGCGCAACCGGACTGAACGTAACTTGAGGGATAAGTCGAAGATATCGTCTAACAATGTAATTCGTGAGTAGAAATTCGAACGGAAAACTGCTTAATGACTGTAAAACACCAGCCCAGATGTTTTGATGTGGATTGAACTTGGCAAATGTGTCAAGGGTAGTTCAGTTTCAAAATCAGAGATCATCAGAATCGTCAATATTGGACCTATCCACCCCTGGAGAGAGGGGTGGAATTTTACTGGAATACTTACCTACATGATTTGATCCTAATTAAACTTGCGAAAGATGTGTCTAGCGTAGATCATGTTTGAGTCTGGGATTATCAGACTCTAAACATAGGACCGGGAGGGGGTTTATGGGTGAGAGGATTGGAGGAAAATTGCATAATAGTTGTAAAACCGATCTGTTCCGACTTGAAATCAGTGAAGGAAATATGAGATCGTTGGCGTTGTAAACAATTCGGGCTGGGGTAAATGTCGAATTGTACTAAAATCATTGGATGCCAAGGAGGTCTGATCTGAACGAAACGCAAGTAGCATGTATGCCTTGGGCAGCTGACTTTGAAATAGGAGAGCATCAGAATTGTGGTAAATGCACCGGGTGGGCTTTGTGGCGAGGGGGTAAGAGAAACAGCACGGCTGTTGTCGAATGGTGCACATGCCCTGGTCTTGATGGTCTGATAAATGTGACTATAACAACACTGGCGGTATCCAGTGGAAGTTTTCGAATTATATAGCCAGGGTGATACTGCTGAAGATGAAAAAATAGGTAGGTAGGTAGGTAAATAAATGAACACTCCATTTGGATGTCATTGGATTGTCATTATATTAATCCAAAATAATACCACTCTGTGCCACGGACGGAATCCAGCTAGTCCATTACCTACAATCCCCTGCAAACGACTCCATTTAGGTTTATTTATTATTTTCAATAATGAACCTTTGGAATCAAATGGAAAAAAAGGGGGGGGGGGGAGGGTAACCACCAAAAAATTTGATGGTTTGCGTTTCAAGGTATGCAGTTCGTGAGAATCTGAAAAAGGAATGAAAAACGCTGCAGATTATTACACAACGGCTTATTATTTTCCTGCATGGATCGCCTTCTGCGTAGATCGCTGAATTCGTATTAGCATAAGATATTGAATTAGTAGGGTCGTTTTTTGCAGTGGTTACCTACCTACCCATGACGCATAAAACAGGAACGACAAAAATGTCGATGAATGAGCTCTCTAACGATCTGCAATTAAAATGATATAAACATGCCTTTTTCGACCGCCCCCTCTCCTCGTGCAACGCGCCACTTCGGCCCCAAGAATCCCCACCCCGTCATTTTTTAAATGGTCGCTGAACCTGAGAGGACCCTCGACATATTCGCAAGTTTTTACCCAATTTGGATGATTCGTTTCGTCGAGAATAACGAAATTTACCTATCAACAAATAGGTTAAAAAAAGTGCCCACCAACAAAATCCAAAATAAGCATCTTCCTTCAAATTAAATAATTCCTATTCATATTATTATTATAATGCTCGAATGTAATCAGCTGATCCCTACAAACAATATCAGGGCTGCTCTTATGTATACCGTGTGATTCATTCGTGTTGACGAAGCTTGTCGGTTCAAACTTCAGGGCCTCCCTGAACGAACGGCTGACATACATGCTCCGGGTGGTCTAAAAAATCCCAAAATGCGGAGTCCATTCAAAAACGCCATAAAAATGTCAAAGAAGTTTTCAACCTACAGCGATTCGACAATTTCAATTCCTATTTTCCACTAACGCCGAGCTTTGAGGACCAACTAGGTCCCAAGTGAGACCTACAAACCAAATGCATTAATTAATTTTGTTTCGCAGTTTAAAGAATGGCGGACGGACAAAAATTTTTTTAAATTCCATTTTCGGATTCTACGTAGGTAGGAACCTACCGCGAAAAGTAAACCATCAAATTTTGAGGGGGAGGGAAGGGGGGATTAAATGTTTGTTTTCTTGTTTGATTCCAAAGGTTCATCATTGAAAATAGTCAACCAAACTGTCGCGGCTTCCAAAACTAAAATTCCCACTTCCTTTTGCATTTCAGAAGAAAGGGAACAGAGTCTTGAAAATTAAGTTTAAAACGATGACTTCGGACTTCTCAACCGAATTTAATAACCTTGGCAGTGAAAATTGAATTTTTTCATCGTAAAGCAGCGCCGTGGTGTCGTCCATTAGCTCTTCGTGAGTTCACACCGTGGGTGCGAAGACACAATCATCCTCAACCCTCTTGTCATTGTCCCGCCAGACTGTTCACGCCAAGAATCTCCGCTTGCGAACGAGCGAAGGTGATCAGTTAATTAATCTGAATAGAAGTTGCCAGTGTAATGGGGCGAACACAATACCGAGGAACCAGGCGTATTGTCCTCAGCAAGGGCACATAGCTCACCTCCTACGTCATATGTTTCTGCCTTCTGACGTAGGTTCGGAACCCCCACCTCGCGGTGGAGGTGGATATGATTGCTCTTAATGAGGAGCTGTAAAATAATTTGTGACAAAAAAGTACCCACCCACAATTTTATTCTTATTCAGGTTCTAACGTCACGCTATGAAAGGGATTTTCGATAATGCGAAAAAAAATTTGTTTAAAAATGTAGCAACGTTTCATATTCGATAAATCTTTGAGTTTTGTCACTTAAAAATTCTCAAAAATATAACAGATAATCAAACATAATCGGACATTTGATTTTGTCAATTTAGAAAACCAATAGGGGATGGAGATCATTTGACGAGTATTTGAGAAAAAAAAGTTTTGAAGGCAATCAACTGTTCAAATAAGAAATTTAACGGTTCAAAAAGGCAAACAAGGTTAATTGATGTAGGTTTTGGTGGGCTCTAACCGATATGTTACTTCGAAAAATCGCTCATAGGGTCATGTTGCATGACTGGAACTTTTTAATAACAACTAACGCCATCTTCTTCATTTCAATCATCGTATGAGGTCTTGTTTCACCTATATACACGTTTGTTGTACATTGATTATCTAAATAATCATTACAATAATGAACCTTTGGAATCGAGCATGAAAAAAAAAATTGTTAACCCCCCCCTGCAAAATTTGATGGTTTCCGTTTCAAGGTATGTTGAATCCGAAAATGCAATTAAAAAATTTCTGCCCGTCCGCCGTAAGCCTCACTTCGCACTTTTCTTAGTTACCATGAACCAAAATTGACGAAATTCGGTTTGTAGGTCCCATTTGGGGTCTAGTTGGTCCTCGAAGCTCGGCGTTAATGTAAGTCATCCCTAAGGGGTGAAAAATAGGGGTTGAAATCTCCAGAACGCCGTTATCTCGATTTTTTTTAACGGTTTTAAATAGTTCGCGAACTTGGGAGTTTTTTAAGACCACCCGGAGCATTGTACGTCCAGCATTTCGTTCACAGTAAGGCCCAGCAATTTGCACCGACAGGCTTTTTCAACTGGAGGGTGAATGAAATTTTATACATTCAGCCCAGATATCATCGCAAGGGACGCGGCAACAATCGGGAATTGGCCCGAGATAATCATTGCTAGGGATCACCTGATTATATTCACGGAGTATGAAGTCGAGTTGGTTGTTCTGTGATATTATTTCATTTGAAAAATGATGGCTCTTTTGGAGTTTGTTGATAGGTAGTGAAACTTGAACAAACGTTGAAGTACTATTGATGGGTAAATTATTACACAGTGGAAAATTATTACACAAAGATAAATTATTAAATAACGGTAAATTATTACACAACTGCTCATTATACCATCTACGTAGAAGGGGCTGGAGTTTGTTGGTAGGTACTTTTGCAACTTGAACTACCGCTGAAGTATTATTGATGGGAAAATTATTACACAACGGTAAATTATTACTCAAAGGTAAATTATTGCACAACGGTTCATTATACTATCTACGTAGAAGGGGTACCTATACAAGTAAATTATTACACAACGGTTTATTATTTGCCTTATGCTTCATGAATAACTACAAAATAATTAATGATTGAATTACTGAATCCCGCGCATTTGTAGGAAACTTTAATTCCGGGGCCGGCTCCATTACTCGATTTAGGGCTTTTAGGGTATTGACCACAGAAAACAGTGATCTACGCAGAAGGGGCATCTATACAGGGAAATAACAAACCTTTCTGTAATAATTTGCAGCGTTTTTTTCACTGTAATTATAATCTTAAGAAGTCACGTAAAGGGTTTAGATCGAATCTTCTAATTTTTTTTGTTTTGGTTTTTTGCAAATGAGCTCCTAACGATTCTCCTCGTCGAATCAGTATTAACCCAATATTTGGATCAAATGTTGACCCAAATCTTAAAATCTCACTCGAAAAATGACCGATTTTTGAAGTGCTGTACCTCGGAAACTATACAGAGCTGCGAATTGTAGCAAATTTAGTATAACTTAAAAAAAGGTGTGAGTGATTTTTTTCGCTACCACATATATTTAAAAAAATGTAAATAAAAAACCGAAAAAGTGCCAAAATTTCGCTTTTTTGCGAATACCTCTAAACGTTCCAGGAATTTTCGTTTGACAGATTCGGATTCAGAACCCCAATAAATATAATGAACAATTATAAAACCGACAACTGGACTTTTTTCCTCTTTTTTCTTTTGCAACGGGAGGCCCTTTTTGACACCATTTGACACTGGGTATCCTTGGGTATACTATAGGTATCCATGTTGGTTCTTGCAATGTTTGATTCGATGACGAGCTCTCCTGACACCCTGATGAAGTGAACGATCCATCCCGGGCAACGTACCGGCAATACAGCAAAAACGGAAGCCGATACCCGTCGCCGATCAATTAACATATCACGGAAACGACAGGAGACTGACTAATAGTCTTGAGGATTTTTTCACACGGCTGACTGATCTACCGTGAAATCACCGCTAACCCGTCCCCGAACTGATGGATTAATATTTTTCTGACGGCATAATCGAACAATTTATTACTCCTATCGCCTCCCTTTGTTAGCCAAAGTTTCCATCATTACATCCCTGTTCGAAGGGGTCCCTGGAAGATGCGCCCAGTTAGTATTCCTCCGGCTCTTCAAAAAAAAAAAAAATCTTTTCTCGCAGGGTCCTTTTTTAAAAAACTCGCCCTGATTTGCATCCTAGACCGCGGTGTTTTTATTAATGTTGCTTCCACCCTGAGAATTCGCCTCGACCCCACACATCCAACCCCTTTAGGCCCCTTGTGAGATACCCTGGTTTTCAAACCCTGGCTATTCTTGCATAATCAACTCGGTCCTTACCCCCACAGCCCTACTGCCTTTTCTTCTTCTTCTTCTTCTCTTTTTTTTATCTCCCAAAGAACAACGGGGACATTGCATTGTTTCTCTTCTTTATTAACGGTCCAACTTTGGGACGAGGAGTCGGGTCCGGATTTGCATCTAACTGAAAAATCCGAGTCGTATTTCATTTTCGTCTGGCGAGGGCATGTTTGGTGTCCGGACCCAACAATCGTCGCTCAGGGCCCTTCGAGAGAAATTATTATGAAAATAAGCTCCGCCTTGCTCTTCAGTTCACAATAGGCGAGTCATTTGTTCTGTTATATATGGGAAAATCACTCGAAAACATTGATTCAATTGATTTATAAGAAGGAAGGTAGTCGGTTAGATAGGGACTTCAGCCCCCACTTAGTTTTTGCGATCTTTTTGAGGAAATGAGCTATAAAATTTTTTAGTAGATAGCCTGATCATTTTAAGTAGGTATCAAATTTATGAAATATTTTCCCACTCTTTTTCTTTCAGTACTACCAATAACCTAATTTAACATGACAAAATGATGAAAAGTGTGACGTAAGTACATGACGTAGGTATTACATTATATTGTCAATCTGCACTAATTTGTGGTTTAGAAGTATATATAACCCAAGGTCAATTACATCCTGCTGGAGAAAATACCACAGGTCCCAACAATAATTATGAATGAAAACCTCCTGTTACGCAGCATGCCAGAAACTCAAATATTAGATCATATTATGATTATATTATGATAAAACTGATTGACCATTTTGTTCAATTTTCACCTTTAAACTAATAATTTGAATTACCATTAAAATTACTTGTAACGAAAATTTTTTCATTGATTCAATATTTCTATATATTTTTTTCTGAAGAATGGCTTGCTTAAAGCAAGGAGTGTTTAGGTAAGAGGTGCTTGGGTATCAAAAACGGTAAAACCGAAGGGAATAATTAAGCGGAGTCCCTGTGTAATATACATTAATTATATCCACTGAGTTATAGAGGAAAATTTCAATATCATTTTGAAAAGTATTGTGACTAATAGTGGAGACTTTAAGCTTCAGGGTCGGGTCCGAATGTAATTGATTAACAACTAATTGACAGACTGGACTCGCCGCTTATTAAATGCGTCCCAAAGGAAAGATAAGTAAATATTTATGCAGATGGGGGCAGATCATTGAATTTTGCATGAGACTTCTACCGAACGTCGAAAGGACACTGAAAGGCAAGGAAAGCCAATCAAGGGAGATGAGACGTGTTTGATAAGGAGCCGGGCGGTTTATCAACTTGTTTTCCCAACGGACAGGAACCCTGTCACTGTTGAAGGGAATAAGGGAGAAGGTAAAACTTATCATTAGTAGCTTCAGGATACTCATCATTCATTGCCGCGGACATGTGGGCTACATTTCCATCCGAGATGTGGGAACTGCGGGTATCTGCAATAGTAATTACCTGATTGGTGATGAGAGCAAACAGTTTCGCGCTTCTGTCAGGAATTGTTCGGAAATAGAATAAAACGAGGATGGACGAGGGATGTCTAGATAGCAAGATTTCCACAATCTGTCGAAACATGAAAATTTTCTACTTAAATAGATTTTTTTTCTGTCCGTCTTTTTCTGACTGGTTACAAAAAACAGAATTGTCAATACCACCCTCAGCGATCACAATAAACACATATAGTTGTCCATCATGTAGGTACATAAATGTTATGATAGTTTTGCAGCACGTAATGCATACAATTGCAACAAGTTTTCGTACAACGTCTTTTTCCGAAAGATGGAATATTTCTGCGGATGGATTATCAGATTTTAAGAACCTTGAAACATAAGCTATTTATTTTTGAAGGAGGATATACCTATATAAATATATATTCCCACAGTGAGGGAGGGAGAAAGTAATATATGTTTCTTGCTCAATGCTAAAGGATAGTTGTTGTATGGTTTAACCAAATTAAATGTGGGGAACGTGGTTCGTCAACAAAGAAGCTACAGCAAGAAGACGAAGAAAAACGAGCTTCCCAATACACATAATAATAATAATAATAATACTAATAATAATAGTAGTAATAATAATCTCCTCTATTAATGTATTTATGAGGAGCGTGTCTGGTTCGCCCGTACCTCCACCACAGCCAGTGAAAGTGCTGAGACATAAAAGAAATAATAACAGTAATAATAATAATAATAATAATAATAATTAATAATGTTGACATACAATATACGTATAAATACAAGTCAATATTTCTTATAAACATGGAATTACAATATATAAATTAAATAAAAATTACCATGTCTTGCAAATGGAAAGCAATATAGCAATCATATGTACCTACATACTTGGAAATACTTTTAACTTGACACGTAATCAGATTGATTTTCAATTTTCAGTTGTCTGAAATAACCATACCATTATGGAATGGGAAGGGGAGGGGATTAAAGATGGTGATGAAATTTTGATGTCGGATATCGAACATCTCCCAACACTGTGTCCTGAGGCGAACATTCTCACATTATTTCGATATTTCAACATCAATGTGATATCTAGTCCGCATCTCGCCTTCCACATTCGAAGCCACGCAGCAATCACCATTTACATGAGTTAACACTGAATCATAGTTGATAGCTGGTCGTTTACATCAAGTTCTTGGCAGATGAAACGGTCCCGTGCGCGGGTCGGAGGCTGATTTTGAATGGCAAGATAAAGAGGGCCTAAATAAGAGGGGAAAAAAATACGGATTTATAGCGCCCGAATTACAATGGTGAATGGAGATCTAAACCACGGTTTCTGGGACACACCTTTTTCTCTCTTTGAAACCGGTGCCTTCACCTTTTCATGTGTTTCGGGGATTTCGAAATCAGGAAAACAATTGTTTCTGTCTGTATGCGACAACGAGTGAGTTCTAACTGGTGTGAATGCCACTAGTAAAGTTCTAAACAGTCATCAAAAAGTCCAGTAGAAGTAACTGAGGTTGAAATCTTGCAGTATATGAACGGAAACTATCAAATTGAGAAAAAAAGAAGTATGAAACATGAAACAGAACATGTACGACAAAAACAACTAATGGGGAACTTCCGAGTATCGTAACTTTGGTCAATGTCCATCTCACTCTCGTATTTAATTGAAAAATAAAGGCGAAATTTGAGTTCATAGGAAGCAATTCCCATTAATGCAACTACATAACAAAGAGCGGAGTTCAATCAAGAGTTGGAAATATGAGTTCCATTCACTCTAAGAATTAAATTATATCAACACCTACTTACGACTACGTTCTCCATTTCGGGGACACTTACCTGGAACAAACAATAAATATAAATAATATTCAGTGATTGTTTTTATCTAGGTTAAAAAATACGAGTATAGTAGGTACTATTCGATAGTTTACTTAGCTTACTATTCGATAGGCATATAGGTAGAAAGATAGAATTCTATAAGGGGCCGGGGTGTCCGAGCAGTCTAGAGCTTTGCTCTTTATATCCCCGTTTGGGATAAGTTCGCGGCGTCTCTTGCTTCTCGTCTCGGGCGGGGGTACGAGCTTTGAACAGCTTGCATGTGCTTACCCGACCAGCGATTAGCTCTTCACCTCTGATGGAATGAAGCCTACAGGAAATAAAGGCTGAAATGATAAGCAGTGCCTAGCCCTAGCTGTCGAGTGAATGGTCAAAGGATGCCGAGTAAGGTCAAATCCAGAAAAAAATAATTCAGCCTCTGCAGTTGTGAGATAGGAAAAAACTAACAAATTACTATTTTTATTTTATTTTAATGTTTGATTTTTCTTTCTGTTCAAATAAACAAATGAATCGGTTCTCCTTGACCAGAAAAACCAGGTAGAAATGGCGACATTTCAAGTTGCGAACGTAAAGAAGGGTCCTGCAGACTTGAGCTCCATCGACAGACACCGTCAATTTTTAACAATAACTATCGTCAGTAATTCTCAGAGTTACAACAACAATAAATTTTGTTTCCATACAAAATTTTAAACGCCTCAATCTCAACCTGCCTATCAGCATGTATTCGCCAATCATTCTGGTGAAACATGTGGATATGTCGGTGGTAGTCCCACTTTGACCGTTGGAATTTCATCAATAGGACCCGGATAGGAGGGGGGGGGGGGGGAAGCGGGCTGGATACCAGAAGCGCTGATCCCCAAAAGGTATGTAGGTGTATGAAAGCGCTAATTTCCGAAGGTTTTCTTGAAGGAAGGAGTGTGCAAAAGCGCGGAGGAGAGGGTACGGAACGAGAAAACCCGGATTAAAGTAGATTGTGGAATTCCAGACAGAAAGCAGATAGAACGTAAACCGAAAATTCGCTAAAAGAAAAACAAAAAAGTAAACTGAAAATTCGCTAAAAGAAAAACGAAGAACTTCCTAATATTGAAAATGCATTTTTAAGCTTAAGTCGGAGAACTCTACATGAATAATAGTTTATAAATTAGTAGGCCAAGAAGTAGGTACCTACTAGTTATTATTGTCCTTTTATTATTTGTTGAGAACCACCGCCTGTTTACGAATCCCCACTTTATGTGAGCAGTCCAAAAGCTTCAAACTTCCGCCCCAGTATTTCGCCCACATCGAACATATCCCCAAATCCCAAATATTCCCGCTTGTGCTACAAACTTCATGCAGACATTTCGCAACCTTTTTACGACGCCCCTTGCTGGATTAGCGCTTCCGTACGCCTTCGGCGTAGAGGGGATGGAAAACTGCATTACCTCATAGATAAATACCAACCTGGATGATTTATCGGAAATAGGGGGCATGTGTCGAGGGTTGTTCTTCTCGAGATGTGAGATCATCAGAATCATAAGTAGTGGACGATGATGGGGGTTACGGTATGAGAGGGTTTTACTAATTGTAGTAGAACATCTACATATACCTAAAAGATGTTGTGATTTGAAATGACCTTGGGGATTTTGACTAGGGTAGATCAGGTTAAAATCTGAGACCATCAGAATTCAGTGTAAGGCATTGAACCAAAAGTCCGAAACCGGTTTACTAAAATATTTACCGCGTGACCTTGTAATTCAAAAATAGGTAAATGGTAAATTACTTCTCCATAAAAAGGTTTCCGGATGTTACCAATATATTAACCCGAATTTTGTCCTTTGCAATGCACGGGTCATCCAGCTGTTCCCACATGAAATGTCTATTACAAACTGAGCAATGGAAGTAATTCAAAGAGAAACAGCAACCTGAAAGTTACTGATCTCGTAGACTCAACGGCCAGATGAAGTTAGCCAAGAAATTACCACAAATTCAAAAAAAAAAAATCTCACAACGACGTTTCACGGCGGTAATCGGAACGGTAATAACGTAATTGTGCATTCTCTCAGTTGAATGTTTTTTGAAAAATACCTTTTTTCCGTTTTGAAAGCCGATAAACGACGTTTGGTTGTCTGAAGTCTGTGGGTCGGCTCATTACGGTTTCAGTGTAATAGAGACATCAAAACTTCGTTCGAGACGCCTCAAGCTTACCAAGGGAGTCGTAAAACCTCAGAGATGAAGGCTTAGTTCATCATGAGCGTTACTGCTAATGTTTCCGGTGTTTGAAACAATTGTTTTGTGATTGCACTGACCTTTCTTCATCCTCTTCTACCACTAATATTTTCTCCGTCAGTTTCTTTCGGAGTTTCCTTTATTTCAGTGGGGGGGGATATTAAACTGCAATCGACACTATTGCTCGAAGTGCTTACTGAGCAAGATTTCACTTTTGCGCATGAAGTTAAACCCAAAGATTTAGATTCTGGAATTGATACGGGACCATCTGGAGTCAAAACTGTACCTAACCGCCCGAATTTCAACTCACTACGACCAGATTTGTTCAGAAAAGACTGAAACGCAAACTGCGAGTCAATATGCGGAGCGAGGTTTGACAAGACTGCTGCTAGTGTACATCTATCGAGATATACCTATGAGTAGAGTAAATCTTATCCCGATGGTATATACTCCGCTAGAGTCGCTAGTGTTGGCGCTTCTCCGTACTCCAATTACATTTAAGCAATTACATCTAAATTGTATTTGATTGGTGAGAATACCTAACAATCAATTACTAAACCCGAAGAAACTGCCTAAACTATATCAAGTAAGAACTAAACGACCAAAAACGTCTGGACTACAATACAGATAGAGTTGGAGTCGAGACTTATTTTCGATTCGTTAGCCACATTTCTTGACTCAAAATTCATAAACACGTTTTCTCCTCAGCTGACGGATCTGCGAAATCATCCACGAGATTTGCCAAAGTGGATAAGGCGGAGCATTCACGTACGGTATAGAAAGAATCAAGAAGACGAAGAAGAAGCGTCTGAGGAGAGATCCAATTCGTAAGAGAGCCGGTAAAGTCCATTAACTCCCTCAACAGTCGATTTAATCGAGTTTTAGGAAGGAGGTTAAAACCCTGTGGCCGATCCTCTGGCCCGTTGTGGCACATTTCATTAATGTACCGTGGTATAAGTTTTCTGGTTCTGAGCCTGGCCTGAGCCCCCTGCAATCGGAAGCGCGGCTAACCGCGGAAGGGCTGGGAGATTCTTCACGTCTCATCTTCCATTAAGGAGATAATTTCTATTACGTTGAGAAAGTAGTCGTTGCTATGATCCCGTTTTCAACTGAACAATAGGGAAATGATCTGGGATGATTCAGATAGGGACGGAAAACGAAGCAGCCATGCAGCATGGCCACACGAGCGAATTTTCAACATTTGAATGGTGTCGCTTATATCACAGTCGACACTGTACCTGTGCGAGCCATTTCTCAAATTCGAACATCTCCAAAATATAAATAACATCAATGGCCTGGGCTGGGTGGCTGGCCTCACTGGTTTCTGAAAAGTCGTGATTACAGGTTACTGGGATTACCCGTCCGCTGCACGGTGAAAAGGAAAGAAATTTGTCTCTGAGGTCACCCAGCTGATCAGGGCGGGAAATTCGTGTAGAATATGTCACCTGCCGGTAAATGAAGAAGACGTCGGAAAAAACCGCATCGAGATCCATTCAACCGTTTAGCCATCCACTCAAGAAATACGTACATACAAATGAATTGTGAGTTTTATAGATGACATTTTATTGTATTTATGATTAATCGGATGCTTACCGCACGAATGATGGCATACGTCTGAAGGCTCTGCCTTATATACATACGAAATTGCCCTTCAATTTCAACATACATTTAATCTCAATAGTGATAATCTGCTAATATGTTTGGTAAGGTTAACTACGATCCTATTTGCTCTGGGTAAGTTGTATTTACAAATAATACAATCGATTACAAGGAATCTCAATAGACTGGGACAAATTGGCGTGATATCTCTGAGGATCAAGTGCCTCGCAAAAGACAGGTCGTTTTGCTACTCGGGTCAGTTTCAGCTGTAACTTCCCGAATTAGGAGGATAGGTCAGAGTAAAGCCCTATCAACCAAAAGGCTCGACGGAAATTAACAACGCAGGTAGGAGATCCAACGCCAGTCGCAGCGCCTATCCAACAATTTTAAACGACTTCGCATAAATCAAGTAGATACAGTATTCTTCACTGCTTCTGTGAGTATGGACTATCTCTGCCACTTTCCGATTCTATTCTAACCAATACAAAACAATTTTGATGGAATTGTCAGCAGTTTGGGCGTTCAGTACATTACGTAAATCAGAATATTCAGTGAAAATAGCCCGCATCCAAAACCATTTGGTCGGTATCACGTAGTCTGTCTTCGGCTTATTTTGTAGGTAGGTGTGTTTGAGGACTGTAAGAACCTAGAACAGGCGAGCTCAACTAGTTTCTTTTCTCTCTCTGTGCTCTCAACGAATGAGCTCAGTGAGATCCGATGATCGGATATGATCTTCAAGTTTATACAACAGCGTGTGCTTGTAACTGTTATTCAAATTGGCGAAGGAGGCTACTGGTGCAGTCTATTACACTTACTATATTTTTCAAAATCAATTTCAGATTTAGTTTTCTTTCTCCAAAAAATGGAAGAAATAGGTAGGTTTTTCGAGAATTTTTGGACTTAAACTTTTCAAAACGAATCAGTGGTTTCAAAAATTTCAATAATTCGGATAGGACTGATGAATTTCCAGTTTTCATACGCATTAGTATAGGTGTAAATAAAAAATTCGTATAGCCGTACCTAGGCCCGCTTTGTACGGCGTTAGAAAATTGATAGGCTGTCTAATTCAATAAGTTAGCTCTCGAAACAGCTCAAAAGTCAGCTCTTTTTCAATATCTGGGATTATTCTTCAATCCAGATTCTTATTTTTCATTACAAATAAAAGACATTCATTACAAATTACATTTTTAACTTTTTAAAACCCCTATTTCTAAGACACCAGAAGACACAGAAGATATTTCTAAGACACGGCCCGTACTTCACAGCGGTTCAGAATCAAAAATTGGAGATTTAGAGGTTGTTCACTAGTTGCACGTAACTGTTACGTTACTCGTTGGTCCAATCCACTCGCCTATATTCACTGTGAGGACAGATGTGCATATTTTGGTTCCAGATCATTAACCTTACCTATTTCATGAAATGTATTTAGGGAAATTACGGCTTGGCGTCATCTGGTTCTCAAGAACGAGGAGGGGACATGCATCACTTCTAAGTGATTGACAGGTCGCGGTTGAGAGGGTAAAATATGCCTAATGGAAGGTATCGGCACCTTTTGCAAGGGACCCTCCTTCCCGAGATCCCTTCTATGTGGATAATTCCAAACCTCAACAATATCGTCGAGAGGGGCCGCCTCACGACCGAACAGAACCGACTCGGGATTATCGATCATTATCGGACCCAAACAGATCAGGTCGTAAGTTTTGTTATCTGCTCTGCCACTCGACCTTCCTTCGAAAACACTTCGAGACGAGAGAGAGATGTCAACCAGGAAAACTAAACTGACAGCAGACGAGTTCAATATTTACAACGTTGAGTCACAAGTGAGATTATATCGCGGCGTCCCTGAAGAACATATCGAAAATTGTTGCAGTGATATCCGAATCCAACAACATAACTTCAATCCAAACAGAACTATAAAAGTAGGAGGCAACAAATTCTGCGTCAACAATACTAACCCAAGCTTATCGAGCATTCAACCTGATTTATGGCGATTTTCCAATTCTGTCTGACTTATCGCGTTTTAGAACAGCACCTACCAAGAAACGCAAACAACCGGTACCTACATGTTCTTGCATTCAACACCATCATCGAGTTAGGTTTTCAAGTAGTATGCGTATCCACTAGCAATCAGAAATGTTAACTAAATAAATGTTTATTGATTTATTATTTTCAATAATGAACCTTTGGAATCGAGCATGAAAAAAAAACCTCCCGCCAAAATTTTATGGTTTCCGTTTCAAGGTAGGTACGTAGAATCCAAAAACGGAATAGGAAAATTTCGGACCGCCCGCCGTACTTTGCACTTTTCTTAGTTACCATGAACCAAAATTAATGAAATTAGGTTTTCCCATTTGGGGTCTAGCTGTTCCGCGAAGCTCGGCGTTACTGTCAGTAGTGATGGGAACGAAAACGCACAACAGTGTTGCTACAACAGTTGCGGATGAAAAACGAAGCAACCGTTGTCAAGAAAAGAAAATAACAGTTGTGAATAACAGCTTACTTTCACAGTGGCGTGACAAACCTGAACACTCAAAACAGAAGATGTAAAACTGTTGTCAGAGAACTGTTACTTTGGTATTACCTAGTTTTTCTAGTTCGAAATATGGTGTTATAAAGAATGATTCCATGGAAATAACTTACATTTCGGTGTGCGTGTGTGTGTGTGTGTGGAAACCTTCATTTTTGTTGTCTGAAGAAGCAACAGAAACCGATCGAGTGGCCTGTTCTTGGTACCAAAGCCAAATTGCGTGAGCTCCTGCAGTCTTCTGAACACCCTATACTCGTACATATTTCACTGGAATACCCCTTTCAAATGCCCATTTCTTTCCCGTTCAAACCCTCTTTCTGACGAAGCAACTCCTTTTGGTTTATTATTTTCAATAATGAACCATTGGAATCGAGCATGAAAAAAAAAATTCTTACCCCCCCTCAAAATTTGATGGTTTACGTTTCAAGGTATGTAGAATCCAAAACTGCAATAAAAATATTTCTGTCTGTCCGCCGTACGCCGTACGGGGTACGCCGTACGCCGTACGGGTCACTTTTGGTTTATTATTCTGTGAATAATACACCTATGTAATCGCTCAGCAAAAAATTTTTATAACACCCCCTCAAACTTTTTTCTTTTCCGTTTCAAGGTGCGTAGATTCCAAATATGCAATGTCCGTCCGCCGTACGCCGTCCGCCGTATCACGTGTACAGGCTTCATTTTCGGTCTAAAAAAGTCGTTCTTTCGCACGCATGCTCCATTTGGGCCCTAGTTGTGTCCCGAAACTTTTCAGCCCGATCGGAATATACCCAGGGGTGTTATGAGTGAAAATGTGTGTAAAAATAGGTACTTTTGCGTTTTAGCAACATGTTGGTAACATGAGCTTTTGAAGTATCGGTTTCCATGTTTTTTTGGACGAGAAGACCGAATATGAAGTCGATTTTGACCAAGGAGTGGAAAATTGAGGTTGTACCAGATGTTCAGCTCCCAAAATCGATTTTTTATTAGTCAAAAACCTGCGAAATCGTCTGAAATCACCATCAATTTGTAGAATAACATTAGGAAAAGTGTCAACACGTGGATCAAGACAATTAAATGGCACTACCAATGATCAACGATAATAAAAAAAATAAAATAAAAAAAAAGGAGCGTACCACCATTGGTGGAAACCATCAGAAATAGCTATTTCAATTATTTTACATGAAAGCAACAATAAATGAACAGCCAGCATTTCTGTAGGTATGTCCATAGAATAATAAACCCATGTGACAAGGACTTTGCAGCGTTTTCTTAGTTACCATGAAAAAAAATTGATGAAATTCGGGTTATAGGTTCCGTTAGGCGTCTAGTTGGTCCTCGAAGCTCGACGTTACTGTGAGTCATCTCTAAGGGGTTCAAAATAGGGGTTGAAATTTTCAAAACGCCTATACCATTTTTTTACGTAAATATTTTTACGGTTTTAAATAGTTCTTGAACTTGCGAGTTTTTTAAGACCATCCGGAGCGTCGTACGTCCAGCCGTTCGTTCACAGTGTGGCCCCGAAGTTTGCACCGACAGGCATTTTCGACTACAGTTTGAATGAAATTGTATACAATTCAAACCAAATCTCGTAACCAGAGACGCGCCCACAATAGGAAATTTGGCGGAGATAAAATCATTGCTAGGGATCACCTGATTATATTGGCGGAGTATGAAGTCGAGTTGGTTGTTCTGTGATATTATTTCATTTGAAAAATGATGGCTCTTTTGGAGTTTGTTGGTAGGTAGTGAAACTTGAACAAACGTTGAAGTATTATTGATGGGTAAATTATTACTACGGTAAATGATTACTCAACGGTAAATTATTACACAACGGTTCATTATACCATCTACGTAGAAGGGGCTGGAGTTTGTTGGTAGGTACTTTTGCAACTTTTTTCACTCCTCATCAACAATTTCTTTTCAGAACTTCATTATTATGTGTGTTTCTTTTTGTTAGGTACTGTTTGTCATCGGCAGAATTATTTTAGCAACATTTAACTCGTGATTTAGGTAGGTACCTAGGAACGAGTACGGAGTTAGGTACTAACCTACGGAGGGTCTGCGATCTACATAATATGTATAGAATAGTACATATCATATTATATAGACGGGTTATCTATACAGAGAGCTGTGATCTGTAACAGAAGGGTATTCTATACAAAATAATAAACCGTTGTGCAGGGATTTGCAGCGTTTTTTGTATTGCACAGTTGCAGGAGTTGTTAAAACGGAAAATGTCCAAAAACGTCCAAAACGAGAGATGTTATCAACAGCTCATCAACAGCAGCCTGTTATTAGTTGAGTTAGCATCGCAGAGTTATTTCCAAAAACACCCAAAACGACAAAATGTTCACGAGAGGTGTTATCAACAACAGCCTGTTGTGTTATCAAAAACACCGAAAACTAAAAAACTTCCACAGCGAGAGGTGTTACCAACAACAGCCTGTTACGGTATCAAAAACACCGAAAACGAAAAAACTTCCACAACGAGAGGTGTTATCAGCAACAGACTGTTATTTACAACTGTTATTGACAACAGTTGTTCTCGGGCAACCAACAGCCTGTTGTCGTTTTCTGAAAATAGCAATAACGCCCACCACTAACTGTCAGTCATCTCTAAAGGGTGAAAAATAGGGGTAGAAATTTCAAGAACGCCGCAGCTCGAAACAGAAGGGTATGGTTTTTATTACGATTTTAAATTGATCTCAAAATAAAGAATTTTTTGAGACCACCCAGAGCATTGCTTTTCGCTTGCACCGAAAAGCTTCGTCAACGTGATCGTGAATGAAAAGGTACAAATTAATCCTTCCTAGATATTGCTGGGGAACCTGTTATAATCACGAGTGGCTGCATGAAGTCGAGTTGGATTTGGAATGATGGCTCTTTTGGACAACAAATAATTAATGATTATTTACATTATTATTAATGATGCCCTCTTAGGCATCAGCCGCTGCAAATAGAATACTCCCCTCTATGTTGACATTTTTTGAGGCTTTTACCACTGGAAACACCCGTAAAGAAAAGGGTTCGTTCCTGTTAGGGTGCTCCAATATCTCATTTCCCACCGAAATAAATCAACCCCAACCGCGGACCTGTCAATCACCCAATCACAACTCGGTGATACCCTATTTGCATCGGCCTAATCAAGCTTCCTTCATTTCCCTAAACGTCTCCGGTAACCAAAGGGTCACAGAGGCCGCGATTAGTATTCTCACAGCACGTTCTCGTACCGAATCCCAGTTCGACACGGTTCATCGGTCACCTATACGCCTCATCTGTACCCTCGGGCTGTTCTTACAGCTTTCAGCGAGAACTTCTTTTAACCGACAAACTACAGCGAACCCTTCTGTAATTTTTCATCGGACGATTTGTGCCTGTCATAACCATTTCAACCCTTCATCATTTTCGATGCTGTAATGATGTTTTAATATACTGACATTTCAATACCTTTTCAGGGATACACACGAATATTATTCCAACGGGTAAGACATTAAATTATGAAAACCACTAGGTACTCGGTGTGTACCGAAAAATTCCTGGTGATGAAACATAATACCCTCTCCCCTTTGTTTTATGACAAATGCATAAAAAGACCGTACACTTTATTTTTGGTGTTGGTTCTTAACCTGTGACAATAATTTTTCCCAAATACCAAAAAAGACGTTTTATGAGCACTTCCTTCCTAAAGTTAACAACTGACCACTGTTTGTCAATACTTTTTCCGATAGCTGTATGGAATACATGGAACATAGTTTAAAAAAATTAGGTATCTAATTAATTGAGGTTTTTATCAACGTAAGGAATGATTGTAAATGTAAGGGAATAAGTATTGTTTAAAGTTTTAGAAACAGTTTCTCGTTGGAACAAGAAACTATGTTTCTCGAACTTTTAAAAATACCTCATTGTTTCCTTTTAAAAATGTTTTGTTTTTAAAAATTGTTGTTTTTAAAAATGTCTCCCTGTTCCCTTCCAAATCACTATCTATACCTATATATAAAACTGGCAGCCCATGTTATGCAATCCCAAATTCGAGCCATTCCAACAAACTTGCTGTTTTCATAAAGGGTTAAGCAGATCGAACAATTTCCGAAATATGAGCAACAGCCACTCCAAAAACGGGTGGGGATAATGAAACAATAGAATTTAAAGATTATGGCAAAAATTCTGAAAAACTTTAGTTTTGACGAGTTTTACCAGGAAGAGGGACTGGGGAACCTCGCCCCAAGCTTGAACAGACGTCAGTGAGGCAAATTTGTGTTCAATTTGCAAATCCTAGTCAGTTGGGTAATTTGTGTTCAGAGTTGTGATCAGGTTGGTAACCATAAAATGAGGCTAAATTGAAACCACAAGTGTGCTGGCGTAAGTAGTACCAACCTTTCGTCGATTCCAAGTAGTTCAGATTAGTAGGTACCAAATCATGACGAGTATTCAAGAACTGGCGCGATACGTTGAGGGCAATGAGGCGGACCCAGCGCATAGCGGTCCAAAATACGATGATAGCAGATCAAAGTAATTTAGTGAGGCTTCCCCATAGGAAATTTCGTGCTTAGCTCTAACTGGCGAGTTGTTTTTCTCTAAATCCTTGTCTCTGTTATTAGCTCTCGAGTTATTAGCTGCTATACTCGTCCATTGGTCGTGTCGGTGTCCATGAGACAGTAAGCAGAATCTTACTTCTTTATTATCGAGGTAGGGAAACCTTGCACATATTTTAGTTCAAGCGTGGGGGGGAGGGGTAGAATTGGCATCATTGGTGGCCTCGCCCTCCCACCCTTATGGGTGTTGCTAGCGCCACCCGAGTTGTACACATGTACACTGAAAACAAACGTTGCCCTATCGATGAACTCCAAGAAGCAATCGTGGACAGCGACTGTATCTCCCTGAACGTCCTCCGTCCGGATCGGGGTAATTAAGAAAGTGATGTCACGATGAGATCACCAGGCGCCTCGAGCTTGATTCAATTTTATCATTTGGAGAGTCTCTTGTAAACACTGAGATGCGAATGGCAGAACGCGTGAGAACGTACGGGACGAAAATTGAAATTACGAGAAGTAGAAAATTCAGTTAGTGCAGTGACATATTTCAGTATCAAATCCTAACGGTACCTACTGAGTGCGTTGGTTGGGAAGGTTATAGGTACGTAGTAGATTTGTATTCAGAAGGGTGCTCAACCATCAGTACGAACTAGGAGGTGTTTTCGCAGACCACAATGTAATAAATGTTAAGGGTCTCTCAATGAAACTTGTCTGCTTTATTTTACTTTCCCAATTTAGGCGGAACAAAAAATGTTTTAGGACAAAAATATTAAAAGAACCGCTCAAATACAACGCTGTAAATGAACGATGTCCGCGTAAGAACCGAAAAAATTTTGAGTTTCAGGGTTCCGTGAGTGTCAGTCGGTCGGTTCTACTCAACCACCATAATTACATCTTACCGAGAGAGAAAGCTGAACGAGCGACAAATTTGGGAGAACATGCGTGTTGGACCACAGAAGGTCCCATGTAAAATCTCATCAAAATTCAACTGCAAATTTCATAAAATTCCTGTACCGTCTCAAGTTCCATTTCAACAACATTGGAAAACTAAATTCATTGCATTTGCACTTGGAAGGTATAATTTGTTTTCCTAAGATAAATTATATAAAATGATATATGCCAACATGTGTCCGCATAATAAATTGCAACTGCCCTAATATTACTCAAGTGACCAGTACAAAATATTTAGGGGTTGAAATTGACCAATTATTATTCAGATGGTATACACATGGAGAAAAACTGATCGCAAGGACGACCAATTTAATCCATTATATTCCGGGAAATTCGAAATGTCCTTGCGATGGAAACCAAAAAAAATTGTATACTTGCGTTGGCTCAGTCGTTGATGCGCATGGGGTCAGTGGGTGAGGGGGATGTAGCTCAACGCTCATTGACTCCACAATTATTAATTTAGCAAAAGCTGCTCATCAAGGTACTTTTAAAGAAGAGAAAGAGATATCCGATCGAAGACCTGTTTCAGGATTTTAAGGTCAGTACAATTAGAGAGGCTCAGGAGATAGGCTCACATTAATTAGAGTTTTTAAGGATGTAGTATTCAAGAAAATTGAATTTCTATCGGATGGCAAAACAAGGAGTAGAGATAAAACTTACTAAAAATTCCTTTCAGGCTGACCAGCAGTGAGCAAAGCTCCTATGTTTATTGAGGGAGCAAGTAGTTCAATTCTTCATCAGATGACATAAGGGGAATAAATTAAACTCTTGAAAAAACCTTCAAAAAGAGCATTTAAAACTTTCTATCCAAAAAAAGAGAGGATCATCGGCAGCCAACTAATATTAACTTTTAATTTTTGCTGGCAACTGGTTATTAGCGCGGATTGTCCTATTAAAACACCGTCCTATTAGTTAACACCGACACTAAAAGCATTATTATTATGACTTTGAAATTACATGAAAAGCATTATCTATAATAGACCAGTAGAGAGGTAGTTTAACAATAATTAATTACAGATTGGATACCTGTATGTCATGTGTCATACTGATCTACGGATTAATTTTACTGGTTCATCTTAATGTCCATAATATCTATAATTTCCATTCCTTACCGGTATTTGGTGTGAATATGTCAGTGGTTTCAGTTACCTTAATAATGCATGAGAAGAATAGTTTATGTAATAACTGAGTGTGTACTCGTACATTCAATTAAGGTCAGATGTACTCCATACCTCAGCACAAGTACACTTACAGATGGATTAGCGCATTATGATGTAATATGAGTGTTTGTGCCTTCAAGTAAAATAAATGCAAATTTTAAAAAATTATGATTTGATGAGATTTTCAAGGATATAAGAAAACCCCCACGAATTTGACTGGTACCCAGACGGTTCGAAATGATGGCAGCGTCTTCGTATAAGCAAACGTGATATTTATGTAACGCTCCTTGGTTCCCATCAATTGATTCCAATGGAATTATGCATTTATTTAACGCATTCGGCACTTCGTCCAATATCAATTACGTAATTTTAAACACCGCTGTTACGATGTGAGGAACCTGTACTGGCCCTCCAACCGGCAGACTTTTATATAGATAATTTATTTTGTTATCACAGACACTCATTTAAAAGACGGTAACAACATCAATTATGCGGTTTTATATTATAACGTGGAAAAAACTCCACTTCCTTCATTACGATTTACATTGTGGCTCCGAAAACCAACAATGTCTCTCATTAACCAAATTGAAAAATCACTCCTTTTTTTTTTGCGAATTTCGTTGCGTTTGACGTCGAAATTAAACGCGGAAAAAAGAGCCCGTGGAAGGAGAGGAGGGGGCGATTTGAAAGCAACAATTAGTGACGGACTTATTAGTAGGATTTCCAGGGGACGATGTAGAGACGGTGGTGTGGAGGGGGCTATTTAATATGCAGAGCAGGAGATAGGAGGGTCCATAGGGGATGATCCCCACCCCTTCCTGAATACATAAAAACACCCTGTACAGAGAAAAAAAAGGGTGAGTCGGCGCGATTTTTTTTGTTTACATCCTAACCCCTCAGTTTTTGATATGAAGGTGAGGAGGGGCAACGGCCTCTTTTTATTCATTTTATTAATGAACGAAACTAGTTTTTATGTTCTATGACGGTAATAGGTTGTAAATAAAAAACAAGGAACCTGACGCAGCCTGTGTCCCACGGTATAGCTTCAGTCTTCCCATTGTCTCAGTTTTTTCAAGAGGGGTTACATATGCAAATCCACCTTATCTCCCGATTCTATTCTTCTTCGCACTCATCTTTCTGAACCCTTGAAATGAAGCTTTGGGTATCTAGGAAGCCAACCCTTTGACGTGTGTGTTTTTACTAATGGCATCTTCACGGCCGAAGGGTGGTCTTTCCTCTGCTTTGCATAGCGGTTTTTTGTTTTCGGTCCTGTGAGAATCTCGAACACTGAAGAATTAAGACTCGTCTCCTTTGTCGGTTGTCAGTTTCAGACTTTACCATTACCTCGTCCCTCCCCTCACCATTACCTTCAATCTTACAGACGTTAATATGTAAACCAGAAGAGCAACGCCAAATTGTCCGGTTCTTCATCAAGAAAACCTTCCCCACCTGAAGCCTCACCCCACCCAGTTTTTTTGTTTAATTTTTTTTCCACCAATCCAAAACGTTTTCGACAAGGGTGATTTTTTTTCTGCCTCAAAATTTTTTTCCAACCCTTTTCACCGGTGAAAATATTTAAATACTGCACATGCATGATTTTTGGTTGTCTTCGAAAAAAATCTTTGTAACTGCACCTGGGGTGTACATATTGTATAGGTACCTAGGTACCAGTCTTTAAAAAAAATACTACAAAAAACTCCGTTTCAGAAACAATGAAGAACAACGTTACGCAAACGGTCCTCGTGATGCGCATAATTTTCTCTTACCAACCGTTTTCTATAGTCACAGAAATAGATAGGTAAGTAGGTATGCGCTCTTTCTTCATTACGAAAATTAGTTTTTCAAAACGTAGCGTCTCATATCATGGAAAACTTTACTCCTAGAAACTATGTACCTAATAATACTAACGTCGACATTCTACACCAATGTCTTCCAGTGGTTATCAGCTGACATCTCTGCCCAAGTCCGCAGTCAACGCGTTTAATGTGTGTGAGTTCATATTAAGTAATCGGCTATCTGTTTCAACTTTCCCCAGTTCGACCCATACTGCAATAATATCAATGTCTTTCCCCCCTCAAGCAGAGGCATCAATCAATATTTTTTTGGTGCATCAGTTTAGCTAGTAGGTCCAATGAGTTGCTACTAGTCAGGAGCATCATTCTTTATTGGTCTCACGAAATTAAATCACTTCGTCATTTTTGAATACTCAATCGTGAATCATCAGTTTGTGGCATAACAGGTAGCAGGTTAACACGCAATAAAAATCCAAACTGGTTATTTCGTCCAAGTAGACTCAAAACTTCACTATGTGATTCGGCGTTGGGATTAGAGTAGAGACAAGAGAATTTTTGTGCGCCCATATAAACTGCGCACAAAATATGAACGCTGTGTACGTTTAAATATTGCTGAAAACTTCATCAAGAATTGTACAGGACAGTGACTCGAAATAAGAATATGCTACCGCCATAGCCACACAGTTCTTCATAATGGACAAGAACACATTTTTTACCCCAACAGAAAAATTGGCAAAAATGGGAAAACATTAGTGAAAATACCAAAATTGATATGAAGAAGAACATTTTAATAAGAAAATGGTTTGGGGCGAAACAGTGTTCAAACTGGGAGACAGATCACTGAAACTTTCGGATACCTATTGTAAGTAGGTAGGTTACTTCAAAAATTTGCTCATAATATAGGACTGGAACCTTCTAATTTGTGAAAATTGATTCAAGACATGGGTACCAGCCTTAAATCATACTCGAAAAGAGAGACATTCCCCCCTTTTCCCAGTGCTTACCGAACTTCGTACGGCAGTCAACTAAGTGCGAACATAATAATCACTAGGTAATGGAAAAATAAAAATGAAACGGAACTTTTCATTAGTTTAAGTAATTGCTTTTAGAACGGGATCTTTTTTTATGTCTTTCAATTTATATCGCAAAACCCTTTCAAACCGCTCAACGAAAAATCTTTCCCCATCGGATGAGCTGTGAAGCCTGCACGTTCAATTCAGGAGCTCGCGAGCCATCCAATTCACCTGACGGTCGAAAATCCCGAAACAGAATTTCACAGAGGAAATCGGGTTGCTGAGGTAAGCAGCACAGGCCAGGGCGGCGTTAGAGGTCTGATGGGGTAGCTCCGCACGTGTAGAAAGAAAAACTCGTAGTTTGAAAGAGAAAAAAAAGAAAAACACGCCGATACGTAATTACTACCAAGTGAAGCACTGTATGAAGGACTTAATTTCCGCCGAAGTCCCCTCCCTTCACCTCTTCATCTCATTTCCCCCCACCCGCACTCGCCGTACACCTCCGAGGAGGAAAAAAAAGAAAAAAAAATTACAGGAGGTTAGAGGGCGAAAACCTACTTCAAAATCCATCTATTTCCTCAAACACTCTTATTCCTTCTTCCTTCAAAGGGAGTTTTTATAATTACAATCCCCCCGCCCCTCGACACCATCCCGAAATTCCCCTTATATCCCTTCTCAACACCCATTCTCATTCCTTTTACTCACTTTCATCAACAGTCGTTTGACTCGATCAAAAAGAACACAACAATTCAATAAATTTCTTCTCAGTTCACACCCCTCCTCTCACAGACCTCCCATCATATACCCTATAAATTTATAACTGAAAAATCCAGAGGTCACAGATTTTTCCCCCTTTGAAGCCTTCTTTCGTGAAAGATAATAACATTGGAGAATTTTTTATTATTCTGCCGTTACTCGTAATAATAAATTTATACAATAATCGACCATGGGCTGCATGTGTATCGGAAAACGTATTAGGTAACGTTTTAGATTTGGTAAGTAGGTCCCCTACCCCTACCCTCTACCGACCTATCTACCTGTTCACTGGAAAGAGGTTGATTAGAGATGCCTTCATACCTAAGTACCTTTACTAACTAGAAATTAGTTTGCGTTATATTACGAAGTCCAATGAGGTAGGAACCACCCAATAAATGCACAAGTTATTTTCTCCTAAAATGTACCTTTATGAGCCAAAAATTTCTTTGTTGATTGATTTTTTGGTAGGCTGAAAAATAATAAACATGCGCAACTTTTCCTAAATATGACACACAATGTTACCCGTTTTTAAATAGTTATGTTTTGTTACCTGTTATTTTTATAAAACGTGACCTGTTATTTCTATTCCTGAGTTTTAACAATTACATATTCTATCTTCTTCCAAATCAAGCAGACTCGAACAGGTCAAACAAATCAATCAGCACATTCACCTACAGTATAGAAGAACAGATCAGCAAAATCCCTGCAAATTATTACACACCGGTTTATTATTTACCTATATAGGTGAGTTTAAATACTATGCCCCTTCTGCGTAGATCTCTGTTTTCTGTGGCCAATACTTAACCCCGAGCTCCCCCAGGAAAGCCCTAAATCGAGTACTGGAACCAGCCCGGGAATTACAGTTTGATAAAAATGCGCGGGATTCAATAATTTAATAATTAATTATTTGTAGCTATTCATGAAGCATGAGGCAAATAATAAACCGTTGTGTAATAATTTACCCAACAATACTTCAACTGAGTTATTTCGGTGGGAAATGAGATATTGGAGCTCCCTAACAGGAACGAACCCTTTTCTTTACGGGTGATTCCAGTGGTAAAAAATGTCAACATAGAGGGGAGTATTCTATTGGCAGCGGCTGATGCCTAAGAGGGCATTATTAATAATAATTTAAATGATCATTAATATTATTTGTTGTTATTCATGAAACATAACGTTTGTACAAGTTGCAAAAGTACCAAACAAACAACAAAATCCAAAAGAGTTTTCAAAAGAAACAATATCACAGAACAACCAACTCGACTTCATACAGCCATCCGTGATAATAATCAGGTGCTCCCTAGCAATGATTTATGTGGGCCGGATTTATACCGTTTAATTCACGACCACGTTGACGAAGCTTTTCGGTGAAAAATAACGGCTGGTCGTACAATTCTCCGGGTGTTCTCAAACAATTCTTTAGTTAGAGGTCAATTTAAAAACCCCCCCTTCTATTGAGTTTTCGAGCTACGGCTTCTGTTATTGCATTTTCGAACTTTGCATACTTTGAAATTGAAACCATCACATTTTTAGGGGGGGGGGGGGGGGGGGGTTGACGCTCGATTCTAAAGGTTCATTATTCAAAATAATAAACCAAAATGGCACTTGAAATAAAAGTGAGGGAGCGAAAACGAACATTTCAAGTGAAATGACCCCGGAAGATTTAAACTATGAAACCTCAAGAGGGCGTTAGTTTGGGAGAATAGGCGATAACCTGTTGACATTCTACCTGCCAGTTGGTATTGAACGTGTTTAATAATATTGTAGGGCATTGTGCGCCTAAACCAACGTGCCAATTTGACCGTAATGCACCTACGACCCGAAAGACAAATGGGGCAATGGTTTAGATCCCAAATAGAACGTTGTCGTCAACGCTTTGTGAAACCACGTGGTCTTCTGACTTTATACGCGCACCCTCCCTCTCACGTCAATAGTTTATGCATTGTCAGTTGAAATACGAGACGGCCCAATGCAATCATAATTGAAACCTCACGGATTCGCCGTAATTAGAATTTCAATCCTCCCCCTCCAAACCATATCGGTGACTTTTCGTGAAAACGGGTTTACCCCTCCTGAAATAGATTTTAATTGTGTGCTAAGGGGAGAGACGGAGTAAATAACACGACCGAGAGGAAAAATTAATTATAAGTCGTCAATTTACCGTTGTGAAAACCATCGGTTCTGAGGTTTATTAAAGTTCCAGAGAATCACAAGTGGTTTTTGGTTTTTGGTTTAGGCCGCCCATTCTCGTGTTCCTCACTTTCGATTTAAGCGGCGTTAATGAAAATCAGTTCATTTGTTTAGTGACAAAAGTCACCGTGTGCGCGTATGGGTGTGTCACCAGTCGAAAAGACTGTTTCAGTAGCAAAGAGGGGTTCGGGTTTTTAGTGTCCTGTGCTTCCACTAATTATAATTTCTGTATCTCCTGGCCCGACGATTCAATTGCACCCTCGCTCGTGTTCAAAATCCTTTTCTTGCCTCTCTGCACAGCAGGGAAAAAAGATTTCTCGGGAATTCGAAGTCCCTCCCTTCATGAAGGTTTTGGAGTTTAATGGATTGGGAATGCCAGACAATGGAGGGTCCTGAAAACGGAACCTATCAACGAAAAATCAGTTGCTCATTGAGTGCATTCTGTGAGAAGCCAGTGACTCGAGTTCGTCTGATTCTATACACAATGTTCGAAGGCAATATCAAAAATGCGACAGATACACATTTTCGTTTCCAAAGCAAACAGCCACTGATAATAACATAATATCAGGTAGGTACCTATACCTAATATTCCAAGTACAGTAAAATAATTATTATACTCTTTCTAGAAAAAAAAAGTAATAAATATACTCTTTTTAGGGTTTGGTTATTCGGCCCGACAAAAAAAGATTCCTTATTACCGATATAGACATGAAAACCCTAATATGAAGCAGCAATTTAGTGTAGAATATAGATCACCCTGTTGCATGATGATCAAATGTACAGCTGTCTACCTACTCGGATTTTTCGTCGCAAACTTACACACTGTTTTCACAAATGCTCCTAATACGTAATAATGAGTAATAATGAACAAGTTGTAATTTATTCATACTGGAACGTTGAACAGTGCTCGTAGCACAAACCGCAGGAGGGCCTAACATTTGTGGTATACCGAATGGTTATTGAAAGCTATATCGTAATTTTTTAGTAAGTCTTTCAAAGAAATGTTAGGTATTTATTCAGTTTGCTTCCGTGGGAGGAAAAAGTATATAACCTAAAATAAAAATTTTCACTAAAGTGAATAATGCAATAAGTTGGTGAGTGTTTCAGACCATATAATAACAAATTTGGTTCCATGTCTGTGTGCGGATCCTGCAACGTGAAACCCTTGCAACGCGTATAACTACCCGAAAGAAAGGTCAAAAGGGGTTGAAATTTGGCAGTATGTGTGGTACCACCCCAACCACCAAATGAATGATTGAAGCCATTTATTTAACCTGCTCAAATCATGTCCTGTTCTTCGGCTGTTCTTTGCAGTAGATACAATAGATAACGCCAATACCAACTGGAATCGTAGCAATAATTTCTGCAGCGGAAGTAGTACCCGGTTCTCACGCTCATAATGTTCTCCGCGTATTGGAACCAACTATTCAGTGACTCGACCAAATTAAAGGGAACCTACCTACAATCTAAGTGAAATTGAAATATGCAATAAAAATCGGCGTTTGAATTCATAAATGAAATGGAATTCCCACGAGCTGGGCGGTCCCTTACAACCGGAAGCTTTGAACATGTAATTGGATTCGTGTAATAAAATCCTGAATCAATTACAGAATGAGCCTTGACAGCAGTGGAAACACATGGAGAACTTGGCATTATAAAATGCCATTACGACATGACATGACATTAATTATAGGTCCCCCCTAATTAATTATAGGGGCCCTTTATAGGTCTGTGGTACAACTGTTGTACCACTTGGGAAGGAACATTTGAATTTGCGCGCCTCTGGTTCCTAATTGCTCCAACAGAGTCCTAGAATGTCAGAAAAATCTTGGTTGGCCAATGTCACCGCTAGATTCCGCTGGGGGGCTCATCTCTCAAATAAGTGGTACAGCATTGGTACCAGTGACCGTCTGAGGACTTCGCCCCAACTGGCTATCACTGTCCGACAGGTGTCTGTTATCAGTTTGTTTGAGTGTGCCGGCAGGAGGAGACGGAAAAACGAGTTGGAAAAGGTATGTAATTTTTCTATTGGTATTGATGAATGAATCTTGACAATTGTTTCGAACCTGAATCAACTCGCTAAGATGTTATTCAATCAGACGTTGGGCGGGTAGTGCTGCAAACAGTAATGTGCTGATGTGTAAGTTAGTATTATCTCTTGTTCTCGTACATTCGGCCTTTTATTATTTTCTCTTGTGTTTCGCAGATGGACAAAAGTAAATTCTTCAATTTTGAAGATTCGGAGCAGGTGGCTCAACTATATGCCATGCTGGAGATTACCGATGACATGGCAGAGTTCTCTGATGCACAGCTGCTGAACAGCTACATTTTGTACAAGAAAACGTTTTCCCAAGCTTTTCCCAAAAAGAAACCAATGACCCAACTCTTGTATCGATCCACTCTCGTCGACGAGCTCTTCGGACATTTTTCATCGAGGAAAAAACCCGGAGTACCAGCTGCTTTGAGTGGAAAAGCGAAGAAAAAGAACAGAAATCAACACAGGGAAACTTCTGTGGAGAACTCAATCCGCCTTGACGGAAAGGACCATTTTGCTGCAACGTGCACAAGGCGAAGATGTGCTTACTGCAGCACAAAAGAAAGTCAGATCCGCACCAAGACCAAGTGCGTAAAATGCAATGTGGCTCTTTGCCTGAATTGTTTCGTGCCTTTCCATGCCTAAATTATTTCACGTGAACAGTTCATAATTTTTTTCCTAGTCTTATAACTTTTTAGCTAACAGTGTTGGTTACCACTTTTGAGTACCTAAGTAGTCATTTATTTTTCAAAAATAAACGTTTTCAGCAACTTTTATATTTTCTTGCCTATTTTTCGATGCTAAAAACCCTCATTTCCGTAAGTGGTACAACATACGTACCAGTGAACTTTGGCTCACTGGTACATACGGGTGTACCACCCTAATTTCTCCTCCATTGAAAATTACCAGGGATTGAAAATGACCAAAATCATCACTTATAGTCCAAATGAAACGAATTTTGCCAAAAAAAAAAATTTTTCCCACCTCCATGGAATTATGCCCTACAATATTTGATATAATATTTGATATTTGATGATCGTAAAATGGTCACGGACAAGCATTGAAATGAGGAATACTCCAAGAATGTGTCATTTCCTCTTTTTGAACACATCAAGCCTTCTTATTGACGCTGAATGGTTTTATAGCCTTTGAATAAATAGATTTGTTGTCATACATGCATATCTACCGATCACAATGGAGCCGGAAAAATAATTAGCGATTTGCAGCAATGCAATTTTCTCAAATGAATAGAATTCTTTGGCTTAGTGGAAATTGAAAAGGAGGATGTCTGTCATGGAACTCTGGTTTTCCTAGATTGAGGCATAACAACTTTCTAACCTAAGCCAAAAACCTGAACCTACTTATACTTAAGGCGGGGAAGATTTTACTACAACCCTGCTAGAAATGGAAATACACAAGGCAAACAGTAACTCGAGTTCAATTCATGATTCAATTTTATGTCTTTTCCCTATCAGTAGGTCACGGTCCTTTTAACGTATAAACACAAAATTGAGTTACGTAATTTTGTATTTTGTATGGAAATGTTCTTCCATACATGTACGCCGTTGGTACACTCCCTCTGATTCACGCCTTGAAAGGGCCTAAATGGAATCAAAACTGGTATGCTGACGATTCTGCCTGTGTCGGGAGGCTTGAGGACATCAGCGAATGGCTGAGGAATCTTCAGGCTGAAGGTCCGGGCTGGGGCTATTTTCCAGAGCCGGCAAAAAGCTTTCTTGTAGTCAAACCTGGCATGGAAGAGCGGGCCGCCGAAATTTTTGGGGGCCTGAATATAAACGTAGTCCGATCACACAGGTTCCTTGGTGGTTTCCTTGGTCCCACGGAAGATCTGAAGCGGTATGTTGCATCCAAGGTGGCAGAATGGACAAAGAACGTTAAGAATTTTGCCGGTTTTGCAGAGAAAAGTCCGCAGGCAGCTCACGCTGCATACACAAAGTCCGTACAGAGGGAATGGGCTTCGGTGCAAAGGGTTGTGGATGGGGAGGGGATCATTTATGAACCACTTCGTACATCCATCCAAGCTACATTCACACCTGCTATACTGGGAAGAGCGGTACTACCTGAGGAGCACCGGTTGCTCTCGTTGTCGGCAAAAGTAGGTGGGCTCGCTCTCGAGGACCCCATGGTAACAGCTGACCGGGCCTTTGACGTATCACGACGGGCGATGGCCGTCCTGTCTGAGGCGATAGCGAACGGCGGAATTTATGATCAGGCGGCACACGAGGACCAGGCTGCGGCAGTACTGATGACTGAACGAAAAGAGCGGAAACGGAGACACGAAGTGCGAGCAAAAGAGGCGATTGAAGCACTACCCGCAGAGACTCAACGCAGCATAAAGAGGATCGTCGAAGGAGAAGCATCCCAGTGGCTGACAGTCCTTCCGCTTGTAGCCGATGAACTTGATTTGTCCGCAACCCAGTTCCGCGATGCACTGGCCGTTCGTTACGGAAAAACCATTGAAGGTTTACCGAAGTACTGCGACGGCTGCCCTGGAGAGCCCATGACAATGACCCACGCCTTGAATTGCATGAAAGGAGGGCATGTGAAGTTAGGTCATGATCTGGTTCGAGACGAGTGCGCAAGGTTGGCAGGGCTAGCTACGTCACCCTCAGCAGTAGGTATTGAGCCCGTGTTGCGTGAAGGGACCTCAGGATCGGCGAGGTTAGTCGCAGACCAGAGTTCTGGGCTTCTGGGACCGGGAAAGAGCAGCGTATTTTGATAATCGCATTGTGAATGCTGACGCACGCTCCTACCAGTCTCGGACCTGGATGTCTGTCCTCGACACAGCTGCAAGAGAGAAACATCAAAAATATGATACGGCAGCTGAAGACCTCCGCAGCTCCTTCACACCGTTGATCTGCACAGCGGATGGGGTCCCCCATAAAGAGTATAGGGCCTTCCAGAAGAATCTGGCTCTCACCCTGAGCACAAAGTGGCAGAAGCCCTTCTCTTTAGTAATGGGGTGGGTGCGCGTTAAGCTGCAACTGACGCTCATCCGAGCGGTCTCTCTGCGGCTGAGGGGAGCCCGACGCCAAGTGCATTTCCTTGGGCGCCTTGGGTTAGAGGACGGAGCCGGCCTGCCGCTCCTTCCCCGGTAGATGGGAGCTGACCGATGAGCCACTAATGCTGCCAGGGCTCCCAGGATGATTCGGAACGGATTCCAAACGTCCGAGCTAATCTGGGTTAAGGATTGGACCGTGGGGCATAATGTGCGATCCACCTAGCAGTTCTCCAGAAGCGACTGTAGTGTGCCCTGTCGTAGCTGTTGTTGTTTTGGAACTTCCCAGGATTTTGACTGATTTATTTATCAAAATTAGGTAGTGCCTTATACTTTTCTAAATGCCTTGTTTTGTAATCTGTAACATCATGATGTGGTGTTGAATAAAAATAAATAAATTCCAAAAAAAAAAAATTGAAGAGGAACTCTTCAAAAACTATATTTTTCCTCCTCTTCAGGTTATCCAGAAAGAGCTTCCTCACTTCAAGGGGTCACTGGACACTCTGAAAAGCTTGGACCGATATGAACCAGGATAGGATCCTTTCTCCAACCTCATTTTCACAGTACAAATGGATGCGAACTAAATCATTCGCGATGAACTCGTGGAAACCCGGTTCAAAAGACTGTCTATTTCCATTACTAGATAATCTTATAATATTTCCGTTTTTATTTTTTATAAATAGATGGTTGATCAATTCTGGATTTCTGTTCTTTTGTTTCAACCAACAGATGTTTCTTATTCTTTAATTTCGTTGCTTATAATTTATTTCCGTTTAAAACACTTGAAACGATTGGTTATTAGGTTTCATAATATTTTTACCCAGATCCAAGCTCCAATTTTTCAGTAGATTCCTTGTACATATCTTCCTCTCCACATTCTTCTGTGGCTAAGCTTATTTCCCTATATGGTATTGGCATTTCGCACCCCTTCATCCACAGCCCTTCAGCCCGCAGTTCCCTGTCACCATAAAATTCAACGTTATTGTCCGACCCGCCACGCCTCTATCAAAACATCCCTATCCCCGAATGTCTTCATTCTTTACAGTTTATTCTGTTTCCTGGACTATTTCCATTGAATCCCATTTTCCCGTATATTTTTTCTTTCCCGAAACTGAAAGGAATCACACCCCAAACCGGCCTAACATAAAAGCATTAGCACAATTTTTCTGGTTCAATCTGAATACTCCAAATCTCTCGGCGCTCTCTTCCAGGCGATTACCATAGACGTTGTGTCTTGCTTCCCCCTTATAATATATTCCCAAAGAGAATGGCCTCATTACAATTCATAAATCTTTACAACTCCGATTGCGGTTTTAAGGGACACAAAGCTCTAAAGTAAACACTCTTCGACACAACAGTTTATCGGTGATTTACGAGTACTTCTATTTCCCCCGCTGAGTCGCCCAACACTGATCCTTATGTATTTTGCTCTTATTTCTATTGCAAATTAAAGTAAATATGGGATGGTTCTGTGATGTACGTCTTAGGGGTCTTAACCACAGGTTTCTTTTGTGTCTTTATAATACCCACTTGAAATAACACCTTGAGTTCTGCAGTATTCCGCCTTTTAAAGTACCTACGAACTAACATCAAATTATAACAATGACATCTTGAAAACCTGACAGCAGAAAGTTTTAGGTTTTGCTACGCTTTACGGCAGACCACAAAAATTGGGATAACTAGCTACAAACAAGGATGGCAGAATCAGCTGAACTGGAATTTACCCGAAAAGTCATATAACACTAATAAAGACGTACCTAATACGCAGCTGAATTGGGGCGCCACTCATTGATCGCACGATAAGCTGAAACGGAGACAGCAAAAACCTTTGGGAACTGGTTCACCTGAGCTGCAGTAGCTTGAAAACCCCTGACAGCACATATGGAGAGTCTGACCACAAGATCCAATAACCAAGCTGATATTGGCTCGTACATCAAAAGCTGGAGGGCAGAATGTGTGCGGTTTAATCGGGTTGAAAATTTCGTACGGCACCCAAAATATGGTTTTTAGGACGTCCCTCAGTATAAGAGACGTCCTTATGTGTTTGGAAAGAACCACATTCAAATATGTTTCAGACCATCCTGAATCCAAATCCGTGAAAAAGCCCATAGGTGTGTGGTGCGTGTGTGTGTGCGCGCGCGTGCGACAAAATCTTGTGTGCGCTGCCCAGGCCACAATTCTCAACCAATTTTTCTGTTTGTTTGTTCGATGCAGAAAACTGTCTAGTTGGGCCCTACGTCACCGGAATTTCGAAATATACTTTTAGGAGAGGGGAAGAGAGGGTTAAAGCTCAAAAAATTTGGGGCTTTCGGCTAAACCTTGTGTGCACTGCCCAGGCCGCAATTCTGAGCCGATTTGCGTTTTTTTTTTCGATGCAGAAAAATGTCTAGTTGCGCACTAAGTCGCCAGAATTTCGAAGTTTATTTCTATTGGGGCGGGGGATGGAGAACGCGAGATTTTCTACAAATCTTGAGTCTGCTGCCCGTATTCCCAACTTTCGAAGCTGCCATACGACATAGGTATATAACAAAAAATAGGTAGGCAACCTAACCTTAGATCAGTCATTTAAATCATTCACAATATTCTTGGGGCATTGTTATGATGGTAACTTCACGTACTCCAATGTAGGTAGTCAAACATGAACGTAATCTGTTCACGTCGCGTCACTAGTCACGAAATTAGGTACTAAATTCCACAATGAATTCATCACCTATACTTCCAGACGATCTGCAATGAGTGAGAGTGATGTATACACCACCATGTAATGCATGCATTACTTTACGTGATGTTTTACTTCTTAATATCTTCAAATTTTGGGTTCCTGGAACAATCATCACGCTTGACTGTTGATGAGCTGTTAGGTATTAATGAGCTGGTAACTTTCAACTCATCTCACCACGATGCGTTTGATGCTCGCTGTCGTGAAAGGCTTCTTCTCCTCCGGGAGACACGGGAATGAGAAATCCCTCACAGTTACCATCTCTGCCACGGCTTTGTTACTCCTGTCAGGACTTCGTTGCATACATCAACCACAAAAAGACACGAACGGATCCAGACTCTCGACATCTGCCGTCAAGGAGAGGTCCACGAAGGAATATGGACAGCTCCTATCACCACCCGGGATCTACCTTGAGCCCGAACCGAGGAAAGTCTCCCTCCTCCGCAAGATAAAAACGAAGGCAATACGCCCGTACTAGGCCCTCATCTTCGTTACAGAACCTTTTAGTGTATCGATCAAATCAAAGTGCCCCAAAGTGGCGGAACCTGTTCCCCAAGTCGTGGAACTGATACGCGAAGCGTCCCGAGAACCCGCCGTTTTCTACATCTCATCTGTTTGTTGTACAACAGGCACGGGTTGAACTGATGCGGCCGCTCTTTCATCAAAAACTACAACACCAGTGTTGATTCTTCTCCCAAACTTGGTCCCCCTATGATTTGAGAGGAATTATAACATCAAAATTGGATAAGAAATCCGAGTTTCTTTCAACTTTTTTCCGGTTTATTTATTTAATTTTGTTTCCCTAAGCCACTCTCGCAGCCCAATAAAGTTTTGAAATCTTCGACCACTGGGTCCAGTGAAATTAGTAACTACTGACTGTTTTTACTGTGATGTTATCAAATTTACTGTTGGTTAAAATTTTGATAACAAACATCGGGCAGGTTGGTATTTGACCAGTCTGTTCTCTCACCAAGGCTCAAACCGGTGAATACGTGGGACTATAGTAATTTTGTGGGGGCTGGCTAAAAGCCGTCATTGGCTGTGTTATTTAATGGCATCTCATTGACAAGCAGGGACCGTAAGGGATGTTACAGGCATATTATGGCGTTACTTTTGGTTTATTATTCTGCGAATAATACACCTATGTAATCGCTCAGCCAACAATTTTTACAAGACCCCCTCAAAATTATTTATTTTAAGTTTCAAGGTACGTAGAATCGAAAAATGCAATGTCCGTCCGCCGTATCACGTATACCGGCTTCATTTTCGGTCTAAAAAATTCGTTCTTTCGCATACATGTTCTATTTGGGCCCTAGTTGTATCCCGAAACTTTGCAGCCCGATCGTAATATGCCCAGGGGTGTTATGAGTGAAAATAGGTATAAAAATAGGTACTTTTTGTGTTTTAGTAACACGCGCTTCTTTTGAGGTATCGGTTTCCATGTTTTTGGGACGAGAAGACCGAATATGAAGTCGATTTGGACCAAAGAGTGGAAAATTGAGGTTATAACGAAGTTTCACCCTTAAATCTACGTTAAATTTTGGTCTAAAATCGTCGCTCTTCGGCACACAGTTTGGGTCCCCATTTGGAAACAAAATTTGGGTCCTAGCTGTGCTCCGAAACTCGGCAGCCCGATAGGCATACACCCAGGGGTGTTATGGGAGAAAAATGGGTGTAAAAATTGGTTTTAGTGAACATGAGCTTGTGAGGCATCATTTTCCAAGTTTTTTTTTTTGGGGCGAGAAGACCGAATATTAAGTTGATTTTGACTGAAAAGTGAAGAATTGAGGTTGTAATGAAGGTTAAGCTCCCGAAATTCATTTTCTATGAGTCAAAAACATGGGAAATTGTCTGAAATCACCATACTTTTGTGTAATAACACTAGAAGTAGTATCAACAGGTGAATCAAGACAATTAAATGGTACTATCAGTGAACAGAAATAATCTGTATTTTTAAAAAAACCGAGCCTAATTCGTGTTATTGGGGGCCAAAATTGGTGGAAACCATAAAAAATAGCCATTTTAATAATTGCACATGAAAGAAACGATAAATGAACAGCCAAAATTTCTGTACGTATGTCCAGTAGAATAATAAACCCATGTGAAAAGGACTGAGCGGCATTTTTTCGTACGAAGTAAATTGTAGGTAACTAACTATTGTACCTATACAGCTAAACTAGGGACATAATCTTATGTATCGAGGTGGTGAATGGTGGTTTGTATCTCGTCTTGTGATGAGGTTATTTAGTAGTTGTTATTAAGAAGTTGTATTACTTATAAGTTATTATTGTATTACTAATAAGTTGTTCAACTTAATGTAATAAAAATAAACCAAAGGGGAAAAAAAAGGTGCATGATTTACCTCAACGGCGCCGTTCCACATGTAATGGGAAGGGACGGAGTCGTGAGCGGCGACGGTGTTCATGTGCTCGGCCATGACGGACATCCAGTGGACGAGACCTTGGCCTTGCTGGGGACCGCTCCCGCCGCCGCATCGGCTGTTGGTCGCCACCGAACCGCCTCCGCTGCCACCGCACTCACTGCCCCACACCAGCCCACCTTTCTGAAACAAAACAAGAAACAAAGATGTTTTTAAAAATCTGAAGCAATACAATGGGTAGTAAACGTTTAGAATAATTTGTCAAGTAAACATGTAAACATGAGTATTAACTCAAGAGTGGCCGGCAGAACCTTCTGAGACACCGACAAGACAATACTACACCTAGCGACTTATCGCTATTTTGATTCCGATGAGTCACATTACGCCTGTGATACAGGAGTCACGTAATGGGAACAAGACATACGTAGCCTGGATAATCGGACACCACGTCACAAAAGCAACGCAGAAGGAGACAGGCTACTCCGGATTACTTTAATGGGAGACAATATAGGGCCATCACAGACAGGCATTATAGAAACGCCTGTAGGGAAAAAGCTCGGCAATGGGCTCGGGAGGAACAAGCGAAACAGAAACAAGGATCTGGTGAACGTGGGAGCAACAGTAAAATAACACTACTTATCAACATGAACGCAACATAAACTGATGTAGAAACCTAAATCTTTTCGTTGTCAAGAACGTTGTGGTTGCTATGCCACGGTGCCATCGGCCACTAAACTTACGTAATGCATCCACCAAAATACCCTGTCCGCGTAACAGAGCAATGCATGACCATGACAACGGAAAAACGCTGCAAATTATTACACAATGGTTTATTATTTACCCTTCTGTGTAGATCACCGTTTTCTGTGGTCAGTACCCTCGAGCTCCCCCAGGAAAGCCCTAAATTGAGTACTAAAGCCGGCTCCGGAATTAAAGTTTCCTACAAATGCGCGGGATTCAATATTTCACTCATTAATTATTTGTAGTTATTCATGAAGCATAAGGCAATAAACCGTTGTATAATAATTTGCCCATCAATAACACTTGAACGGTTGTTCATGTTGCAAAAATACCTACCAACAAAATCCAGCCCCTTCCACGTAGATGGTATAATGAACCGTTGTGTAATAATTTACCCATCAATAATACTTCAACGTTTGTTCAAGTTTCAAAAGTACCTACCAACAAAATCCAATAGATCTATCATTTTTCAAATGAAGTAATACCGCAGAACAACCAACTCGACTTCATACAGCCATCCTTGATTATAATCAGGTGCTCCCTAGTGATGGTATCTGGGCCAGATTTATACCGTTTGATTCACGATCGTGTTGAAGAAGCTTTTTGGTGCAAACGAACGGCCGGTCGTACAATGTTCTCGGTGGCCTCAAAAAATTCTTAGTTCAAGATCAATTTAAAAAAGTTTAAAAAACCATAGCCTTCTATTGAAAGTTTTAGAGCTACGGCGTTCTGAATATTTCAACCCCTATTTTTAATCCCTCAGAGATGACTGACAGTAAAGCCAAGCTTCGATGACCAACTAGACCCCGAACGGAACCTATAAACCGAATTTAATCAATTTTTTTTCATGGTAACTTAGAAAAGTGCTAAGTACCTACGGCGTACGGCGGACAGACAGAAAATTTTTATTGCGTTTTTGGATTCTAAATGCCTTGAAACGTAAACCATTAAATTTTGAGGGGGGGGGGGGGGGTTAGATTTTTTTTTTTTTTTTCACGCTCGATTCCAAAGATTATTGAAAATAATAAACCAAACACATCCAACAACACATCAATCACAATCAATGAATATTGGTGAAGTTCGTGTTGATTATCATAATGTGTTCTCTCGAACTCTCTATACTGAGTATAGTAGCTCAGACTCCGCTATTGATTGCGAGAAGGACGAGGAAACAGCAGAATATTTCCTTCAACAATAAGACAGATACTCGAGCTCTTGGTCACTATTATAGATATGTAATAGATATTTTTATAATCGAAAGATTCCTCGGAGACATGGAGTGGAAGAATACTAACAAGTCCATTGATTTTTGATATCTATCCGTTACAAGATAAAATTACGGAGTAACCGCAGAATCCCCAAATCCCAAGGTTCGGGGGCCTGAGTGCAAGCCTGAATGGAATGTGCTCTGTGGTAACATCTAGGAATTATCGGTTCTCAAAAGCTCTCATCCTGATTGTATGCGAACTATTAACTGAAATTTTTGTGGGATACCCATGAAGCTAAATAGGACCGTTCATGGATGCCAAACTAAAACTGAATCTTGACATTTCTTGCCAAACCCCCAAAAAACTTTAGTGGATAGACAGAATATTTTCCGACTCCTCTAATATAACGGGTTCATTAATAGAATGATTAAAATGTTTTAATATCTCAGAGACCCAGAAACAACTCGGTTATGTAAAGCACTCTGAGAGGAAACTGTCGAAACCATAAACTGGCCGGCTGGAGGTTGACACATTCTTCGGACTCGAGGGAGCCCATTAAATTTCGTTGAAAATCCAACCCAAAACCTACCGTTCCAATTCCTTTTTCTGACTTGTGCACAAGGGTCCGGTTACTTTCTAGGACCGTCCGAGTTTGCCGGATCCCATAATAAAATATCGCGAGCGGACGAAGAACGGAACTGTAAACCTTCAAAGGTATCTTAAGGAATGAGCGACAGCCCTTATGAATCTTAAAGCCTTAATTGCTTGAGTGTTTTCGGGGAGCCTCCAGAGATATCTGACCCCTTCGTGTTATCTACAATTTCAATCCTTTCTGCTAATAACTTACCGAAGAGGAGGAAGACATTTTTATAAAGGAAGACTCGGGCGTGGGTAAGGACATCGCGGGGTCCCTAAAAGAAGCTACGGTCTTAGGTGGTACTAAAGTGTGGACGTTTGGAAATTACGGTTTCAGGTCGGGAAGTGATAGAGATCTGTGAATTGTGGTTTATGAGAGCACTGGCTATACCAACTTAACCGGGAATGGGGATACCCATTAGTGGAAGTTGTCCGACGACTTTTTTCCCAGAAATTATTATTTTTTAATTGATCTGATATAGGCAATGGAAGGAAAACACCGAATTCAGTAGTTGTGGTTATCGTGGTTCTGATGTTCTAAAATACTCAAAATTACAATTGCCGAGCTAAAATGTCACTCTAAATTCTATATCCTTCAAACCAAATAACACAGAACCAAGACAAGCAACTCCAAAACTGATATAGTTTTGTATCACCAAATTATGGGTTATATAGGTACCAGTATAACAAATAAAATAACTATAAAATGGAAACAATGAACCCCGGTTCGAAAATGTGATCAAATATGGATAAAAAAATGTTTTTGTATAATCATTAAAATTGAATTCGAAGATCGGGAGAACGGAAAGCTACGCGAAACGCTCTGTGATAGGTTGACGAGCGTGTGACGGTGTGACGTAACAATTCTCTTACCCTCGGGGGGACAAGGCGATTTGGAAATAGGAAACTTGGGATAGGTATGGATGCTTATCATCAACCACGTTCATGTAACATGTTTCCTTCTCGTTATTTTCGGCGATGCTTCTTCCACAACATCTTCCACACAACAGAAGCGACAACAACGCATTACCGTTATACTGTATAACAAAAAGAAAATACCTAGACGACGAAGAAGAATGGAACCAACAACCAAACAAAAACGAAATTGGATGGATCGTGGATGTGGATGTAGAAACCAGAGAGTTCACGGATCATATTTTGTTGCTATTCCGAAAAAATTTCATACAAATATTGTATTGTGTCAAACTATACCAGCTCAACTGCTAACTCCTGGCCAACAAACCCGGAAAAAATGGTTCGATATGATAAGGAGGACTATAATATCATTCACTCGTAAATCTATGTAAGTTTGCGGAGATCATTTCAATATAAGTAGGTATGGTGCGTGATATAATAGGTGCCTGCCTGACTGTGATGTCATACCTTTGCTTTTCATCGAGTGGATAAATTATTTCTGGTAAGATAAAATTAACCGTCAGTTTTGATTCATAACCACGTACCTACCGAAGGTGGAACAACTGTGTACGTACATAAGCAAAAAGTAGACAAATCGTATCCTCCAAAACCACTAACTTGAACATCCTTTAAGTTTATTTTATTTTTTTATAAACGAAGCTTTTCCCACCTATAAGCATTTCGCAGGACTTGGCGTTTGCGAATGAGCAAAAGGTACCATACGTTTGATTGCCATCAAATTTTGTGAAATCATCCACCCCCAACCACTCTGAACCGCAAGTAACAGAATGAATGGTTTACTCTGAAGGAATATAATGAATTTGATAGAAAATACATATTAGAAGAACATAGTTCGAAGATATAAAGAATGCGTCAATGTTAGTATCTTTTGAGGATTTGTAACAGCAATGTTGGGAAGTCCGTCACCTTACCTTACAGGAATAGTTCAGCAATAGGTAACTAGTAAAATTAGGCCAGGTAGATATTGTGGCGAACTGACAGGCTAGGAGTAGAATACAGGTGAACGGTACCTACGAATTACGGTAATCACTGGGGAAAAGGTTCAACAAGAACTCAGTGCGTTTTGCATCCACCTACTAATCAATTCCTCTTGTCAACTACGTTAGCTACACTAAACAGTCATTTACATTAACTTCTTGTAGTAGCTGATTCACACAATAACGGCTTACCTCGTCATCTTCATCCTTTCATTTCGAAATTCGCAAGTTTTATTTTCGACACGAACTCGCACAGGCCAAATGAACTGAGAAGCGGTAAGTTGAAAGACGACGCCTCATACCAATCCTTCACTTTAGGTATTTTGTCCATTATTGTGAATTACTGTTGCATCAATATTGAGTACAGCACGAAGAGTTGAATTAAATGCACCAAAAATTAGCGAAAACACAACCAGTGAATCAGTAACGTGAAGCACAGGGGACGTGAAATTGAGACACAAAGACATGCGAAATGTGACATCACGCAGGGGGAGTGGGCAGTCAGCTGAAGCGGGCGTTTTGGCGGCCTCTCAGAAATTCAAATTACTTGTTTCTTAATAATCACTGGCTCGTCTTAAAAAAAATAATAATAATAAAAAAAAATAAAAAAATAAAGCTTTCACCATTCGCCTTTAAATACGATCCACTTTTGAATTCCGCAATAAAAAAAGTGTGTAAGTTCTTCACTATCGACGTCGCAGACTGAATATGAGCAAAATCAGCCTAGCGCTCACTCTGCTGATCAAGGTGGATTCTTTCTCTGATTTCAGCATCGTAGGTGGAATGAGGGCTTCGTAACAGACTTTCAAAATGTGAACCATCGTAAGATTGTGGCATTTAACATCACTCCTTCACAGGTATTAAATACATTATAGGTGTATTTACCTCTCTACCAACGTATTACATTCATTCTGAGTTTGTTTCTATATTGCACGTACCTGAATATAATTTTCAGAATTCAAAACTGATTTTTTTTAAGCGTTATTAGCCCAGTTCAATTTCAACGCATTATCATCTCCATGAATAATGAAAAACGAGATTGATAAAAACTTTTAGATAAATACCTCAGTATGTGGATAACGAATGTGATTCTGACAAGCCAGATAATGTACGTACGCGTTCCTCGAGGATAATAATGAACTCTTTTTTCCCCTTCAATAAAGTAGTATTGGGAAAAAAAGCCACCCCATCAGTTGAAAACACAAGCAGATATACGACCCACGATTTTTTTTTCCACGCAGTTTGTTCAAGCGTCAAAAAGTCAGATAGTGATGGAGAAAATGAGAGAATGTGTCGGTTCAAAAGGGCATTATTAATTTTTTTCGGCGCATACTGCTATATGCATAAATTAAGTGGGAGATGGACATTTTATTGGATCGAGGAGATAATTATACGCTGGAAATCCAGCACCGTTGTCCATGTTATACCTAGAAATGCTTTGCGCGATTGCTTTCGGGGAAATAGTTGGTTTACGGTGAAAGCCGCAGATGAAAAGTATAAGCCGGTATCTATTGAGCATATGAATGGTATCTACATTATTTCAAAAATTATAAGGCCACTAGCGGTTCCCCATTAATTAGTACAAATCCCATTCGGAAATTTAATATGCGCTATAAAACAGAAAAGACATCAGTGCATTTTATAAGTCCGCAAACATCACATCGTGTATTGTCATTTACGGTTGTTTTCATTTATCATTCATTGAAAATTGAATGATTCTAAAATTCTGATTGACAAGCTAAATTGAACGGTCAACCTGGAGATGTTTCGAATAATGTGCATGCATCCAAGTACTGGACTTTTTCCGTGTGGGAGAGATATGTGCAAGGTCCATGAAAGTAGTCGAAAAAAGTAAATAAAAAAGTGAGTTGACGTTTTAGAAAAATAGGTTCATATTCAAGTTCCTATTATGAAAATTATTGACTTCAACTTTGTATTTTTCTTTTAGGAGTATGAGCATTTAGAATTGTAGATTGATGCGCAGAAGAACAGTACTATCCGATTTGTATTAAATTCCTACGGAACTACCTAGATCCCCAACCCGTCCATACCCTCCAACATTCAGCTCTTTTTGACGATGTTTCTTATAACTAAGGGATGCAATGATTTTCCGCTAGTGCATGCCCAGACGAATGCTGTATTCCGATTTCGATGAAATTCACAAAAGGCCGTCTACAGCCCAACCTGCACCTACCTATCAAATTTTGAAACCTCTTCGACCTTTCTTTTATCGTATTAGTCAGACAGAAGTAAAGACAGACGCACACGGAACATATTTTTTCATCCCAAATGTGGTCACAGGGCATTCAAAACCCTGGTAGACTCTGATGCAATAATGAGTGTTGAGAAATTGAGAGAAATATCGAGAAATACTGTACACAATCCGTTGAGTTCCATATCACGGGTTACCTGCCCCGAACGATGACTGAAGTGATGAGTGGCTCCCTCTACTGGTGACCTGATGGACCAATCCGCTATAGCGACAGGGGTGAACGAGTATGGTAGAGGTCGCTGCCAACCCCAAGCCCATGGAGGTTTCATCAGCCGTACGTTATATTTACCTACATATTACTTATATTGTATTTATACACCCAGAGGCTATAAACCGAGAAAAGTGCCGAGAAAAGAAGCAACCCAATTCGGAGATGGCCGAACCCAGTAAATCTGGAAACCTGATGTAACTTTGTTTTTCTAAGAATATATTATGTTTTCCTTAGTCTCCCAGTATGTACCCTCCAATAACCTCTCCAAGCGCTGTTGAATCACAAGAATTTTGAACGGGGTTATTAAAAACGTCTAGCGTAACGCGGATATCGTGCCTTCTCAACAAGAAGAAAATCGTATTCCATCATATTCCAGTGATAATTATTTCCGAAGTAGGTGTTAATATTTCCTATAAGCTATAACAGACATTTTAATATCATCAGGCTGTTTTTAATTTCTCAATGATTTCCAACTCTCACGATGCGTTTCACCCATCATGTTGCCTAGCAAGGCCACTGCCACAATCATTCAACACACGAACAAACAGTTTGGAATCATTTAGAAAGCGCAATAATTATTGAGCACGTTGTGGAGTCATGTCGATGCCTTCCATCATCAAAAACTATGCAAATTATTACACAACGGTTTATTATTTACCTGTATAGATGCCCCTTCTGCGTAGATCACTATTTTCTGTGGTCAATACCCTCGAGCTGACTCCAGGAAAGCCCTAAATGGAGTACTGGAGCCGGCCCGGGAACTGAAGTTTCATACAAATGCGCGGGATTCAATAATTAAATCATTAATTATTTGTAGTTATTCATGAAGCATAAGGTAAATAATAAACCGCTGTGTAATAATTTACCTGTATAGATGCCCCTTCTGCGTAGATAGTATAATAAACTGTTTTGTAATCATTTACTGTTGTGTAATAATTTACCCAATCAACGTTTGTTCAAGTTACAAAAGTACCTACAAACAAAATCCAAAAGAGACTTCATACAGCCATCCGTGATTATAATCAGGTGATCCCTAGTAATGATATCTGGGCTGATTCACTCAGATCTAGTTCAGCCCAGATATAGTTCTGTTGACGAAGCCTGTCGGTGATAACTTCGGAGCCTCACTGTGAACGAAAGGCTGGACGTGCAAGCCCCGGGCGGTCTCAAAAATCTCCCAAGTTCAAGAACTATTTTAAAACTTAAAAAAACTAGGTAACGACGTCCTGGAGATTTCAACCCCTATCTTTCACCCCTTAGAGACGACTGACATTAACGCCGAGCTTCGCGGACCAACTAGACCCCAAATGGGACCTACAAACCAAATTTCATCAATTTTGGTTCACGGCAACTAAGGAAAGTGCGAAGTATGGCGTACGGCGAACAGACAGAAATTTTTTAATTGCATTTTCGAATTCTACATACCTTGGAACGGAAACCATCAAATTTTGAGGGGGGTAACATTTACTTTTTTTCATGCTCGGTTCCAAAGGCTTATTACTGAAAATACTGGTCATGAGCAGAACAGCTCATGACCAGTGATCAATATGTCCTAACCTTAACCGAATCTTGGAAGCTATCTGCCTTATAGCTAGATCTGGTTTCCAGTTAAGTGTTTCTCGAGTTACGATGAATATTTTTTCGTATTATTAAATGATTAGGTGTCTATTTCACATGAGAATGTTGTGCAACGCAGTTCTTGTCAGCAACCACAAACGAACAGTTTAGCAGCAAATTTAATATTAGCTAAATAGGATAGGGGACAAGATATGAGACGAGAATGTATTATCTGGTGTAACTAATCAAGCTGGATGGTAATAGGTTGGTACTCGATGGAGCGCCATTAAAATACACTGAATAAATTGTATACATCATATTAGCACATTATCTTTCTTAAAAACAATTTACAACAGACCACATACCAGCAGAAATTGAGAGGTTTTCCGAGGGTTAGACAACATCCTCTCCAACAGTTGATTGAATCGTTTGTCCAGATTGTATGTTGGAATAGATGAACGCCTGAACCAATTGACCTCTTAAACCGTTACTCCCAGCCACTGATAAACTGCTCTTGAACTATGTGAAAATAAAAGGTAGTATCGGTAGGACTTACAAGGTTCCACGTGCACTCGATGTATTCGAAGTGGAAGGTTTTACATGGTTTTGCTATAATACATCGCATAAATACATGAATATTTTTATAGAAAAGTGTATGTACTAAATGACTAGTATCTCAGCTAATTTTAGGTAGGAACAGTAGGTCTTTAAATTAAAACCACCAACACAATATAATTGCTGCGAGGACGAGCTTGAGAACTATACGATTATGACGTTGGGACAGGAGAGTAGTCTCAGACGGCATTATATTGTTGGGATAATGGATATGAAACACTGATTAATATTGTTAAACAATGTTTTCCTGCAATTAAAACCAAATAATGTCCGTTACGCGCTGAGGCTACACTATCGCAGCACAGCATTTAATGATTAATTACGAATCAAATTAATTTAAAAAAGATATGAGCCATTTCCTGGAAAACCGGCGAAGATTTTTTGTGGTATCTGTTTGTTTTGTGGTATAATATGATTTGATATTATGCTGTGTTCCTTCTACTCCGCAACAACTTTTCAATCGATATTTTATTAACTCATTCATTTATCTACATATACCGACCTACTCATTATTATAACTTTTTGTTTTGCGGTGAGGGTTCAGCGTGACTATGGTAAAAGGTACGGTCAACTCGACATAGAATCATTATAGAATAAACAATTACGCCTTGACTTATGAAACAGCGTCTCGCAGTTTGACTTATCTTGGATTGAGTACCTACACAAATTATGGTACGAATAGGTAATTAAATTTTATATTCTTTCCCAGGTTATAGATGTCAAGATATAGGTATACGAAGCCAAGTTTGCTACTGCATACGACAGGTGCTTCCATAAGTACGTACTACTCCGTCATCTACGTATACTATTGTTGAGGGTTAATATACTAGAATGCCTGACTTTCGTGGAACCAATAAGCTTATTTTCCACATTCGGAATTATCCTAGATCGGATAACCCTAGAATCAGAAGAAGTAATTGATAGGATAAATGAACCCTGTACAATCAGTCCTTTTCCACCCAAATCCCTGATTTTGGATTATCATTCTCTGAATAATACACGCATGTATTAGGTTCGGATTTTTGTTTTGTTTTGTTGAAACATCCCCTTTGTGGGGTCTCTTCACGGAGGTCCCAATCGTGCCGTATTCAGTCGAGAATAACAAACCCATGTAACAAGGACTTTGCAGCGTTTTTCGTTCATAAGTGGTCAATCCGTGGAGTTTGGCAGTCAACATCCACAATTTCCACAATCACAAGACGTGGGTGACACCTTTCCATATCATTTTCTTTTGACTGAATGAAACAAGTGAGTTTATTCCAGTCTGCTTCACCCAATATTAATTTCAACTGTCGATTTTGTTTGATACGCTATTATTTTCCAATTGAGAAATAATTTATGCGAGTAAATCACCAAAGGCGAAGCTGTCGAAAACCATATTTTGTACTGCGAAAACTTTCAAAAACAGTATCGACTGATCTATTATGGACGGTTTATTCTGCATTCTTCGGATCGAGGATCGATTACGGGATTCCTCTTCTATTCCTCTTCTCTTGGAGGGGGGGGGGGGATGCGCCGTACATGATCGAACTGCTGCCACTCCAAAAACTGGTCGTACGAATAGACTGTTGCGTTGGGCCGTTTCATTTATGCAGAACTCTTTTTCCGAAGACCAAAGTGACCATCTACAGCCGTTTCGTAATGCTATCTCTTCTGGACGTCAAGACGAACCTACAAAGCCTTGACTCACCAGCACAATACTATCGAACACGCCACCACAACGACCTAAAGGCTCCAAAATGTTTCCATGCGGCTTCACAGCGATATGGGATCGACTTTATCATTGTAAAATTCTACATTGCGCTTCCAGAAGCTTTCAAGACAGTTTCAGCTGTCAGATTCAAGAGAGAAATCAAGTCATTCTTAAGCCGTATGAATACTTCGAATTGTTTAAAGCGAACTACTTGAGACGATGTAATATGAGGTACTTATTGCATTCACCACTCATGACGCTGTAATACATGCCCTTAGTGACTCAAAATAAATGTTCATTTATTTTTTATTTATTTTCTGTACAGAGACCGTACCTAAAGATTTCGAAAAGGTGCAATTTCAAGTTTAAAATTATTTATGTTAGTTGTTGTTTTCACCAGTTATTTTCATCAAAATGTCTCGTTTCGCTCATTGTGCAGACCGTATATTGATCTGGAGAAAACAAATTGAGCGCACTTGCCTCTCGGTTGCAGCAACCGAAGTGTGAACTGACAGAACAGCAAAATTACAAGGGCGCCATCACGTGTATTCTTTCCGGTTTTTCCTAGTCAAGTCGCTGAAAGAAACATACTGATTCCAAATAACCACAAAAACTGTCCAACGACTCAACTATTTTAAACTGGTTCAAAGTGCAAGAAATTGCGGCAATTATGCTTATAAGCACTTGCCCCTTGTCTCGCCTTTGGAGGGGCTAGGAAGTTCCGAACAGCTATTGCGAAAAGAAAAAAAAATTATCTTATTTATGACATTTGAGAAGTTTCCTATTTATGAAATTTGGAGGAAAAAAGTAACTTCGCCCTAACAGCTGTAGGCCGTTCGCTCCCGCAATAATTCGCTCTCCTATTTCAGAGTTGTGGAATTTCCTCCTGATTGCACACATGTGGAGGAGGAGAGATCCTCAACAATTTTTTCATCTCCGTTTTTTCCATCAACACTCAACGAGGTGTGGATGGGGCTGGCGGAAATCGGTAATGCGGCTATTCAGGTGCTAGCAACGACCGGGACAAGCTCGCGCTCTTCTGTCGCCCTCACTACAAATTACTTTCGAATTACCGAGTGAGGATTTTTTTGTCGTCGAAAAAACTGGGAGGGCAGAATGTGTGCGGCTTTGTCGAGTTGAAAATTTCGTATGGAGCCCAAAGTACGACGTCCCTCGGTAGTAAGAGACGTCCTTACGTATTTGATCTGGTCAGAAGAGGGCAACACTCAGCCGAGAATGAAAATATCCGCATTCAAATCCGTATCAGACCATCGAATCCAAATCCGTGAAAAAACCATCGGTGTGTGTGAGACAAATTCTAATGTGTACTACCCAGGCCGCATTCTGAACCGATTTGCGTTGTTATTTTTTTGCACGTCGCCGGAATTTCGAAATTTAGTTCTAGAAGAGGGAAAGGGAGCCGAAAATGTCGAAAAAACGTGGGTTTTTGATAGAATTGTGTGTGCGCTGCCCAGGGCTTAGCAACTGATTCACGTGGTTCTTTTTTGTTTGACGCACAGCTGCCTAGTTGTGCACTAAGACGCCGGAATTTCGAAGTTTATTTCTATAGGGGCGGGGGATGAGAGAATGCGAGATTTTCAGCACTTCGTGTCCGCTGCCCATATTCTCAACTTTTGAAGATGCCATACGACAAAGGTAAGTATATAAGAAACAATAGGGTAGGTAGCACCCTAATCTTAATCAGTCAATTAATTTATTCACAATATTCTTGGGGCATTGTTATGATGAAAACATCACCTACTCTAATATAGGCAGTCAAACATGCAGTTCCCTGTACGTATTGCATCACTAGCCACGGAATCAGATAATTAAACTGCACAATGATTTCACCATCATCATAGATCATAGATTAGTAGGCTGTATTATTTTATTCTATCGATACCTAGTCGTTGTTTTAGCTGTTTCCTGATGTAAAACATGAGAACTAGTTTTCAGCTCATGAAACAGGCCTTTTCAACCCCCCACCCCCTCTCGTCATTTTCTGTAGAGCAGATAAATTGCACGGACCCGTGCCGGCCACTGCATCTATATATTTACATAGGTAATGCTTATAAATCTTCTTCATAAAGTCCACATTTTCGGAAAATAAACTTTTATGGAAGATCATTATCTGGGAATTTAGTTTATGATGTAACAACATAGTTTGTTTCATAACAGAATTCAGGTTTTTAGGAGAGGCATGTACTCGTATGTACAGTTACACCAGGAAATTAATTATGACCGATTATACCTACCTACAGAATATACTGACCGTCAGCTTCTCGACTGAATTTGGTCATTTTTAAATAAGTAGTTTTGTCGCTGAAATACACTGTTCAAAATAATTAGCCAAATTAGCTAAACGCCTGGGCGTCATTCTCCTATCAAGGGCTAATAATAAAAAAAGTACAGCTCCCTAAAATTGGATCGGGAGGCTGAAGCAACAATTCCATCAGCCGTCGTAATTCGTGACCAATTTATGACCTTGAACGGATATTTTAGAGGTCATGGGGAGCTATGGTGTTTTCAATGCTGACTCGATTACCGAGCGTTATAAGTACATCAAGTTGATTACGGGGCCACCACCAGCTCTACCGTTTTCAGTAATGGCATCAGTTAGAAACATCGTGCGAAGTTATGTACACAGTTCAGGATCGGCACTGTTCGGCCAATCCACTAGTGAAAAAAACCATGTTATAACAGTGAACAGCACATGAGGTTAATGTAGCGGGCCATACCTCACTAGTTCGGTCTCACTCAAGATGCTGATCGTATACGGATTAGAAAGAGTGCAACATGAGGTGTGTGCCGAATCAACCGTCACTCGACTGTTTTCTCTCCGATTTCCACCGAAAAGTGAAGGAATGCATTTTTCGTTAGCTCCCGAAAATTATGATGATCGCCATCTGGGCAGCTCCCGCAGAGAATAGAAACCCCTGCACAGGCACCACGCAACCATGATTTCCACGGTATTAAATAACGATATTTCTCTGCACTACTCACCTGATTGTGACACATCCAGCTCGTTCCTGACCAAACTACGGGCGAAACGAATCTTATTTATACGCAAAAAAAACGACTCGCGCGCAAAAAACCTTCTTCATTAAATACCTTCTCGGTTTTTTTTTGACAGGTAGTTTACTCCTGTTATGATATCAGACCCGTGTATGCACATTTTGTAAGTCGTGCAGGTAACTCTCAATGTAACTCGCAGAGGATGAGGGCGTATCTAACGCTTGACATATTTTTCGTGGGCACAACAAAGGGTTCTATTCAGAAACGACAGAACCATAACCATTCTATTTCACCACCCACAGGTCCATTTAACGGGTCGGAAATTCTTTATTTCAACAGAAATTGTGTGAATATATTTAGTAGGGTTTGGATCGACAACCCAATAGTACTATTAAAATTTAAAAAGTGTCGACCAAGATGTTACTAATAGCTTCCTCGTAATCATTACAGCTTATCACTGTTCCTTTACTGGCGGATACCCAGATCCGATCTTGAGTCGACCCAATTAGGCCATTCGGATCGAACCATAGTGAATTATATCACCGCGTGGGCCAGGTATGCCACGTTCAAGCATGCGCAGACCAAATTTGGAATCCAATTTTGATGAAATTGATAAAGAACCAGCTTCGAACTGACACAAAAGAAACCTCTGAAGTTCAGTCTATTACGACCATTCTTTCATCTGATGCCCGACTCTAACCCTCCAACTCATCTATTTAATTACAAGAATTTGTGGAAATATTGAGAGAAACGGGAACAAATTTGATCACAAGAGTCTAAAACGCAAAATAAGAGTGGAAAATTTCATTTTGGAGGACAAGAATTCTTTCCTCCCATAAATGTTATTCAAAAGCTTCTTGTGGAAGACTCGGGATGGAAGCAATGTATGCAGGTAATAAGAACGCTAAAAGTAGGAAATCATCTTCATGATGCATATGCAGCTGATAGCGACTTGGTATCAATAACAGCACCAGTCGTTGTTTGGTGGTTTATTATAGCAGTACTTTGACGCCTTGATGATCGTTCTCTTCAGGCCTAATCGTAAATCAAATGCATAAAATTAGTAAGTAAAATATTTTTATCCATATCACTTTGTTCATAATTAGGCCTGCAAGGAATGACCATCAAGGCTTCGAACTATTCCTCTAATAAACCACTCAACAACGACTGATTTAGTCATTAAGACTTGAGCTTATTCTAAAAAACGGTGCTCAAGTCCTTGTCACATGGGTTTATTATTCTCGACTGAATGCTGCACGATTGGGAACCTCAGTGAACAGACCCAAAAAGGTAATTTGAGGGTTTTAAACTCAAATATTAGGTTGCTATTTCTGTCAAAGTATTTTCGGCAAGTGAAACTGTCATCGAATTGTGTCGATTCACCTGTTAATACTACCTCCTGTGTTATTATACACATTTCTGATGATTACAGGCATTTTCACAGGTTTTTTGACCGAAAAATATTGAATTTTGAGAGTTAGAACTTCGTTAGAACCTCAATCGTTCACTCACGTGTCAGAATCAACTTCACATTTGGTTTCCTCACCCTAAAAAACATGGGAAACTAGAACTTTCAAGCCCAAGTTCACTATAACCTCAAAAATACCAAATTTTGCACCCATAACACCCCTGGGTGTTTTCCGTTCCGGCTGCCGAGATAGGAGGACACAACTAAGGCCCAAATGGAGCCTGTGTGCGTAAGAACGATTTTTTAAGACCAAAATTGAGGTAGTTATCGATGATACGGCGGACGGTGGGCGGCGGACGGTAGACGGCGGAAGGAAATTGCATTTTTGGAATCTACGCAACAAAAAAAAGTAAAAAACGTTCTGAGGGGGTGCTCAAAAAAATTTTCCGATCCGAATACATAGGTGTATTACTCAGAGAATAATGAACCAAAAGCACATTATTCAACGAAATATTACTTGGAAAGCACCGTACCGTAGTTTAGACAGCGTCATAGTTATGTAAAAACGGATGAATAGACCAGACAGATCCACCATTCGGTAGTTGCCTCGAGTTCCAGTGGTTACGGAAGTAGAACGGATCATCTTGAAACCTGCGGTGGTCTCCTCAAGCCGAACAGTGACCAAGCACTCGGAACTGAGATGCCGGAACGCGAGCCCAACCTACCGGAGTATCGGAGGATGAGGCGAAAAGAAAAAAAAGAAAAAGAAAATAGGGGGGAAAAAACCTGCCGTCTCATCCAGCGAACAGCAGATCAGTCGAAAAACTCCTTAGCCGTATCTGTTGTGCTGTGGCCCACCTCCCGGTGGCCTCTTCGGAAATGTGTCCAACGCTTGGCTGCCTCCTCTCCACATTCTCCCTCATTTACCGTCATTCCCTCTGTCAGCCGAGAAGGTGGAAAAGAGATGAAGCTGTCACAATTGTTGCCACTTCGTATAACGAGGTCTAACTTCACTGTGTGGCTTAGGGAAGTTTTGACGTTCAGAAGAGTAGCTCCTTCAGATGCTTCATAAAGATGCACAATATGCACATTGGCTTGATGCAATATCTTCATTGCTAAAAGAAAAGTAAGTAAGGTAGCTAAGTAAGTAGGTAAAAATGACAAACTGTTATCCAGAGTGTACTTTTGACATGAACCTGTCTTATTATAAATGTGTGCAGTTTCATAAAACTTTGAAGAATTACCCCACTACTTTTCGGTCGTTGTTAACTATGTACATGTATAAATAGTTTTCAAAGTTCTCTCTCTTCCTAAAGAAAATGTAGGGGGAGGTGGGATGCTCTGAGGCTAAGAAACCATGGTCTTCTTGGTAGGTAGCAACATAGAAATTAACCTTCACCTAATTAAACTTCACCTATATTTGACCAGACAAGTTCATGAAACATCCGAATTGTATGAAATTATGGAAATCTGAACTATAGGAACCATGTTGTCTGGTCCAAATTGAATTTTTGAAAATCGGTCCAGGAAGGTGAGTTATAGAAGAGGGAGTCGGAAGAGAGTTACATGGGGGAGAGGGGTTAATTGTAGTAAAATAGGTATCTATCCAGGGTCCAGAAGTCAGATCTTCATTCATCGAAGTTTCGAAAGTAGGAAACACAACCTTAGAATCACTCAAATGTTCAACAGCTGATGTACCCATAAATGAAACATGGAGAACGGTAGTTACGATAGTAGGTAAATAAGATAATACCTTATTTTCTTCGAAAATTTGCTAGAAGATTACAGATCTCGATGAGGTTTAACTAGTTTTGTTGAGAATAAAATAAAAATATTTATTATGAAGGTATCTACAGTAGTACATGAAAATGCAGTATTCTTCATTGCATTAATTATTGTACACGACTATAATGTTGACCAGTGGCGAAGCCCGGACTGTTGAATGGTGGGGGGGGGGGGGGGCGGAAATAGAAAATGTAAGGTATACAAAGGTATGTAAGGTACAAAGCACTAAATGTTACAGGTAACGTTAAGTAAGATAAATTGATACAATAAAACAATTATTTGGCAACAATATTTTTATCTACATTGGATTGTGTAACAAAATAGCATTTTTTACCCCCTAGATACACCGTGGGAGCGTAGGTAAAATGCGGACAAGTTAATCCGTTGAGCTCGCTGGAGGTTGGTTTCGCATAGGTGAAATGCGGACAATTCTGTACTACTAAAATGCGGACAGAAAATGTTTCAGAAAAGGTGGGCAAGGATGTATAATGTTCAGATGTATTTATGCACAAGGAATGAAATAGATCAACTTAATGTCGTTGTCAAGCGATCTGGATGCTCGCTAGCGCTCGCATCTCAAAAAAGATAAACAATCCCAGAAACTATCCCGTGAATGAGCAGGTTGTTTGGGACTTCTGAATAGATTAGTGGAATGCATTGTCAAGCGATCTGGATGCTCGCTAGCGCACGCATCTCAAAAAAGATAAACAATCCCAGAAACTATCCCGTGAATGAGCAGGTTGTTTGGGACTTCTGAATAGATAAGTGGAATTGAGTGTCAAAATTAAAAGGCCAACCTACAAACACAACTTATCACCACATCGAATCTCTGATCAGCTGATGAGCGTAGGTAAAATGCGTTCAGTCAGGTTGTTTGAACAAGTGTGGGAAACTGACAGGACAGACTCGTCCGCATTTTAACGTACATGTTTCAAAAACACCGCCCGCTTTTTAATGTTCACTTTCAGGGATTAACAACTTACGTCCGCAATTTACTGCGTCCCCACCGTGGTCAGCGCTTGGGTTAGTTTGAAGGAGATCTAATGCCCTACGGTTATCACCACAGCAGGCGTTAGTTGAAGAAGAGACTAGCACCCTGCGGTTATCACCACAGCAGACGCCAGGAAGAAGGAGGATAGCCCCCGCGGTTATCACCACAGCAAGTATTCGAGAAGGGTAAGAGAGTGCAAGGAAGGGTAAGAGAGAGATAGAGGAGTGAATGAGGCAGTTGAGAGAGAAGTCGTAAGTGGGAGGGTGGTCGATGGAATGAAGAGCTGGGCGAGTGGGTGGTATATACGGGTGCCTTCACCTCCCCTCCCCCACCGCGATTGTAAATGGCCGTTGCGACCGTTGAAAAACGTTGGGGAGCTCGATGGTGGGGACCCTTCTCCTCCTTTCCCCGAGGAGGCATCGCTCAGCTGGTCGTTCCCCTTGTTTATTTGGTTAAATCTTTACCTTATTACATAGGAGTGGTAAATGTAGAATTTCGAGGGGTACAACGACATATCGAGTCCATGGGGGAAGGGGCTACGCCAATGATGCTGACACATCCTACACCGTGGTGAGACTTGTGAATTCAGCCTTCGCTCGATGCCTCACTTGGGGGTATAGCAGGTGAGTCTGGAGGATTGAGGCGACGATGCCGCTTCTTAACGAGTGCGCATTCGCCAAGACTACGATTTTCCTCTCCACTTCTTACCGTCTATACTACTACCATTAGATCAGCTTCCTCGTGTATCTTTCAAATCCTGCTTGGGCTCAGCGCTTTTTGGCGATCACTTTGATTACTATTCTATCTTGACCCCACTGTTGCAAACCACGAACTGAAGTTCAAATCTGCCTATGAGCCTACGAACTTCTTTCCTCAACCAACGCACTTTCGATGAATTTGATAAATAAAATTAAATGCACCGTTCTTCTTAATACATATCCATGATGTAAAACAGTTTTTAAGCTGACTTTATTCTCCAGTGCAATGACATTACAACACGTGTCCGACATCACTGCCTTGCAGGGATTTTTACAAGGCAGTGATGTCGGACGCAAGTGTTGTAGTCATGGTAGAAGGCTTACCTACGGATGGTTTTCTCAAAGTTCTTTTGCCTTTGCATTAAAAATAACGAACGGAAAAAGGGAGGTGTCGAAAGAGTGTACCTAGTAGTATCCAATGCAGTAGAAAGAGTGTATCTGGTATCTAATTCGGAACTTAGAGAAAGAAAAAGAACAGATGATAATGATACGAGGCAAGGGTAGGTAGTATTATTAGAAGCTAACCAGGAGTGGAGAGGAAAATCGTCGAAGTCCTGGCGCATGCGCACTCGCTAGGAACCGGCATCGTTGCCTCAATCCTCTAGACTCTCCGGGCCATGAGGACACCATGCTGGTGACTTTACAGTTATAGCTATGTAATCCCTTACTGAGCTTTGTGACCAAGACCATTGATCCAACGATATCTCAGCGTGCATCCAAGGAGAAACGACGTACGACTGAAATCACTAATGTAAATTCACCATGATGCAGTGACTCGTCGACGTGGAACTATCATCCAAACAAACAACTGCCACTACCGTGAGGATTACGTCCCGAAATTATACTAGTTAATACTACACTGAACTATTATTAAACTTCCGTTCTCGAAATGTTTGAAAACCCCCTCCGGTCATAAGTGAATCACGTTTATGAAGTCACATAAGGAACTTAAAGGCTTCGTCATCTCACATTAATCGACGTTAACCACCTGTAAAACGGTTCTAATTTCTATTTTACAAGTCGATAATTGCCGGTTATTGATACACGTGAATTTCAGGAAGGAATTAGTTTAGCAACGAGTAACTAACGTCCATTTTTTTTAAGTAACGGAGAGCTTTCCAAAAAGGTGCTATAAGATGGGTCGGTAATCACCAGAAGTGGGTGGAAATGGGGAAGGTAAAAAGCGTGCGCGGTCATCTGGTATGGACTGTCCTCTCGCTCCCGCCCATGGGAAACGAGTGAGAGGGAGATACATACCAGATTGATGACGTCAAGCGTTTTTTCTTCAGCTTACTCCCGCCGAAATACTCGAATTTCGGAGCTGAAAACTGGGATACAGGATATGCTGAAGGTCCACACGTACTCTCATACGGAGCGCTGCGCTGCAGCGAAAATTAGCTTCCCCTTCCCCCATTCACACCACCAAGAACCCTCTGGAAGTAGGTACATAAATATATTCGCTCTTCCCTCAGTCCGCAATGTTCTGTAGAAACCCATTCGGTGCCACAACTTTTTCCCGCTACGCTTTACAAGGCCAAACCCATTCAACCACCTCATTTCTTCTTTAGCGTTGGGCGAATGTATTTGCGGAGGATCCCATTAACTTCACGGGCAGGGGCCGAACGGTTTTAAATCCAACTGGAAGCTTCAATACTCGAGGGCTCTGCTACAAAATCATAAATGACACCAGCCTTCGGGATGTTCTCCTCCGGTGAGTTTTGAAATGCGATGAAATTATGGAATGCGGGATTTTACTTGTCAATGCCTCTCATTCGATATGGATGATATATGTATATCAGAAACCCAAACAGTATAGGAATTCGCAGGTGGACTATAGGAATTTGTAGGTGGAGACCACGCGAAGGAGTTTTGGGTGAGATTGACAGGCCTGGTCCCAACGTCATCAGCTGAGTGGTTATAGCTCAAGATAATGAATACGGCAATGGTTTAAATATAGATTAAGTAGACTCACAAAATGGAGAAAATCCAGTTGATTGGAGCCTCGAGAGATGTGATTTCGATTGCTAGGGAAATCCTGGGCAACATTTATTAATCGCTGGACGTTTCCTTATTTAATGATGCCTCGAAACTATCGGCTATGAATCGGAACGGATAAATGGGCTACCGTTTATAAAATTCGACTCCGGGGTTCGGTCTAAGATTTCTTCGCACGCATATCCACGTATGGTAACTACGGTCTGGTAATTCGTAAAAATCATCTTCGCGCCCCGTCCCACGTACGGCTGGTTACAGAACACCCAGCATCGTAAAGATTTGTAGATTTAAACGGAAGGAAACACACCGTCCGTTTTCTTCAGTTTTTCCAACAGTTCAGTAAGTTAAGAAATTAACAAAGTAAGTAATTAATCCCCCGATCAATAATGAACTAATATTACGATGAACTGCGAATTACAGATTTGAAGAATAAGAGTCTTTTCACATAACTAGTGCCTAAGTAACATGAGAACCAGGCCAGTCGAACCATTTTAAATCCAATGGGCTATACCCAAATTTACCTATTTTCTTCTAGAATACTATTTTGCAGTGATAATCTATGCGAGAAAAATAATTGGTTCGTAACAATATTTATTATTTACTTGGTTTTCAAAACTACCTTCAAACTTATGAAGTCACAATATGAACATAGGCTCAAGAGGACGGCAGCGCTCGAGGGGAACTCGATTCTCAAAAGCGCAGTACCTATAGCAGGTATCGTTCTTGTCATGAGCTGAGCAGAGTTTTTAAATTGTGTGCCCTATAATTATATCTACTAGAAACAGGTGTGAAAAATATGGTTACCCACACAGTACACGTTTTTATACCAAGACAAAGTTCGGTACCTATTTTCAGAGCGGAACATGAACGTGAATTATTAGCGATCATGCCGACATCTGTTTCAAATAAAAATGTTGCTACTGAAACAATGAAATTGACCGAGAATACAAAGAGGTGAACTGTTATTTCAACTGAACAGCTTGATCCTGCTCTCATTCTCTAAGCTCATTGCTACATTGATTCTGTTCTCATTCTCTAAGCTTATGGCTAGAATGAACCTGTTCTCATTCTCTGAGCTCGTGGCTACGTATGCCTCACAGTCCTGGAGGGGCATTGGGATTCGAACCGCCAGACCATAGTCGCCATCCCAACCTGAGGCTACCACAATCGGGGGATATCACAATCGGTCACTCCAGTTGCAGAGTTGGACCAGTCTCCCTAACAATTTTATGATTCTACATTATTAATTTGGCGTTACTGCATTTTCGTTAAGGCTTAACGTCACTACTAGTACCCCCTAGAGTTAGTCAACTTTTACGTGTAGACTACCGCTTGAGTACCCGTCAGGGAACCAATAAACCCATTCAATTAACTGTGACACACATCAACACCAATCAACTCACAATTACAAGATTAATTATCAATTGTCTAGTTCCATTTCCAGTTTCCGGCAAGAGAGGACTTTTTAATTTATTATTATCATGCTTTTACTTAGTTACTCAAATTGGCACTCTATCTCTATGCATTAATATTGATTATTTCTATCATACATTTTATAATATTGTTGGGGATTGGATATATCAGGCTTTGCCATATCAAGTGCCAGGAACAGATAGGTGAATTAGCTGCAATTACGGTTCGATTCAGAGATGACGGAATTAACTGTGACAATGAAAAAGCAAGAATAATCAGAATCTTTCAATTAATACCAATTACACATAATAACTAAATGGTAAAGTGACTGATTTCACAGGCTGCAGGAGACGGTTGATGTCACTGGAATAGTTAGACAGGTGTTCCCTAATTATAGAGCACCTACGCCATTTCAAACTGTAATGAACGGTTACAATGAGGGACAGTAATGTGTTATATTTGTCTTGCAGTAGCAGTTTTTGCAAACCCATCGGTTTTGTCACACTCAAAATTGGTCTAAAAACCTCTAAAACGACAGCCTGAAATTGGTCAAATAGTAATTGGTTAGGTGGTCTATTCCTAAGAAAACTAAGAGTTAAACTACAAGTTTGTTTCGTTCCAACCATTGTTTACGCGGAAATTAACTCTTTTTCAACCCTTATTGTTCAACCTTCGTGTATACTTGAAATTTTATTAATGAAATAAATATTATAATCCTTCCCCAACACGCAATTTATGTGTTTTAAAATGGAAAGTAAGCTTATTCAGTCGTTTTTACCAATCAGACGAACAGCAAAAGCTGATTCGATGCCTCAACGTAACGATAGTTCCATATTATATTCGGTTTCAACCCGTAACACCCAAGTGCACCATCAAAGTTGAATCACCCAGCTCATGATGCCTAAAAACAACATTCTCAGCACTAGCCAACATACACCGCGAAATTACAATCCCAGACGGTTCCACATTCTAAGAACTGAATCCTAATCAAACACAAACTGCCCATAAATTCGTTTCTAACCGGTAATTTGATGGGGAAAACACCGGTCACGCCCGTCATTGTGGATGCAAAACGCAGAATAATTTCCATCTCTTAACCTCGCTCGAAGGCTCACAGTAAGTCGGCGGCAGGATGTCGTATTAAGTGTGCACAAAAGTGAAATACCAACAAAACTCGACCCAAACTACCTCGTACACTAGTTACCGGGGCATATAATTTAAGTACGTATAGTTTTTCGGGAGAGAACCAACCTAGATAAATGAGGTCGTAAAAGGTAATAATAAGTGCCTTAGTAATAACAGGTTTTGCACCTCGAGGGGGTTTCGCTTGTAAAAGGTTCGAGATCGAATCACGACATAGCTTACGTTGGATGGAATGTCATGTGACGGACAGCTGATTCCTAATAACAACTAACACTACCTCGAAAAAAGTAAATGGCACTATTTTCAAGAGATACTCACCAATTCACAGGTTAGATTACTGAATATGTATGATGAATTACTTGCTTGTGCTGATAACTATCGACATGTTAGCTACAGCAGCGACTCCCAACCCTTTTTCACAAGCTCGGTTCCTTGTGTGTACATATTTCACATACTAAGACTTTTCGGTTGTACTCTACATTTTGTTTTCAGTACCTAAGTAAAGGTAAAGAAAATGCTGAAAAACTTCTAATGCACAAATTGTTATATTATATATACTATACACTATACTTATTTGTTATATATACTATACATACTAATTTTTACAACCTCCACATTACAAGCAGGTGGGACAAAAATTCAAATGAATGTAACGATGCGTTAGCATCTATGTAGTTATACGCATAACAATATTTTGTGGTCTAAAAATGATTGTCATGACCTCGGAAGTTCATCACGCCACTAGATATTTCCTGCTGATAAATTCTAAAGAATGGTTGTCTCAAAAAAGGCCACTGTTTATATGGGCACGGGGTTATCTTTTAGTTTGGTATCAAATTAACAGACAGTATAGGTCATTGACAGTTTGAGAATGGTTTGTTGGGCTAGGGTTCTAACGAGAACCAACAACCATAATCCACATCGATAAAACAGTAATTCTGTTCACATTTTTGGGTAGGGTACTTCCTTATTTTTCAGGTTAATTTGCAAATCTTGGAGTTCAATCGACGCACAATCCGATTGCCCTACTTATAGTTTTTTGTTCAAGAGGTTGTTTAGGGAGAAGCACGGCAAAAAGATATTTAAGGTTATAAACATGGGTTATAAAACATGTCAGCGTCTCATTTCCTATTGTGGCCCAAACAATCGAGAATTAGGATTGATTCGATGGTATGCAACATATGGCACGTGAGGGTTCTATCGACCACACCTCAGCAAACGGGTTCTTCTCGTATCTTGTAATACGCCGACTTTCATTTTGGACCATCAGTTGTTCGAAATTATCATCAATCAAGCGTTTAACAATAAAGTACTAAATATGAACACCTGAAGGAACACATCAAACACCGCAGGTGTTGCCACTCCCTAAATTAAGAACCGCCCGTATAAAATCAACTTGGGAGAACGAATAAAAAGCGGTATACGAAAATAAATTCGAACACAAAAAAGACCTGGAAAAGAAACCGTGGCAACCTACACACACACGAAGTGCTCGACGTAACCCGCGAACTGTGAAAGACGCACGTATAAAACATCTTTAGAAAAATAGAATGAACCGAAATAAAACTTAGGTGAGCGGGAGGGAAGAAATTTAAGGTCCGTGAATGAGGAAGACAACATTTGAAAAACTAGATATCACGTGCAGAGGTTATTTTTAATTTCATTATGAGGTTTTTACTTCGGTCGTGAGGCTGCCAGAATGCTTGTTATAAAAAAACATTTAAGAGAGAATGCATCCCCGTGGATCCGCGCCCTTGCTTTATTTCTGAGTTGCCTTTATACCACGGTCGGTGATTGGAGGAACATGAAGAAGACATCGCCTGAAGGAGAACACTTGGTACCTTTCTGGATATGCATCTTTTACGGTTCATTATATGAATAGAGTAGTATATCAGCAGCATTACAGTAGTATATTAGTCCTTGTGTCAAGAACAATCAGTGCGCAATATCCTCGAATGGTCAGATGCAACCCTCGTCAACACAAGAGATGTGGAAGAACCACGCAATTTTTAAAATTTATCATTTGAAACTGGAGCTTGTAAGGAGAGTGCCTCGGTTTTGCACAAGACGTTCTTAATGGTTTTAGCTAACATTCGAAAGGATTTGATGACGTCGCCATTAGCAAAAGTTGGATTATTGCTATAATCCATGACACGGTCGGAACATGAGCAACCGCGTTCACTTAGGGCCCGTTTCACCAAAGTTTTTAATCACGGTTTGCTCATTATACCGAAGGTATCAGGTGTTAAACACCGGTGTCACCAACCTCGTTTAAGACAATCGATGATCAAAAAAGACAAATCGACGATCAAAACCAGCCGACTTTGGGTGGTTAGCGTCCTAAATTACCTTTACCACTTGCTGCTACCTTTACCAATTACTGCTTTACCACTTCGCCATCTTGTCAGTATTCATGCGACCCATTCTTAAGTTATCGATATTCTTGATATTATTATCATTATTATTATTATTATTATTATTATTATCCTACATCCACAAAAATTGGTAGGGGACTGATTAGGGCATTTCTGTTGGTATTGGAGGACGATGATTTCATAATTCGCAGTCTTCGATGTATGAGAGAGAACATAATATGATTTTGAGCTCGATGATATCGATTCTGTGATGAGGTACCTACAATATAATCAACTGAAAAGGCTTTCATGCTTTCTTGTTTCTTTGAACTGATGGGGGGGGGGGGGGGGGGTAAGCAACAACTTTACATATTTGTCAACAAAAAAGTTATAGTCGATCATGCAGTTCGTTGGATAATTAATAATAACCATTTCCTAACCATTTTCCGTTCGAGAGATTAGGATTTCGCATTTACGCAAGCGTAGTTCAGCTATAAAATTTAAAATTAGCAGTAACTATACAATTCCCATCGCAATAAATTCATAGAGGACAATCAACTATCTGCGCATCAAATATGAGAGAAATCGGACCAACTGTTAGTGAGAAATTGTGTAGGCACATAACCTACCTACCTTGGAGGGATATTGATGTACTCCATAAAAAATATATTTTATAACAGGAACGACAGATAAAGCACCGTCGGTTTTCTTAAACTCAATACCGTTGAAATACTTGCTAACAATGTCAACCATAATCTGTTTTTCACTATCCTCAAACTGCGGTCCGCGTTTTCGTTTTTGTGACACTGACTCCATGCCGGTTTCCGCAATTTCGACACTCAACAAACTTTCTTTCAAAAACAAACGTAACATTACATCAGCGTAACAACATAAACAACAAACCAAACGCAAAACAAACAAAGCACAAGTAGGTAGTTAACCTCACAATGCACGTCAGCAACACAAGGCGGTATCCGTCACCGCCGCCGCCTTCGCCTGACCGTTAATTGGAGCGCTGACTAAAAGCATTAGTTTGATTGAAACGAGCGCCTTTTTTTAAATACCGAGTTTTTTGAACACATAACAACTGTTCTAATTTTGTCTACTTCAAATACCTACCTACCTACCTAAGTAATTAGCTTCAACATGGAGTATTCGTCCCTGTGCGTTGCATTTTTTCCTTTTATATAATACAGACCATACAGTAAACAGAACAAGAAAACAGAAAGGTAACATACGAGGGACGAATATAACTCTCCAAGTGACGGTCAAGTGAAGACAGCGGTGGTGACGAATACCGTCTAGTCGTCAGCAACTGCGCTATCAATCGTAATCATCCCCAACGCCTCCATTTTGTCAGGGCAATGCCTCAATGAGATTAAATCTACGTTTAAAAGTTAAATCGACGTTTTATGAAAACATTATAATCTTTGATTACACTCGAGAAACCCACGTGTCCTTAACCAGCTCTTCTGATCTTCGACTCGATAAAACAATGATGTATTTTAACCATGGCTAGGAAGTATTGGTGAAACCGGCCCTTGGCGTATCCTTGTCATTAGTTCATGCTGCCTAAATGTAGAGCACACAGAGAAGAAACTCGTAGATTTTGCATATACATTATGTTACAGACAATGTGTGAAATTAGGCATTCTCTGCAATGACTAGTCATGAACAGTCAGTCATTCTATACAATAACTAGTCATTATAAGGAATGCCCGAATTTTGTAACTGTATGGCATTTTATGTTATAGTCAATGTGTACACTGACTATAACCTATTATAATATATTTATGCCCTTCCGGGACGGTACCTACTGGCCTGCGAGAAGAAAATTTCAAATTTCACCAAAATGCTAGCAATGGCAAATGAAAGGATGAGTTCGAAAATGTTAAAAAAAATACGAAGTGGGTCAAATTTGAGTTTTTGAAGGCGGAAAAGTGAAACAATTCAACAGTTCAAGAAGGTAAAGATCGCGCACAATGAGTTGGCGTCAATTGCGACAGTTGAGTTGAAGAGACCAGACTGAAGGCAGCGATAGCCCCTCCACTACTCCCACTGATCCCCCCCCCCCCCCCCCAAACATTAATCGTATTGGAGGGAGGCTGAGCTAATCCAGCCTGTCACCTACCTACTCATATCAATTCATTCAGGGCAAATCGCTCATATGGTCGCAGTCATGCTGCAGGACTGGAAGTTTTTAAATGTACAGGGGCTTTTTATTGTACGCAAGATATCACCAAGCAGCAACCTACATCTTTTTTTTTTCTTTTTTTAAGACCTACCACCAACAAAAATATCATAAACTAGTGGGTACGCTCGTCCACGCCTCACGCGTCTCCAGTAAAAGAATAGAACGCGTACCTACCCCATATTAGCTGTTTTTGGATTTTGCGGCGCCATTGCCGGCACCGACTGGCGCCTTCACAATACCAAGACCTGTACAGCTATACGAACGAAATCACTCGCGAAGAAATCGTGGAAACCCATTTCAAAGAAAAACGGAGTTATTGAAAAAATAGTCTATTTCCATTAATACACGAAAAAACGCAAAAAACACTGTTATACCGGTTTCGGTGATCAAACCATCATCAGTAACACAAAATAACTGTTTATTGCGTGTTACTGACGATGGTTTGATCAACGAAACCGGTATAAGTGTTTTTTGCGTTTTTTCGTGTATTAGTGGAAATATACCTACTATTTTTTCAATAACTCCGTTTTTCTCTGTACAGCTATGTCTGACAGGTGTTATGAGTATATACTCTGAAGGGGTTGTGGCTCTTGGCGTCACTCTCGGCGCCATGGCGCCTCTTTCTGACGTCGTCGAGACATCAAAAACTACACAGCAAATTCGCAAGGCCCAACGAGTCTAGCCCTAAAATGTCAAGTCAAAATACCCAAAATGCGGCTTGTAGCGCGGTACAGACATACGTATTTATACCCATCCGCAAATGTCGCTCGAGTCAAAGTAAGAAGCCTCACTGACGTTCGGCAATCACCTTCTTCCTGTGGGCACGTACAATAGTTGGGTAGTGCAGTAGGTAAAACGTGTTTCAGAACAAGAAAAGATCGATTTCACTAAACTACGAGTGGTTCAAAAACAGATGTTCCCCGCAATGGAAATTGAGCGAAAGTTCAAGCGTTTGATCAAGCTCTTGTCGACCATAAGCTGTGCAATGTGTGTTAGCGGCTCAAACTTAAAGCCCTCATAATGAACGGAAGGGTACAGAGTCCTGGAAAAAAACTACGCGATGCTAGGAATTGAAATCTATTAACCTACTTATACCCCTTGACTGAAAGTTTCGAATTTACGAGCTATTATAATTCCGGCCACTTGCTGCTGATTGAGAACCATAAAAAGTGATTAAAGGATCATCGCCTCCTAATCGGGGCACGTAACACATATTTCAAACTTACGAGCACTGTGGTGGCACATGCGCCCAAATTTTGGTGATTTCGTGATGGATTTTACTAATTACTGAAGTTGGCACAACCTAAAGTATGTTCCTAAAGGTCCAGTAGCTACTCAAGAACATTTCAATTCTACATGGATTCGTACTACCTCAGCTACCGATCGGGATGGAAACCTCGATCATTTGATACTTGCTACTGTACACTAATCGATACTGGATTTGATGTACATATCGACTGCCCAACTTATCGGGTAATTTGAAGAGGAGCCGATTTCGTTAAAAACAAACCACCCGTCGTCTATCGTCGAAAATGATCGATGAGCTCCACACGGACACGGGAACTACGTACCCCCCCCCCCCCCCCCCCCCCCCCCAAACAGCACCGACCTGGTCGAAATAAAACCAAACGAACTAATAAAAACACATTCATTCATCGCTTATTTTCACGGATGTAGTCCGCGTAACAGGTGGAAAGGAACAGTTCTGACAGTGATGAATACTCCTTAATCTATACTGACGCCGTTCCCTGACAACCCCATTTCTCGTCGGCTTTATGGTCATTAGTTATTTTCATTAAGGCAAATGGGAATCGAATATTATACCGCCAAACAGACTGCATTTGGACAATCAGGTTTCGGCGTGTGTCCAGGATGTCTAAATCAACATCAAGATTCTACTGGAAATTATGATCTACCCAATTTCGTGCTCGCTGTTTTGCAAATTAGCCCTACATTTCTATTTTACACCCATTTCCCTCAGTCTGAAACGTGACAACTTCATTTAATTATAACAAATCGTGCTTGTCGAGTTCATCCGAAGTTAGTTACCGTGCCTTGTACAAACGGCAGAACAGATTTTCACGCAAGCGACACCGCATGTGTCAACTGGTCCAATTCAACTACAAGGTAAATTTCGTGCGCAGATATTGATGTAGTTGGATTGGGCTACAGGTAAATTGGAGTGCTTTTGGTATTCGTTCAGTCCTTGTACCTTCTACGCCGCCATGTCTCCAGGTGACATCGACAACGTACCCAAGTGCCTAAGTCCGAAATTATTAGCGTTCTACCCATACAGTTTCGGGAACTGAAGAAAAAATACAACTTGGAAGCAACGATAAAATCATAACCAACACCAGAAGCAGAGTGCGTGTTCAATTATATGGCTAGAGAATCGAAATTTTTTACGAAATAAAAGATTTGATTGATCTAATGATTGTTGAACTAGTTTTGAATCCTGATTGAACTGACGTAATAACATTACAGTTTTGCGCAATCAGAATATAGTAGGATTAGAGAAAATTCACGTGGCACAATTGACTGTTGAACTAGGTTTTGGTACTTCGCAATAAATTCAACCGATCGTTAGAAGCTTGGCAAACATCATCATTACAGCGATCTCTTTTGTAAAACTACCGCGAATTACCTATAAAAACCATAGCACCCATAGCACCCATCAGATGCATATACTCGTAAGGGAAAACATAAGTATTGTGAGTACCTATTTAATAATAAGTATTATATAAGCATATTTGTTACGAAAAGTTTAACAAAATTACGTAGGGTCGACCAAACCTTTTGAAATACGACACCACCTTGCCCCTACCAGACTTCAAAATGCAGCAAGAACGTTTACAACGATGAAACAGTATTATTTATTGATAGTAATTTTAAACAGGGATGACTTGAGTTTTAAATGCTGTGTGACCACTGTTTTGCATTGTATGGATCTTTAACGATTTAACAGCGGCTCCTTACAGCAGTTCAATTGTTTTATTACCAGGTCTAACGAGTATATTAGGGTTTTATGGTCGATGCTATTTAAGCCACACACATATATTACTATATTTCTTATAAACCCCTGTTTATGGAGACCATGACAATCTGAACTGGTTAAAATTACCATACCTTCCGAACTAATCCGTCGTCACTAGTATACTCCAAGCCGAGTACTGGGATGAGAGCGTTTTCGATGTAAGGTAATTCTCTCGATGGCCTGATGATGATGTCCTTACATCGGAAGCGCTCGCCCTCAGTACTCAACTATCTAGTGAAGTCGGATTCCTTTGAAAATTATTGTCATTTTACTTCTAATACTAGCGGAAATAGCGCTTTAGATTTTACTGGTTAAGATTTGTTGACTTATGTTAGTCTAATGGGAATATACAGTACTATGACTTAATATACCTTCTTAAAGTACTTGATTTTGTTTTATTCTGATAGGTATAGCTGGGATACCACAAGATAACACAATTATTAGGTATGTAAACATTAATATCATCTGAAATGTACAGTGTACCAACACAAGTAGGATTTCCGAACTCAAGAACCTGTTCGTTCCATTGGTAAATCCTTCTTGTATTGGATATCATGTACTTTGCGAATTTTGAAAGATGTTTCCAAGAACGAAACATCACGAGATGACTCACTTTGTTTGATTAAATTGGTAAATTTCCCTGATTTCGCAACAACTCGTCGAAGAAGTTCTAATATTGGTCTGCCGTTGAATGAATTGTGCCCTCACCGTACTGTTCACGTTAAACCGTGCAAATATATTGACAAATAGATTACAATCCATGTCGGAGTTGTCGATGAGGAAAAACATCTAAATCTAAATTCTAGAATTTTGATGTGTCCATCCCTTCTGGATCCTTCATCCTGATGGTGAGAGGCCAGGTTCAGAAGCACTGAGCTGAATTACGTCAAATTTATTCGCTTGCCGTACGTACGAATGATGATATGGTCCAAAAATATGTAAACTATTTCAAAAGACAATCTTGACACAACACAAAAAATACGAAAGCAGGGGCCAGTATATCTTCTAGATAAAAAAACCTCGGTGTTTTTCTACGAGAAAGAAAAACCAGAATTAAAGTGCAACTGTGGGGAAATCGCTATACAGTGCAAGATAGCAAACCACCACCCTCGTCTGCTTCTGCTTTCAGACATAGTTTCCTTCATGTTACTCCACAGCTGAAGAAGTGGAGCGGGGAGGAAGACAGAGTAGGAAAAGTTCATGAAATATAGAAGAGTTATCCCCACCACCCCCCATCCCATAGCCAACTATTATCCACACAACTCCCTCTGACGCGAGTTGTTTTTTTCCAGCTGAAGACGAAAAAATCATTTTGACATGAATACATTTTATCGCTGGAGTTCATTTTTGAAATTCTCTGTGAAAAGACACAGAGAGTGTTAATGGTTTTTGGCATAGGAGTTTCTTTGTTTTTATAGCGTTTTAGTCAGCATAACATTTTTATACAAATGGAGAGCTTTCCTACGAGTGGCGAACGATTTCTTTCTGTATGACAAAAACGGACGGAGTTACATTATCCTAGCTACGGTTTCATTTTTAATGATTTTTCAGTTACAACCGACCTGTAGGTAGTTGTTGTTTACTAAAGTCAAATGCGGCAGCAAGAAAGGCTATTTTATTGGCCGAGCGTATAAACACCAAAAATGCTGCGGAAAAACTCGTAGCTGAATAATTACAGTAAATATTCTATTTACGTCATAATAAATGTATGCTCACGTTATAATATTAACGACTAATTTGTTGTACCATGAATATTGAAAAGCCGGGTACACACTACAAACATATTTGGACGGTCGTCCGGAGACATTTAAAATATGTGCCCTCGTTTCCTCTTATTCTGGATCATTTTACCTTGCACCAGGTCCTCTACAAGAGGATATGTAGGAATGTGAATAAGCTTAAATTCTACTCGGCCGTAAGACATATCCATGTTCCTTGTATCCGCTTACAGAATGAATGCTCGTTAACCAGGTTTGCCTGGTTTCCTACTTTCATGATGTCAATCTTTAGCCCAATTTTTTTGTTGTACTTGATAGGAGACAGCATTCTTACCTACCATCTTCCAAATCTATTTTTGTCAATAAACTTCAAAACTACAGAACAGTAATTCCACCACCAACTGCATGCATATTCAATAAGATCACTATGTCCACATAGCATTCTACCACACAATATTGAACGTAACATTATGTCCACTTTACATTCCACCGACTCTACCCCAACACGCAACCGCCTATTTATTCTACCTTTTGATTATTACATTCATCAATGTATTTTCATCCAGCATGTACAAAATCTTCATATAAACAAATTAAAAATACATCTGCCAATTCGAGTGAGTAGGCAGTATAGCCTCCTCACTTGAATCACCTGAACGTATAGAATAGTTGGGTAGGTTCGTTTTGATACGGGACCATCTGCGATCCAACCCACGTGTACCCTCAAAATGTCAGCTCTCTACGACTATTTTTCGCGCAGTTAGAAGCGTTACAAGAAAACTGTCAACATTTCATGTTCGCGTATGCGCAGACGAAAGTTACAGTACGATTCATATGGAACTATGAAAGTATTATTCCTGATCGACCCTCCATGTTTGAACTCATTTCAACAATATTTATGGTAGTTAGGACGTTTCAATTATTCCACATTTGCGCATGCGCAGACGAAACGATTTCCATGATTTTGGAACGGGAACGTTTGCGATCCAACCCGCGTGTACCCTCAAAATTTCAGCTCTCTACGACTGTTTTTCGCTTAGTTAGAAGCGTTACAAGGAAATGATCAATATTTCATGATCGCGCAAGCGCAGACGAAAGTTACGGTACGATTCCAACGAAATTCATTTAGTACTATCAAAGAACTATTTTTTTTTATCGACCCTCCAAATTTGAACTCATTTCAACGATATTTAGGGTAGTTATGGGCGTTTCAGTTATTTCACGTTTGCGCATGCGCAGACGAAAGTTACTGTACTTTTTCAATGATTTTGGTATGGGACCATCTGTGACTCAACCCGCACCAACCCTCCGAATTTCAGCCCATTTCGACCGTTATTTTGGGTAGTTATGGGCGTTACAAGGAATTACCACAGACAGGCACGGAACCAAAAATGTTCGTGGATGTTTAAAATGCAAAATGGTAGTGGACATTTTCATTTTGGAGGGCATACATTTTTTTTTTTTTACTACTGTAGGCTCTCACAACTCGTGTAATAGTTAGTCTATAAAAGTATTCAACAGTGGATAAAAACCCAGTTTGTGACCACATGTGCTGAGGTATCATACAGTTGACAATTATTCATGATGTCCGATATAGATTTGCGTGAACAGGGCGAATATCACTCGCCGAAATTCGCAATGGATCCAAAATAAAAAGTTCCAGTCATGCACCATGGCTATTAGAGCTAGTTATCAAAGAGTTATTCGTGCTGTTGTGTAAAAAGATTATGCAGCGCCAAACCGTACCACTTTTCGATAACACTCCATAATTTTTTTGATTTTAGCCATTTTGATATCTAACTGGGATCATGACAATTCCAGATTAGGCATTAATGAATGACTGTAGAAATAACAATATTAACTCTCATCTGACATTTTGTAATCAAGCAAAAACTATTTGAATTGCAATATGCTTCATTTTATTCAGTGGATAGGTTAGGGAGGATGTCCTTCATTAGATTAAAAAATCTTACTGTTTGAATTTGAGCGGTTTTCTAAAGTGGGTCAAATTTGAATTTTGTGGGTTAGAAACCGCTAAGAATCAGTGAAAATGGTTACAACCAATCAAAATTGTTATAGAACCACCAAAAATGGAATAGATTAGTGACTTGAAAAACCAATAGTCAAATAATATTTTTGTTCTACCTACTAAAAAAGGATCAGCTTAGAGTTTTTGTAAAATATCCATAAATTTGGTTTTCCAATAGTTCTGGAATTTTCGCAGCAATAAATTCAAACAACTAAACTAAACAGGGCTGTCGCAGTGTGGGGGATAGATATTGTACAAGAATGCGAAAACAATAAGCTCGTAACAATTTCTATTCCAACAACCAAAACTCAACAACACAACTTTTCAAAGATGTAAACAAAGATCACATGTGTGTTGCCACACACTACTCCCCTCTCGGTTGTAAAGAAATCAAGGTTTGTTCGTTTTATTGCTTTTTTTGCCTCGATAAACATATTATAGTCTTCCATTTTAATCAGTTGGGTGTCATATAATTATTATTTTGTACCGTTCCACCTCCCTTTTGCCGCCTGTGTTGTCGTTCCAGTTCAGTCAAAAGATTAATCAGCGAGTCGACTTCCCCTGGACGCCACACTTTGAATGGTTATGTTTGTTGCCGAGGAGTCTAGTGGCTAATTACCTAACTCCTCAACCTAACTAGAACGAGTTGTTTAAAACGGGCTCCACCTGTTCTATATTTTATATTTTCCCAGCTCTCTCATAATCAGCGGGGCTATTTTATTCAGTCTGTTTTATTTTCTGATTCTGACGATTCTTGTAGTTGGTTTACTAATATTAGAGTCGGAACAGCTGGGCTTTCGTTTGCCGTCGGCCTTTCTTAGGGCTTACAAACAGGTCGTCAAGAGATATCAGAACCACATAATTCAAATTTGCGGTGATTTTCAGAATATTTCGACATCTGCCACCTGTTTCTTTTGCTAGACCACTTGAACACCTTGTTACTCTAATATACAATGAAAACTCCTACATATCGAAGTGGTATGACTACCAAATTTTTACAAGGACAAAATACCATGAGATTACCCACTTTGTTTTTAGGATGACAAGAAATGGTCTAATGAGTACAAAATATCAATTAACAACTCCTCCTGTTATTTTAACGCGAGTAACAGTTGAATATGGTTACGATAATGTCAATACTAAGCCATAGATACCATAAAGCACTTAACAATAGTCATAAACACCACAACACGAAGTGAGAAAGAGAGGGGGATAGAGGAAGGCGCAGTGAAGTTACGTTCTGAGGTGAAGATAGAAGCTAAAATAAGTTTCTTCATTTCTATTCTGAGATATCCACTTGAGATAATCAATACCTCTACAACTTTTCAAATCTCACCTCTTGAATGGAAAGAAAACTCTAATAGCCACGTGCGTGAATTTGATGGCTTGCATTGCCGATAGCCGATTCTTTAGAACAGCGCTGACTGAATAAGCAGTGCACCAATTTAATGATAACCGTTATCTTGTTCACTCAACTCGACAGCTAATCTTCGCCAAGTCCAACGTCCTAGATCTTCGTGACAATATCATTTTCGCGTAATTGCCAAGCGCGCTGATTTTCCGTCCTTGAGCCAATTGAGGTATGCATAATATACATAAACGGTCTACACTCCACGCAGCAACGAGCTTTTTAGTAGAACCATAGCTGACTAGCAATACCTACACAGCTACTGTTCAGGGTGCGTACTAAAGATATTCAAAGATATTCTCCTAGTACATAGCATCGTTGGTTATGTAATTTTAAAAATTATTCTCATAACGCGATCTTCATCCATCGGATGTCTTCCAACCCAACCACAGCATACCTGATTTAATATAGGTATGATCACATAAATTATAGTAACTGAACTTAGTTGATTGAAGTTAGTATTACTTTACAAAAGACAGCAGACACGATGATTCAAAACGTATGTTAACTATATAGTCATTGCTAATATTACCTGTGCTCGCAAGATTTCGTTTTAGCCATTTCATACTAGTCCTTAAACCTTCACTATCAAGTGCTCATTATAATTATATAATAAAGAATATCGCCGAAAGGAAACGCACAAAACTGTGGGACAGGAAGTATGGGTTGGCAACCTGCCCTTGCTGAGTTAATTGTCCAGCTGAAGACCTAAAAAAATAATAAGACTGGGCTAATTTCATGCTAGTTCATCTATTTCCTAGAGCCTGGCAGCGAATGTCGCTCATTGCGACCGCCATAAACGCACAACTCGAACGAACAAGATGGACAAAAAACTCCAAAACACCAAGCTCCATCAAAAATGTTTTGGTGACCATTTGAACCTCATCCGTTCAGTACTGAGTTTTTCGCTCAGCCAACCATTTTCCCCTCCTACTTTTCTCCATCGAGAAAATTTTTCCACGCTGCCGCTCTTCAAATGTTTTCTTTTCATTCCCTTCCGATTCCGCTACCAAGTAGCCGAGCTGAGGTCGAAAAAACAATATTTTCTTTCAATTAAGAAAGAAGATTAGTTTTATCCGAGTCGTCTAATAAAAATCTCGCAATCGAGTTTTTTTTTCACTTGTTTTGTCGTCTTTTTACCGCCGTCTATTGGGAGTTTTCATCAAAAACCGTAAGGTTTGAAGCTTCGAGTTTTTTGCTATTCAGCTCAGGCCCGTCACCAATACAGAGTGAACAACGAAATGGACCAAATTTTAATAAAATCCATTACATAAAACTCATTCAATCATAGTATCCGGATTAATGGTACGTATACGACATACTTACATCATTCTACTAACATTTGAATAGCTCAAGAGTGTGTATTCAAGAAGGTACTATTTCTTGTAATCACCTACCATTCGTTACAAACCAATGTAACTAAGTAACTACATGGCATTAGATCAGAATGATGAATTAAAATTATATTAATAGATTAATAATAATGCCGTTATGATTGAACGGCCTGCAGTCAAATCGTGCTTTCGAATATTAATGAAACTAATTAGCGTCGAGAGTTTTATAGCAGTGGCACAGAACACTTCCCGTGACTGGAGATACTAAAGTTAGAGAATAACATTACAACCGGAATCGATCTCCTATTTTATTTCGTGCTGAAAGCCCACATCCTACATTGCCCTCACTTTTTCATGGAAGGGAAAGTGTTAAACAGAGTAAACACATACTAACGAGTTTTTAAAAATCGATCGGTATATCATTTCCTCGCGTTTTTCATTCACACTGGGGTCTCATTTTGCCTGGAATTTTTTTAAAAATATTCAAATCTGCAGATCTGTGCGGTGATCTGTAGTATTTGAAAAAAATAAGAAGTGGCGTCTGTTGTCAAATTTCGGAAGTTTCGCTCAAAAAACGTGTTTCTCGATATGTGGGGACAGATTCAGACTCTACACTTAGGATGAGTTCGAGGTGCTTCTTCGCTTTTTTTTTGTTTTTTAAATAATATAATAATAATACAATTTATTAAATTAATAATAATGTACAATAAATAATAATGTACATCACATGCGTCAGTATTAACAGTAGATGACGGAGAAATAGTGGAATATACAAATATCATGTTGGCAGGCATGATACTGGAAATCTTGAAGGGAAAGTAAAGGCAAACCCCCTATGGGAATAAAAAAACGCCCGTGTAAACTGTCGTATTTTTCCAGGACACCATGTGAAGGCGTGGACCATCCGTTTTTGGTATGTGTTTTTCAGTAGATAGGCTTTACAATGTCACTAGAGGACCTATGTAAGTATGAAAATAAATTCAAAAAAGTAACTGTGATACTAAACGAGAAAGTAAAAATGAAATTTGATTAGGAAAATAGAAAAGGAGCTTCATGGTGAAACACGTGTATTTAGTTGGCCAATGATGTGACCTCTCAGTAAAGATACCGATAAGATCACAGTTGAACGCCCTCTAGGTTTCGCCGCTGCCCACTTCATCCTAATCACGTCTAATTAGAAGTTGCCTTTGTCCCCGACAGACAGACGCACAGACAAGAGGTAGCCGCGGATTCCGTGAGTAGGATTAATCAAACCAATTTCTTGGCTTTACGTCACGACGCCCTCTATCGGCAGCACATCAAAACACTCCAAATTCATCCGATCCCTTGCTTTCCTTTTGCTTCCTCGCTACCGGAAGGTAGGGAAGCCGTGGATTCGTGACTGAGTAAAAAGACAATTTATGTCCTGAAATGAAAATGAAAATTTCCACTACCATTATGCGTTTCAGACATCAAGGAACATTTTTGGTTCCATGTCTGTCCGTCTGTCTGTAGGCAATTCCTTGTAACGCCCATAACTACCCGAAATAGTGGTCGAAATGGGCTGAATTTTGAGGGTAGGTGCAGGTTGGGTCACAGATGATTCAATACCAAAATCATTGAAGAAGTACTGCAACTTTCGTCTGCGCATACGCAAACGTGAAATAACGACCATAACTACCTTAAATATCGTTGAAATAAGTTCAAACTTGAAGGTCGATCAGGAAAAATACCTCAATAGTTCTAAATGAATTTCAGGAATCGTACCGTAACTTTCGCCTGCGCTTGTGCGAACATGAAATGTTGACCATTTCCTTGTAACGCTTCTATTCTAACTAAGCGAAAAGTAGTCGTGGAGAGCTGAAATTCTGAGTTGGATCGCAGATGGTTCTACATCAAATTCATTGAAACCGTACCGTAACTTTCGTCTGCGCATGCACAAGCGTCAGATAATCGTAGCGCCCGTAACTACCCTGCAAATCATCATAAAGCGGTGAAATTTGGAAGATAGATGGAGGTGAGGTGTTGGATGGTCTCAAATGCATTCCATCAAAATCGATATTTTACCAACTGATTCTACAGGTCCATGTTACAGTAAGTGAGAAGTGAGAAAGCTATGCTACCCACCCAACTTGGAAGACGTTTTCATAAGTGGAGGGAACAACGCGTTCGCCCCCGGAACACGCCTGGAGTTTCAATTCGAATAACCAAAACTTGTAGGTCTTGTAGGTAGATGCAATAAAGATGACGAAATAACATGATTTATAAGTTCAAACTATGTACTGAATTTCACCGATTCATGGTTATGTTGCGAACCCATTACTGTATTATATTCTTAGCTTCACATTCCAATGGGCTGTAACCATAGGTCGGAAATTTACTGATTTTGGATTATTATTTAGAATAATGAACGTTTGGAATCGAGCATGAAAGAAAAAAAAAGGTTACCCCTCCCCCTTCCCGCACCCATCAAAATTTGATGGCTTGCGTTTCAAAGTACATAGACTCGGAAAATTGAACACAAAGTTTTCTGTGCGCCCGCCGCCGCTGTACCCCGTGCTCCGCGCTTTCCTTAGTTACCATGAACCAAAATTGGTATGTAGGTCTCCATTCTAGGAGGCCAGTCTAGCTGGTCTACGAAGCTCGACGTTACTTTTAACCATATCTAAGGGGTGAAAAATAGGGGTTGAAATATTTAGAACAACGTACCTAGCTCGGAAACTTTCAATAGAAGGGTATGGTTTTATTACATTTTTAAATTGATTCCGAACTTCAGACCACCCCGAGCAGTGCACGTCCAGCCGTTCGTTGACAGCAAGGCCCTGAGATTTGAACCGAAAAACTTCGTCAACATGATTGGGAATCATACCATATGTACGTAACTCCAACCCAGATATCATAGCTAGGGAACAGCTGATTATAATCACGCATGGTTTTATGAAATCGAGTTTGTTGTTCCGAGAAATTAGTTCGCTTAAAGAAAAATTATTATTTTGGATTTTGTTGACAGGAACGTTCTTTTTCACCTATTTTGTTAAGTACGAATTTGTTGCTCACGGCCAAACGAATCATCCACATAAGGTGAAAATTTTGGAATATGCCGAGGGTCCTAATAAGGTTCAGAATGTCAGAAGTGACCCTGTGGGGCTGAAGTGTCACGTCACAGATGGGGGCGGTGGAAAAATGCATATTTATGTAACTACTGTAACTGCTGAACGTTAGAGACATACTTCAAATCTGGTAGGATTTCTTTTCGTCTGTCTGTGCATGCGTGGTTAGGTAGTTATCCACCGCAAAAAAAAGACCCTACTAAATCTGCTACACTAACAGGAATTCAGTGATCTACGCAGTACGGGGTCTATGCAGGAAAATGATAAACCGTTGTGTAATAATTTGCAGCTTTTCCTCCTCCTTTTTTTCTCCTTTCTCTCTCTAGGATTATATTTTACTTTGATGATTGAGGAGGGGAAATGAATGGGTTCGTGGATATACTCAGTTTAACCGTTTCCATAATATTATTACTTCCTACCTTCAAACTTGTAAGGTCCACCTGCTTACCCTCCTTAGTAGTTCTCCTGCAACATGGACGCTAATAAGCTTCAACCAAGGTTTCCCTCTGGGGTTTCGAAGGTAGGACAACTTCAGCAGCTCTGAACGCAAAAGCAAATACGTATGACCCCATCTAAATCTGTACTTTCCAAAAAACAACAATACCAGGGTTGTGTAGCCTGTTGGAAACACAAACGCCCCATGCAATTGAGAAACTCGGCGCAGAGCGCAGCATCACTCGGAAAATCCTAGGAGATGTGAAGTAGGGAGGCTGAATACGAGGTATATAATGTATCTACCTCGGCCCAGTGGGGTACGTAGAAATAGTTTTCCATCACCCCATATCGCCCATAGAAAACATGTTTATCGAAAACATACCATCACCTGTTGGGTTCTATATAAATTTTCGTACCTAACCATTTATTTTTCAGATCTATGGTTGTGTTCATTCGATTCACGGCTATTCGTATTCTTCGCAAACTCGTAATCTTTCGACTTGCTAGTCCTGAAGATGGAATGATAGAACCAAATTGATGGAGAAGGGTATTAGGTCCTGAGTAAACCCCGGCTTCCCGAACAGATGATTTTTTTTTTGGTAATTATTATTCATTTTTAGTTTACTCATTTACTTATTTTTAGTAACTCAGCAGCAAACACCCTACCACTATATCTATCAAAACATGTAAAACATAGACGAACTAAATCACTAGCGAAGAAATCGTGGTAAGCCATTTCAAATAACAACCGAGTTATCTATTTTCACTCAGAACAAAATACACTGTTAACCAGTTTTGGTGATCAAACCATCGTCAGTAACAAAAAATAACTTATTTAACATTAGAGTTATTGTTTGTTGCTCACCGAAGTTTATTTTGTTCTTAGTAGAAATATATCACGTTTTATTACGTTTATTTTTACTTTACCTGAAGCTTTCAGAGTTTCGTGTTTTAATGAGTTGTAGCTTTCTTACCCATGTTTTTCGCACCTAGTTGAAATGTTCAAAGGAGCGGAGGGCGGGTGAAGAGATTGAGGTCAACTAGGAGGATCGATAGTAAGTTCATACAGTTCGGGAAGAATGGGGAGCCTTTTTTTCCCCCCTTGTAATTCCGTAAAGGAGCGAGACACACAATCCAGTAGTCCAACACTATTGCTCCTTTCCAAAGCCACCAGTATGAAAAACACGGATCTAGCCAGTTACATGCGATTCCAGTATTAGTGAACTATGAAAGAGCAGCAAATCAAGAGGAAATAGGAGAAAGTGAGGATAGAAGGCAGCATCCATGCTGGGAAGGAAGAAAAAAGTTTACAATAAGCCTCATTACAAACCCTAACAGTAGCAGTGAGTACTTTCAAGTTTAAAATATGACGTTTATTTTCAACTAAGGTTCATGAAGAATTAATTAATCTACCGTTAACAGATTTCACGGTAAAGTCATGTAAGTTACCTAACCGATTTGGTATCACAAGAAGTAGTTTTAGACTGGTTATTTGGAATCCTGGTTCACACCTTAGGCACGGCCCGGGATTCGCTGACACTTGTGCGATTCGTATAAGATTCGCCTTTTAATCGGGGATCCGAACCACAGACGCCGATTCATCGAGGATAGAAGTCGTGTTATCGTTATGTATGTTCTCTACAGACTTTGCAAAAGAAGAAAAGGGCTTCATCTCTGTACTTCTCCTCGGTTTTATCCCATACGCCTCGTTGAATTGACGATATTAGATGATCAGGGTCGACGGCAAAATATCACTCATAAGGAGAAAAACAGAAAAGAAACAAAACACAGAAACGATGCTTCAACTGACTGAGTACACCGGAACTCTGAACCTCAAAAGAAGATAATCGTGACCAGGGGTCGTCCGGTGCTATACGGCGCCTATTTTTGGCGTTTATTCGGTTCTTACATTTATCACACGGCAGCCCAATACGAATCAAATACAGGCCGTGCCGAATGAAACCGTACATGTGTGAAACGAGCCTAACCCTGAGAAAATTTCTGAACATAGCCGCAGCCAGGTTTCGAACCCTGGCCTCCAGAACTTCATGATTCACGAAACAATGGAGGGCTTTCTCAAGCTAACGAACATTGTTAGTATTATTGACTAAAACAATGAGAGTAGGTACCTAGTAATACAATCTGGCTATGAGTACTATAAACAGTGAACCTGGATTTTGAATTAGCAAAGAAGTAATCAATCAGTGAAGAGTAGTGATTCAGATTCTCTGTAGATGTCCCCTGCTGGAATCTATCAGAGAGAGAACGTGATGGACTGAAACCTTGTAGAAGAAAGGTTATGGGGGTATCAGAACGGTTAGGTAGTGAGTGTATAGCATCTGAATTTAGGCAAATTTTACGTACAAAAAGTGGAAAAATAATGAGCAAAGAATATTCCACTTGTGTAAAAAATTTATTGCACAGTCTGATTAAGGTACACTTAGTACCTACTCAATAGCACAGTAAAATATAGTCAACTCTGCAGTTGTGTCTTGGATAGTATGGATACGTCTAGGATGAATATGGGTTGTAGGAAGCAGGTCAAAGTATGAAGGAAAGTATAAAGTTTTGATTACTCAAGTATCACTAAGTAGTTCAGGATATGCGATGAAGTATCTAGTGTTGTTTTTATATAGTACGAACTATCCGATAGTGGAAAGAGGCTCTGTTCACATGAAGAGAATGAAGAAGCTCTAGTTTGATGAAATACAAGAGAGCTAGAAGCCCTACTATATAAATATGTAAGTGTCGAAGGAAAAAGCTGTAGGAAAGAAATGTAGAAAAGTCCGGGGTTCTTCGACACGTGACCACCTGGGAGAGTTAACCTCGGACTTGTAGAAGAAGAAAAGTAACCTATCGCAAGTCACAAAAGGTAACCTACCGCATGAACAGACGAAAATCACAATGACCGACTATAGAGGAATCTACAGTGGATTATGAATAAAAGTAAGCGGAATGATTAGGTATGACCCCTGATGGGAATATTCCCGGGCGGGAAGGAATTTATTGGAAATATTCCCCGAACTTGAAAATTAATTTGTTTCCCTCTTTTTTTTAGTTTTTATGCCACAAGATTACTTAAATACTAAAAACACTAAATACAGATTACCTTAACAATTAAATCTAGGTGCATAAAATGGTGTTTTAATGCAACAAAATAGCCTATTACATTAAGAAAAAATGGTTATTACCAGATAGGTGCCTAAGTACCTGCTCTTGAAGATGTCGAAGGACGAAATGAAGGTAGACCGTGAAGAGTGTTCTGGAAACAGGAACTGCAACCGGCTAAGGTATAACAACTCCTCTTCTCCTCTGAGCTTGACTCGAACACTGGCTCAGAGTCGGGCTCGGATTTTGAGAGTGGCTGTTTTGTATGCCATTATGTCACCATGTATAATTATTTCAACAATAAATAAACAGTTCAGGTTTTACTTAACTTTTTTCTTTTTTTCCCCCCCGTCTGAATAGTTTGTAAAATAGCACTCACTAGGAAACAGCATTTTGGAATTCCTAACTATGGGTAAGTCCTAAAATATTCGTAATACACAGCAAGACTATTTTATAAGCTACAAAAAATAAATTCGCGAATAAAAGCCCATGCCGGGGATATTCCTGGGAACACTCACGGGAACATACCCAAAAATCCTGGGAGCATTCCAAAATAATGAATTTCTCGATTCGCCCATCACTGGGTGTGACACGTGCATCACTAAACGCTAGATTTCGGCACAAACGGAAGGTAGGTACTGTAGTTCTTGTATATTCTATCGTTGCGTACTGCAGTGTAGGTAGAAAATATTGATGAAGAAGTAGGGAATGGAGGAAGTATTGACAGGAGTCGTACAGATGATATATCCGAACTGAATTACGCAGTTCTGTTGACATGAAGAGCATGACTGAAGAAGCTCAAGTTTGAAGAGCAAATGGCTTCAAGTAGATATTAGAGAGTTCCTAGGAGATATGGTCATATCAATACCGCATCCGCTGTTAGCGCGAACAACATGGATGCTAACCCGTTGCCTTGGGTTAGGAGAGACAACTGAGCATGAGAGTCGGTATCTAAAGTCGGCTAAAATGACCAAAAGTCGGCTAAAGTGACCTCAATTCCTTACTGATTGTTGAAGTACCGCGAATTCTACCCCCTTCCATCTCAAAAAACAAGAGCTACACACAGACGTAAAAGAAACCACTATGCACCACCTCTGTTAAATCTGAAGTCAGGCAGCATGTCAACTTTGAAGAACGTCGAATTAGTTATTGGACAATTAAAGTTGTATGAAGTTGGTTCGCTTCTGCAGTAGGTATTTGGCCTCTTTTGCAACTGGTACGAATGTGTGTGCGACTGCAAAGCCAGCTATAAATTTGTGAAACTAGGTTTTACTATGAGGGAAAAGTAGGTATAAACTAAAAAAGCTTAAGCATTTGAACCCATTTCATTTTTTAGGTTAAGAAAACAATGTACAGTACTACAGGCTAAGAAAACAGTAGGCGCAGAAATGTTTTACAGTACACCAGTACAAAACAAGAAAACTGGGCATCATTTGAATTAGGATTATCAGAAAAGTTCGTTACTGAATTGTTTGTTGTTGCTAAATTTGGTTAAACTAAGGAAGTTTCATAAATTCTTCACCCTCACTCTCCAACAAAAATCCGATTCTATGGGTTCTGGTTCATATAATTTTCATGATCTTCTCCAATGATGTTTGTTTCCACGACAGCTTCTCTTTCCTCTTGATTGGTGACAACTTCTCTTTTTTTTGGGTTGGTGTGATAGGAAAATTCATCGCGATCACGGTTTCACCATAGCATGTTGTAGGTACGTACGGTTTTTCAACATGTAGGTACGGTTTCCAAGATGTCAGCTTAGTTATACACACGGTCCAGTCGTTACGTTTCAAGGGATCGAGAGGCGGTGACGGATGTATGCGGCCAAATACGTCAACCGTATGATACGTCAACCATTTGGAGCATGCGCAGAACACTTTTCTGAGACATACGGATGACGCATCTGAGCGACAGTATCTCCTAGGAACTCTCTACTGAAACGGAGGTGGACCACGGATCACGTGCGTTCTGCCTCGGGCCGTTCGGCGAACGCCCGAATGTTCTTTGTCTCGCCTCGGTAAAACGTCCACACCGGTATAATCGCCTCGCCTCGGCCTGTTGTCGCGGCTGCCTCGTATTGGTGTGCACCTGGCTTTATAAGAAACTAGCTGTGTACCCGCGCTTCGCAACGGTAGAACAGACACTCCCTTTAGGACAGGCCCCACTCATAACAGATACCACCTCCTCAACTGATCAGAAACCTTCCCCAATGCCAACCCTAACTGCCTTTAACCCCCCCCCCCCCCGTATCCTATGAACCCTCCCTACCTGGTTAGAAACATTCCTCAATGTTCACACAACAAATTCCCAAAGTTGCACTCTAATTGGTCAAGTAGTTTTGAAATTTCTGTAGAACCCCCCCCCCCCCTCTCATAACCTGTACCCCCCTCCCACTAACATCCTGATTGAAGTACCACTTGAATGTACTCGTCGAGCTGAATCCAGAATCTAATTACAATCGGATTTACGTCCAACCGTTCAAAGTTATTATAAGCATAAACGTCCTCATAGAAGTTATTATAACACGTTTTTTAGTAGTATTTCATTCATAGCGTTTCAACGGATGGACAGATTCAAATGCGGATTTTTCATAAACCTTCCCAGATAAATTCTGCGTCAAATGGTACCAGCCGCAACTTTCTACGTTCAGCCGTTCTCAATTGATGCCGAGACAAACAAACAAACAAACAGACACTGTTTTATTATATGTATAGATAAAATGCGATTATGCATAAGTGTCCCAGGGTGGGTGACTCGTTTCTTCGGGAGAGATTTGATCTCGGACGTGGAGGGAGAAGAAGAAAGAGTATAAGTCACAAAATCCCAAGTATAACGTAATCCCAATAAACAGGCGAAAAGTATAATGTTCAAATACAGGAGAAGCTATTATGAGAATTAAAATAATAGTAAGAGAAGAATGATGCTAGGGAAGTGATTATGACACGTGCGTAATCAGCGAGTGCCACGTGTCAAAACGTAAAAATAACCGCATAGATCATGGAACAAATGGTTCCTAAATACAGTGGATGAGACATTGGAGTGGTGAACTCTGTCTTTGAGCATTGATGAAGAAGTAGGTATGGAGAACTAATGATAAGAGTTGAAGAGTAAAATTGATACCCACGCATTGAATTAGGTTTAATGTGCGGATACAAAGATAATAAATGAAGAAGGTCATGCAAGAAGGAAGCAGCAAGAAGCTTTATGCAGGTATTGAAGATAAATGTTATAGGAAAGAAATGAGTTATGCACACGTGTCCCGGGACGTGCGACACGTGTCCTCGGTGGAGGTTTTACCTCGGACTTGTAGAAGAAGAAAGGGTCATCCTGGAAAGAGAGAGGGAGAGCCGCCAAAAGCTGTTTGTAGTACGAGAGCTGAGGAGTGAGAAGGAGTCGCGGCCCCGGCTCAGGAGAGCAACTAGCAGAGCCAGCCCCAGACATCCGACTGATAGTGTTGCTAGGAAACTCCGACAACCTCCCGGACACACACGCACACACACAACACATCGCGACGAATAAAAAGGGGGGAAAGGGGGGAATTATATGGAAAAGGGGAAGGAAAGGGGGGGGTAGGAGGAAGAAGAAGAAGGCACACAGAAAGAAAAGCTACCGTGAGGGTGAGGGGCAGGGGAGAGGAGGAGAAAAGGGGGTATATAAGAAAAAAAAAGGAAAAAAGAAAAAGAAAGAAAAAAAAAGGCGCGCGCGTCCCTAGAAGGAGCTTGGAACAGGGTAGGAGCGAGAGGGAAGAGTATAGAAAGACGGAGAGAGCCGAGAAAAGAAGGGTATGGTGGGAGGGGGGGGGGGGGGGCAATATGCTGTATGAAAAGCTTGAAGGGAAAAGAGAGAGAGAGAGAGAGAGGGAAAAAATACTCCGAGAGAAGAGAGAAAAAAGAGAGGGTAAACGGGGTAGGAAAAGAGAGAGAAGTAATGTTTCCTTGGAATAGGGGGTAGGACGGCAATCCTAGGGATATCTATTGAATTTATTGGCGGAGAAAATGGAACAACGGCGGAGGAGGGGAGCTGGATGGCTTCAGACAGAATATCATTACGGAAGGCTCCCGCGCTCTCGGACATTACATCTTTACGGCGCTGCATTCTTTATGCACTTTTTATAAGGGCAAGTATAAAACCTCCAACTGAAAAGTTGCCTTTTCCTTAACCCCCCCCCCCCCCCCACCAACGTACACGACAACAGTTTTCTCGATGACTGAAAAAAAGGAGAGGAAAAAATAGCATTTTCTCCGTGTACTGTTTGGTTGGGTTGCTGATCGAGGGGGGCAAATTTTTTTTTCCTCCCGCCCACGACCAATAACCTTATTTTGCCTTATTTTGGTTTATTATTCTGTGAATAATACACCTATGTATTCGCTCAGCAAAAAATTTTTATAACACCCCCTCAAAATTTGTTCTTTGCCGTTTCAAGGTGCGTAGATTCCAAAACGCTGCAAAGCCCTTGTCACATGGGTTTATTATTCTACTGGACATACCTACAGAAATTCTGGCTGTTCATTTATTGTTGCTTTCATGTGAAATAATTATTGAAATAACTATTTCTGGTGGTTTCCACCAATTTTGGCCCCAAAAAGTTGAATTAGGTACGCTCCTTTTTTTTTTCTTTTTCTTCTTCAATTTATCTTTGATCATTGGTAGTGCCATTTAATCGTCTTGATCCACGTGTTGACACTTTTCCTAGTGTTATTCTACAAATTGATGGTGATTTCAGACGATTTCGCAGGTTTTTGACTCATAAAAAATCAATTTTGGGAGCTGAACATCTGGTACAACCTCAATTGTCCACTCCTTGGTCAAAATCGACTTCATATTCGGTCTTCTCATCCCCAAAAACATGGAAAACGATACCTCAAAAGCTCCCACAGCTCCTAACATGTTACTAAAACACAAAAAGTACCTATTTTTCACTCATAACACCCCTGGGTATATTCCGATCGGGCTGAAAAGTTTCGGGACACAACTAGGGCCCAAATGGAGAATGTGTGCGAAAGAACGATTTTTTTAGACCGAAAATGAAGCCTGTACACGTGATACGGCGGACGGACATCGCATTTTTGGAATCTACGCACCTTGAAACGGAAAAGAAAAAATGTTGGCTGTTCATTTATTGTTTCTTTCATGCGTAATAATCGAAATAGCTATTTCTGATGGTTTCCATTACTATTTTGGACCCTAAACACAAATTGGGTACTTTTTTTTAAACCATCTTTGATCATTGGTAGTGCCATTTAATCGTCTTGATCCACGTGTTGACACTTTTTCCAGTGTTATTATACAAACTGATGGTGATTTCAGACGATTTCCGAGGTTTTTTACCCATAAAAAATCAATTTTGGGAGCTGAACAATTGGTAGAACCTCAATTTCCTTCCTCAATTTCTTTCCTTAGTTATCAAGAACGAAAATTAATGAATATTCTGTTTGTGGGTGCCTTTTGGTGTCTAGTTGGTCCGCGAAGCTCGGTGTTACTGTCAGTCTCAGTCCTATCTAAGGGTTGAAAAATAGGGGATAAATTTTCCAGTGCGCCGTTATCTCAATTTTTTTAAATTGATCTCGAACTTGGGAATTTTTTGAGACCACCCGGAGCATTGTACGTCCACAGCGAGGCCCTGAAGTTTGCACCGGAAAGCTTCGTCCACATGATTATGAATCAAACGGTACACATCCAGCCCAGATATCCGGATATCCAGATCAAGGAACACCTAATCATAACCACGCATGGCCATATGAAATCAAACTCGTTGTTCCGTGATATTATTTCATTTTTAGAATGACGGTTATTTCGGATAGGCATTTTCATTTGTAACTTGAACAAATGTTAAATGCTTCATGAATAACGAGCTTCGTGAATAACAACAAATATTATTAATGACAGAATTCTTGATTCCACCCGATATTTTTATGAAACTGTAACTCCCCGGCCGGTTCCAGTATTAGATTTAGTGCTTTCGTGGCGGAGCTCGAGGGTAGGTATTAACCACGGAAAACAGTGATCTAAGCTGAACGGGCATCTATACAGCTATAGGTAAATAATAAACCGTTGTGTAATAATTTACAGTGTCGAAAAATGTTTGTTTTCCGTTCCAAGCATTCTGAACCCATCCGTGGGATTTTATTATGGTTGTAAGTATTCCGTAAAATACGAAATTAATTTTCATCACTGTAACACTGGTTGTAACTCAGGAGTTTCTTTTTGCAACTAAAAACATGTTTTTGTACTAACTCTTTATTATTACAGCCAACTATATTAATATTATTATTCACTCAATTTGTTTAAACTATAAATTTAAAAAAGTTCTAAAATAACAAAGTATTTAACTAATGTATCAGACAGAATAACTAATATTTAACAATGCAATACCTATGTGATCATACACATATAAGAAATAAAAACTATTCCTAAATGAAAACATCAACACAAATACAATATCACAGTATAGTTTTAAGGATTGTATACTTATAAGTTCAATTATGTTCAACTCTTTAACTCAACGTATTGATGTAGGTAGGTAACTAAAGTTCTATTATCCTGATACCAAAACTAAGTATGGGCACTATTATACTAAATAATTGTAATTTTGTAAAACGTGATGTAACCTTGGAGACACCCCTTTTAACAATATTTTTTGCAAATTGAACGAAAGGATGAGTTCGAAGAATTTCATCGTTCAAAAGTATTTTCTGCAATAGGGGTGGGGGGTGGGGTGTCGAAATTGCTAAAACAACGGGTATGTTTCCAAGATTCCAAGATTTTCACTATTGCCCCCCCCTCAAAAATTGGGTAAGTGCATTATACCGCTCGTAGGTAACATCTGCTGTACAGCGTGAGCCACATTGAAGGCCTCACTGGAAATATGTGTTCACTAGGAATTTTGAGCTGATCACGAATTTAACGAAATAATCAATCCCTGAATAGGCTAATACCACTTTTGACATAGACAAAAAGTGTTATATTTGAGCAAAAACACAAAAAGGGAGCGTCCAAATCAAAGAACACCTCGTAATAAACGTCGTAGTTTCTGCGTAGATCAAAATGAAGTTAAGCTTTCTATTTATGTTCTGCAGTTAATAGTTAATCAATTTTCGAAGTTGTATAAACAATGGAAATTCGCATACCTAATGTTTCGAGTAAAAAAAGTAGTGCAGTAACCTGACCGTACCAGTAGTATCAGATTTAAATTTCAAAAATGGTTGAATGGTTGTCCATTCTGATTATGTAAATTTTGCTAACAAAAATTTCAAATTTCTTTGTTCTTTATCAAGTATACATTAACAAACAACGGAACGGGAGGGAAAATTTTTGTATCATTAAAAGGCTGCCTCACCTGTGTGTAGTTTCTCACTGCCCTAACAGAAAAAGCAGACGTCGCTTGTTCACACTCACCCAGCCTGACTAAGTGTGATTCATAGAGATAGAATTGTATCCTTAGCCCGAATTCAAGATTCATTCAGGTGCCTACAAATAATTCCACGACGTTATTCTTGCTCGGAAATCCACTGAACACCCCAGCCGCTCGGACGCCATAAAACATTAACGATACCTACCGATGATTTCATGTCTTTTGACTCGGTAACCGTTGTACGTATTGAATAAGACACAACGTTCCCGCCTTCTTGGCGGTCTAAAACATTAAAATGCGAACAAAATGGTCTATAATTATAATTATGAAGTACTTATTCCTTTGTTTCTTCCTTCATAAAACCAGAATAGAGTTCAGGGGCATCGAAAACTACTTTCAAAGAATACCGGTCGTCTAGTTATGCCAAAAAAGTAATTTAACAAACATTAATTAACTCTACACTAGTGGAACATAAGGCAGAATCACAATCAGCCTGCTGCTCAAAATAGCGATTTCAAAACAGGTGGGATATTTTCACAGTAAGAATGTGCTCTTTTCAGTTGAAACACTGAAGTCCCAGAAAGAGGAGGGATGGGACATCGCAAAAACTGCATAGGTACTTACTTCAATTATATCAGTTTTAGTCGCCATCTTGGCTACTAATGGTTGAGCCCACATTGCAAGAGCTTACAACTGAGCTTGTTTAATATCTTAAATGAATAATCTAAATAATTTTTAATATTATCCCCGATTCAAGTTTTGTTTACATAAACCTTTACAGAAAATATTTGTAAGCTTAATTTTCTCACGCATTCTTTTCGACACGTACAGTAACGAACTGTTCAGATTGCTCAACTCAAGGTCCTTTCATAGATAGAATTTCAAGATGAAAAATTTAGGACTATTATTTCATTCATGTCATCCATTCAATCATGTCATCCGTTATTAGATGAATGTTCTTCAACAGTGGCGGTGAGAGGTTTGAAGGAGAAGACGAAGTACGCTGAAAAGAATGCGTGAGAAAATTATGCTGAAAATGCTTCAAACCTCTCAACGCCACTGTTGAAGAACGTTCATCTTAATTACGAATGAAATGATAGAACTACATTTTTCATCTTGAAATTCTATCTACGAAAGGAGAGCAATTTGAACAGTTCGATATTGCATATGGTTATCAAGTAGATACAATGAAATAACATTATAGATAACCCAGAAGCTCCCCACTATAGATAAATATAAATAACCCCAATTGAAGCTGGTTTGCTTCGATTGGAAAGGTAAATCAAAGTAGGAAGAACGAACAAATGAATTCCAGTCATGTAATACGACAATATGAGCGACATTTTCGAAGTAACAAGCCTAATTCAACATTTGAACCCCATGATTTTGTCCACGAAAAATGCTCCTATGCCTCCAAACATTTTTGTTTGTTAACAAAAATTGTTTAATTGTGGCAAAACCCCCCATATTCTTGTTAATTTTAATAACTATTTCAATTTTGAGCAATTTTTAAGAAAAAACTCAGTTCTTGACCGTTTTAGAAGAAAAATATTTGTGGTTATTTAAATAGCTAAAATTCTTCCTATAAATAAATATCCTATAAATATTTCTGTCTCCAGTCACCATTCAGTACGATATATGGTAATTTTGAAGTAGTTATTGGTTAGAGACCCATTTCTTTAAGAAATAATATTTTTGACTGTTGCCAACTCTGGCTGTGCAATATTTTGATGGTTTTTGGTTTAATAATATCTGCTGTATTGTTCTGTATAAAGTCATCATCCTGTAACAATTATGATAAACGTCAAGTATTTTTTCAAACTCTAATTTTAAAAATTTCTGACTCACTTAAAAAAATAAAAAATGTAGGCTCTCAAAATAGTGTTTTTCTGTAGTAATTTTAAATCAACTTTTCTAAAATACTGGGAGTATAGATTTCTAGAATATTTAGAAGATAGGTATACAATACTCTGAATTAGAAGTTGCAGGGCTTACGCGCACTGGACGCCTGTCAACGACGATATAGGTCATATGGGTCGATACCTTATTTTTATGTTAATAAAGAAATGCGATCCAGCTAGTAACGTACCGCTTGTGCGCCCAAAGAAGAAGCACGTGAGAAAAAAAGGCGTGAACTTCAAATATTGGTGAATTAGTAAAACGAGATGACAATAAGCCTTTTCATGATGTTTTACTCCAAACAACTCGACATTATATTGCTAATCAGACGTTGTTTGCGGTTCGTCGTGTTTATGTATACGAGCCGTGTATATAATATTGTATATATAAATACCGAGTAGCGTGAATGGCAGTTTTTGAGGTCGAAACAGGAAGCAGCAGGTATGGGAGATGTTTCCCTGAGGGGAACCCGTTTGAGGTTGCGGCCAACCCCGTTATTACCAGTTCCTCTTACCTGGTTCCTTATTCTATCCAGGTAATTTTCGGCTCTTTTATTAGCTAGTTTATAAACATAATATACTCTTGACTCGTATAAGACCCCATTTATTATCAAATATTATAATTTCAGCCGTGTACGGTAGCCAGGGTAATTCTCACGAAAGTTCAAGGCACCAGCAATCCTAACCATGCTATTAGATGAGAGTAGACACAATTGAAATGTTTCCATATCTCGGTTCCACAGTGCCAATGACGGTGCAGTTGAGATCTGTAAAACACCTCTCTACCTTCCGATCTCTTTTGGGCTTCTCCCGTTATTCAAACTCCGGTCGCTCTCAAGAAAACCGAAAATTACAATCAAGACCCTCCTTCGCCCAGTTCTTGTACATGAGATTGAGATACGGATGATGGCAGAGCAGTCAGCGAGCAAGCTTGGAACGTGGAGGAGAATCCTGGGCCCGGTATGTGTGAGCGGAGTGCTGAAGGTGCAGAAAGAGTGAAGAGCTCTGAGCCGCCATGGCCGAGTCAAGTTTGCAATGCTGTGACGGTCAAGTGTGGAGATTGGAGGAGGATGACCCAACTAAACAGCTCCAGACGAAGCCATATGGGACCAGAGGTAAAAGCCCTAGCAGAGGTGGAGTGCCAATGTGGAGGAGGAAACGTCCATGGCTGTATGCCGAGATGGAAGTGCAGCTAAGTAGAGCTAGATGGAGGACCGCCTTAGGGCTGTCAATGAAGAGGAACGAGATACGATAATTGAAGGGTTGATTACGAGAAAATATGAGTCACAATTTGCAGAATGTTCAGGAAACAGAAAAGCATTCCAGCTTCCCATACTTCTACGTTAAATTTCTTCACCAACCTTTTCATAATACTCATCGGATAGAGGTGAAGACAAAATAGTGAATGGTTGACGCATTTAAATATTTCCAAGTATTCTGAGTGACTATACCTGACTGTGAATTCGATGGATCAACAAAATATAGGAACCAGGCACGTCAAGTTTGTAAAAACGAAAGACGGTAGAAATTCCTTGAACTCCGTAGGTCTAGAATTTTCTAATTTTTTTTTTACGGAATTTGAACAGGTTTTTGTGTTCAAGTTGAAATCTACTATTTTAGTGCTATTGTGATACTATTCCGGAGTTAATAGCTAGATACTATAATTTAAGTGCCACTGTTCTACAATTCCAGAGTTCATAGTTACTATTCTCAATTACCAACCTTAATGGATTAGGCAGTGCTCCCAAAACCACGCTTAGTTTGTCAACAAGGAAGGTTGACACTTGCTTTACTCGGTCTGAGTAGAATATCACTACGGCCCGGATTTTTTGGTAGTAACTAAAAGAAACGTTCATGTGCCTACAATTTGTAGTAAAAATTCACGATTTGGACTAAAATATGTCGAAAAATCGCATTAGTAGAACAAAATAAACTCAACGAATAAATAAATAAATAGGAAAAATACGTATATTGATAGGAATAATATACGTTTATTAAATCAGAATGATAACACAATAAAAATATCTAGGTATACACAATCAGAGAGTTGTACTACCACGTACTGAAGTAACGTACCTACCTAATTGAACAATAGGTATGGGTTCGACGGTTTTACCGGTCGTAAAAACCACAATTTTAAGGATACGTTTAGTGTCTTGAAATTGTGGTTTTTAATGTTTAAAACCGTAAACGTACCCTTAATCCTAACCATTTATCAAAATAATGACCGCATATATCCAAGAATATGCAGGATGGATGAGTGATGTGCATTTATTTATTTAGTACACATAACTCTAGGACAAGTTCCTACCGGTTCGTAACTGACCACGCTCAGTTGTAGTAGCTCGGACTGAATCAGAACAGTTCAGATTCAGTTCTAGTGGCTGGAAAGCTTATCCAGAAATTATAGTTCGAGACACGCGCAAGTAGACGTTTTCACCCTTATCACCTAATCCACCGTGGATTCCCGGATTCAGTATCTACTGCGTATTCCGGTCAGTCAGTCCGATAGTCAGTTCTAAACTACTAACAAAGCAAAAAATCCTTTATATATATTTATATACCCTATTTTTCACCCCTTAGACCGACAGAAACTCTGAGCTTCGCAGATTAACTAGACACAAAACAGTATCCCTCCTCCCCTCCCCCACATTAATTTTGGTTCACTGTACCTACCACCTGTATGCCACGTAGGTGTTCGGACAGAAATTTATTTATTCTCTTTTCGGATTGTACCTACCTTGTAACGCTACCCATCAAACTATGAGGGGGGAGTGAAAAGTGTTTTCACGCTCGATTCCGAAGGTTCACTATTGAAAATACTAAACCAAAAGCGTTCGGACGTGCAGAGTTGGAAATGGTATTTTGAACGGGTCTCATCCCCACCCATGTCAGTTTGATTCAACTAATTCAATACTGAGTCGGTGCTGAACCGATCGTCCGAATGTATACCAAAGAGGTAGGTACTCTATCTACCGCGATTCACTCGCGCTTCTTTCTCCCAATACATGTCGCCCGAGTGTATCGTTATGTATCCACCTCCCCCTTCATCATTCTTTCTATTTCTTTCTCATTACGTAGGTAGAAGGGGAGAAAAGGAGTGGCAGAAGGATATAGAAGAGCAGTTTTGGAAGGGCGGTGGGTGGGGGAACTGACGGTACCTCTGTTTTTCTTTCATTTTCTCGTCTGCCGAATAAGAAAAACAAAGAACGAGAATGATGGCAACTGTTTAGATTGGGAAATGTATTTTTCTTTCGAGAGGAGCCAGCAGGAGCCTTTTTTTATTATTTCTTTTTCTCTCTCTCTCCCCCCCCCCACCCCCAGAGCCACCATCCCTTCGTCACTCTTTCTCTCTATCAACGTACGACTTTGTTTTTTGGCGGATCAAAGTGGGAGGTGAAGGGAGGGGACTAAAGAACCACTTGAAAGCAGAAAAAATATGCCCCTCCTCTCACCAAGCGGAATCATATCGAATTATTCGACTTGAAATGATAATTCCACATTTTCCCAACGACTTACAGAAAGCGTTAGCACGTATTTCGTAAACAGAAAATTTTCCGCCCCACCCCACCATCGTATTGACCGAATGTATAAATTTCTGCCAAGTAGATTTGTAGGTGACCGAAAAAAATTATACGTATTCAAATTTGTATCGTTCTCCAGAACTAGTCAGCAGTGAGAATCCTTTTGAAATATACCAAACTATGTGCATGTCAGTCAACAAAAAAAGGATGAGTTCCTCACAAGCTATTTCGAGTGAAATAATTGCGTCAAATTGTAGTTTATGTGTGTAACAAGTAGCTAATAACTAACTGTCAAACTATCTCCGAAAATTGCACAACAAAAAAGTTAGCATAAAAATTTAAAGAATGTGTGCCAAGGTGCGGTACATCTCTACCTCGTAACCATTATATTTGATGGTAATGACTATCTTAATACAAACTGCATAGCTACTACTGACTCTAATAGTTTTAAAAACTATCCATAATCTAATCAGGGTTTATATGGGTGATGAAAATTCTACGATGGCGCATGCGGAGATTCGATTACAGCCCGATCCATTAATACCATCCATTAACTCCATTAATAGGTACTAACTTACTTCCGCGAATAATCCATGTGAATTTCGCCTCAATCGGTTCATCGGAAACGGAATAATTAAGCTTGCGGTAAGGGTTTCACATCTGCACATGCGCAGACAAAAGTTCCTGTTGGATTTAAAAATTCAAATGGCTCCCCCTCAGCAAAAGCAAACCCTCTACCTTTCCATGAAAATCAAATGGGGATATGTAGGCCCATAACATCACAAACCTCTACATTTCTGCTCACCGCGACCATTATTTCGTATTGGTAAGGGCGTTACAAGGATTTCAGGTTCCAATCCGATTTTGATCAAATTAATATGATAGCACATAAAGCCCAGACCGCTGCAATCCTCAAAATTTCCGCTCATCGTCGCAATTCTTTCGGGTTTGCACATGTGTGGACGGAATTAATAGTCTGATGTTTACATAAGTTCATATGGAACCACCTAGGGCGCAGCCCGCACCTACCCTCCAAATTTAAGCTCAGTTCGAGCATTCTACCGTATCATTTGATACGGAACCAAATTTGTTCAGAAAGGTCGAAAACGCAAAACCCGAGCAGGAATTTCGTTTTTGTGTGGCAACTATAAAATGATCACAAGGCTTCCTTGGTAGAAACGGAAGAAACAAAACGTACATATATTATTACAATAAATCTATTCAACTACAAATTAAAACTCTTTTCTACAAAAAATATTAATAATAGTTACGACACCGATTCATAATCAGTCACACATGTGATACTCACATTTCTAGCGCAGATCATCGGTCATCAAGACTCACCTGTAACGAAAAACAGATTACGTTAAAAGAAAGGAAATCTTCAATGTAACATGTATTACGCAACTAATCATTCAATAGGTTGAATAATTAAATTGCCGCGGATACTGATCTAGCACCCAAGCTGAATCAGAAACATAACTGTTACAGTCACAGAATATAGCGATAAATATTACATGATAGGACAATTTTTCATAGATAGATAGATAATTATTATATGGATTAGATGGATAATTATTAATTTGGTGGTGGCCTTGGTGGTGGCTGGATGGATCAATGTTAATGGATCAGCTGTAAATGAAAATAAGACCCAAACTATGGTTTTTACCTTGACCCCGCACACAACCACATCATTAACTCCTCACTCAAACTATAAGTTATTCACTCAGTACACACTCACACCCCTAACCCAGTATCACAGACGCATACCTACTAATCTAAGTGCAAACAAGATTACTTTTATGATATTCATCTACTGCTATATTCAATCTTAATGAATCTTGAAATACTAATAAAGCAGGAATATACTAATAAAATCTTATAACTAATGGACACTGGTCAGTATAATTTAAACAAAGAATTGAATACAGAATTTCTATTCTGTAAAGGTTTGCACAAACAATGGCGCTTGGTAAATCTTGAATATTAAATTACATGCATCGAATTAAAAAACTCATCAAAAACATATGGTGCTTATTTTTTTAAGAAAGTGGTAACTCTATTTTTTTAAAATATTGGCATTTAGTTCTTGTACCGAAAGCAGTAGTGAGTTGAAAAATTTAATGCCCCACCAGTTTTTCTAATTCCTGGCTACATTCAAACGGCACTGTGGAAGTGCCAGTGTTTCTGGTTGTATAGGCTGGAGATCCATACTTGAACTTGTCCTTGTTGTCAATGTCATAACACAGGCATTCACGAATATAGCTAACTAGAAGGAACGGTCAGAATACCCCGTTCTACGAAAGCATACCTGCGGTCAGCCCTGCATTGAAGCCCTTTTATCACCCTTATTGCCCTTTGCTGAGCACCAAAAATCAACAACGATGATGGCGCATGGCCCCAGCATACAATTGCGTAGGAGGCTGTGCTATGGAAAGTACCGTGGTATGCTGCCAAACGGCTGGTTTAGGCAATTTCTTCTTCAGCCTCCGCAAAAGAAAGACAGTTTTATTCAGTGATTTTTCCAATTTTTCACAATGGTTACGCAAACTCATCTTCGGATCCAAATAGACCTTGAGAGCTCTACCTGAAAAGGATGAAACACCCGACTATTTTAAGCCGTTGGGAGTCTATTTGGATCCGAAGATGAGTTTGCGTAACCATTGTGAAAATTTTGAAAAATCACTGAATAGCACTGTCTTGTATTGCAGCCCATTAAGTTCGAGAATTTAATCTTCTAGTCACGTCAAACCTCTCTCAGGTAAGTAATGCAAATTATTATTTTCTCATGTGCAATTTGCCGACATTGTAGTCTGGTAGTTGTAGGACCGTTCTACCTTCACGCATCCGTTCTTGCACGCATAAGGATGCAATTAATTTTAAAAACGATCAACTAGGTAAGTCAGACGTGCATCTTCTCTCTTATATGCAAATCACTATTTTTTCACAATGATGCAAGTTGGGAAAAGATCAAGGATATAATATAACTATCGTAACAAGGGTATCGGAAAGGTTATTTTCCAGATTATTGACCTTAGTTCACTCTACCGATAGATGCAGTTTTTCCCTTCTCTCTCTCGAGCAATGGTGGAGGGGAATGCTACAGTTTAAAAACCCCTCCAGGCGGATGGTAAATTCACTCGACACGTTCTTCTCTTACAGCAAGCATTCAAGGTGAGTACCACGATTTTTATTTAAAAAACAAAAATGAACCACTCAGTAAATTTCGATCTATTGTACGTATGCATTAAATCAAAATTCGTTAAAATCGATAATATGAAATATTGTCTTTCATGCGCTCGTGGTCGAACCAGTTTTCAAGAACGATTGGGAAAGTCATATTTTAAACACCTTTTAATTCCCCGAAACTCAATGGAAATTGGATTTGCAATTACCGATACGTGCTATGAATGCGATGAAAATCTTTTTACACCCCAGATCGCTTCTCGATGTGATTCTTGTTCAGAATCATTGAACAATGAATCCGACGAGGCGAGTAGGAACAAGTTCGCTGTCGAATTTGATCTGCAGCTTCACACTTTGAATCCTCTAAATGATGAAGAATAAAAATAGTTGGGGAATTTTATGTTATATACAAAACAATCATAGGTAGATATATAAATACTATTTCACCTGATTTTAAGTTATTTTTCAGGGGTTGTGCAGGCTAGCTACTAGATAGTTTACTTTGACTTTGTTCACCTTTTCAACATAAATAGTGAAACTTCACACCGGCAAACGTGAATTTCTTTACCAACCAAATCAAATTTGGAATCTAGAGTTAACTGTAAGCTCAAATATAAACTAGTCCTCCCGAATTCATTGCAAAGATGAAATATTAGGTTAAAAATGCATAATCCAGTATGTGTTACAGGAAAAATAACCAACTAATGCGGTGGGAGGTTCCACCACTGCAGTGGAAACCATTATTTCTGTAGGGGAGCTCCCCCAGAACGAGGACTTGTGTGAGGGGACTGCGAAGAGCAAGAACCAGGTATGGAGAGGCGTTAGTGGCATCGCTTGAGTCCATGGTGACGGGCAGGAGAGTTTCCGTCTGGCTCCCCAAGCGATACGGGGTGATACTGCAGGACCGTGTAGATGATTATAAAGGCGAGTTTCATCAAAATTGAAGGAAACAAAATAGTCGAAATATTTAGTCTATTATAAATAAGTAACAGGTAGAACTAGCTACCCATGAAATTATACCAACACCTTCTAAGCTTAACTAACCACGATGACTAATATGTTATTTTTGTTGTTGTTACAGCTGGATCGCTAATCATGGAATACCGGGGGAAAAGCCTAAACGAACAGGCTTTTACTCTGCTGTTTAAGGCAGCCACCCCGGGACCTGCAGCAGACCCCCAAGCTACCACATCAGAGGTGAAAACAAAAACAAAAAAAAGTCGAAAATATAATTGGCTCTATTTGTAACCATACATTTTTGACAAGGTTAAGTTATTTAGGTCATAGTTGTTTAGGTGTAATATTTAATAGCAAGTCCAACGTTGATGGAGCTCAACCATCAACGTCAACCATGTCTAATATAGGAGGTCAAAAAAGGTTGCATGATGATACACAATCGGTATATGCCGCTCACAAATTAAAAAGACTGAACGCCGTACCATTGGAAGACGGCAGAGTTGTCGTAAAAGTCGGTAGCTCCGCAATTGATGTCTATTTCAAAAATGTAAACCGTTTCAATCTACCAGAAAGCTTTCTACTCAGTTCCAAGGATAAGTTGAAATCAGTTTAGAATAAATACTTAATTGAGTGGAAAAGCATTAAAACAAATTTATTTTTAGAATGTATATTTTTATAAATTTAGAATTTATGGTGGAGGGGATAAAGATCAAATAATAGATGAAGATGTGATCGATGCAAATTTCAAAACCAAAAACGAAGCGTTTTTGGAAAGTACAGATATAGACTCGTATTTAATGCGCTGTTATGAACAAATTTAATGGAGATTGATTGTTTCGAATTAAAAGGATCTGGAATTTGGATGTTGAAATCTATTGATGGTATATTAATCAGAATAACAAAGTACACCTCTCTCGCGGGAAAATGTTTTTTCACTCTTCCACAGAAATTCAGGAAATCTAAAGCAATAATTAATGTTCAAAATAAAGACAACTTCTGTTTTAAATACGCCATTTTGAGTTGGTACTTGAAAACCAGGAGTAATACTGTTCCTGAAAAGAATTTACAACGCGCATCAAAGTACATCAATTTGCCACACCAATTCAACTTTGAGGGGGTAAACTTTCCTGCAACACTCAAAGACGTTGCATGGTTTGAAAGACATAATCCTGTATGTATCGATGTTTATGGGTTAGATGGTACAAAAAATGATGATGATATTGAAATTTACCCCTTAGAATTTCCGCCAAAGTAAATCTTGGATTTCAAACTGTTGATTTACTTTATCTAGAGAACACCCCGCACTCTCATTATTGTTTTATTACAAACCTACCTTCTTTAGTAAATCCACAGTTGTACAAAGCCCCCAAAAACTCGATTATAATGTGTAGGAATTGTTTTAAAGCATATCGCTCATCTGAAGTATATGTAAACGGTCAAACCGTGGAAGAGCGACTTGAAGAACATCAGGTGTTCTGTAACAAATTCAAACCGTGTAGATATGATTTTCCTAAGAAGAATTTTATTGAGTTCGATGACTATCAATCCATGACAAAGGCGGGTTTTGTTATCTACGCAGATTTGGAATGTATATTAGGACCCTTAAATTCACAGTCTTCTAAAATTAATGACTCAGTTGAGGTTGTAAAAAATCAGGGTTGTATAAAACCCGAAACTATACGTGAATCGCAACACGATCCGATGTGTGAGGGATTTCATGTGAAGTCATACTATCCCAACTAGATGGGTGATCAAACAGTAATTTTTTCAAGGGAAAATTGCGTTTACAAATTTCTAGATGAAATTAAAAACCAAGTTTTGAAAATCGAGAGGCATTATGAAACGGTAGTTAAATGTTCTATGACTGATGCTCAGAGAGTGAAGCACGCTGGGGCAACACATTGTGAGTTGTGTGGTATCAAGTTTAACAATGGAATCTTTAAAAAATGCGCTGATCACGATCATGGGAATGGGCTTTTTCGATTTACTTGTTGCTCCCGTTGCAACATGGAAAAATTGCGGAAGCCAAATTTTGTTCCTATTTTCTTTCATAATCTTTCAGGGTATTATTCACATTTTATTATTAAACAGTTGTGTTCATTTGACTTGGAAATTAAGGTTATCCCTCAGACGGAAGAGAAATAAATTAGTTTTTCGATTCGGTTCAAGGGATGTAAATTGTGGTGTCGGTTATTACTCATTTAGATTCTTGCCAGCATCTCTAGAGAAGTTGGTTGGAATTTGTAAGGAGTTTCCTGAAATGGAAAAAAATTTCCCGATCCAAATTTGAGAAATTTATTATTGCGAAAGGGTGTGTACTGTTATGAATACGTCACCAATTTATCCGTTTTGAAAGAAACAAGATCAACACCTAAAGATAAATTTTACAGCAAATTAACCAATAAAGAAATTGAGGAATCGGACTATGAACATGCTCTGAAGGTTTGGAACACGTTCAACATACAAAATTTAGAAGAATATACACTTCTATACTTGAAAACCGTCATAATCCTACTATGTGAAGTTTTCGAACAGTTCAGAAAACTCTGTTATCGACAATTTCAGTTAGACAGCGCATGGTTTTTTACTTCACCAGGCCTTAGTTTTAAGGCAGCTCTAAAAGTTTCCAAAATTTGTCTACAGATCCTAACAGATATAGATATGTTACAGTTTGTTGAATCAGGAATTCGGGGCGGAATCACACAATGTGTCAAACGCCATGCAGTAGCGAACAATATCCACATACCTGAAACATTTATGATCCTCATAAGGAGAGCTCATACATATTCTATGGAGATGTTAATAATCTCTATGGGTGGGCAATGAGCCAAAGTTTGCCTTATGGAGGATTTTTATGGATCAATAATTTTGAGAATATGAATGTAATGGAGATTGAAACGGGTGGTGAATATGGTTATATTTTAGACGATAATGTGCATTATCCACTACACTTGCATGATAAACATTCTGACTTTCCTTTCCTGCCAGAGCGAAAGAAACCTCCAGGTTCAAAGGTAGAGAAACTTTTGTTGGATTTTGAGGAAAAGCAAAATTATGTAGTTCATATCATAGTATTACAGCAAGCTATTAAAGCAGGACTTGTTATAAAAAGAATCAATAGAGTATTACAATTTCGGCAGAGTAAGTGGTTGGCCTCCTATATTAACATGAACACCGAGTTAAGGAAAAAGGCAACAAATGATTTCGAAAAAGATTTTTTTAAACTATTAAACAATGCAGTGTTCGGTAAAACTATGGAATCTGTCAGAAATAGAATAAATCTAAAATTGGTGACTTCTGAACAAGAACTCGTTGCGTTGGCGAGGAAGCCTAATTTCCAGGATCGAACAATTTATGATGAAAATCTTATAGCAGTACGACTGGTCCTTGAAAAAATTTTATTCAACAAACCAATCTATGTAGGGTTTGCGATTTTGGAATTATCAAAACTATCATGTATGATATTCATTACAACCATATGATTAGAAAATTTGGTGAAGACTCCCTTAATCGAACGCAATCAACGCGTGAAGCTTTTGATACTGCTACAACACCTCTAGACCTTGAAACATTTGATGGAAGATTAAAGACGTTTAAGCTTTGGCCAAAATGTTTACAACACCTTCCTTCGAGAACTGTGCAGCGCAGGTTTTCACTACGAAGACCAAGTTGGGGATCTAGTGAAGTGCTACAAATGCGGCGGACAAATTGCCGAATGGGGCTTGAATGATGACCCCTGGCAGGAACATGCGAGATTCTATCCAGATTGTTCTCATGTACTAAATGTCAAAGGGACCAGATTCATTAAGAATGCATTAGAATTGAATAAATGGTCTTAAACTTACCTACAACTTTTTATTTCCCTTTTCCATTTCTTAACATTAATAGGTAACTAGTTATAGGTAATTAACTACCTACATTAGAGGATGTCAGTATTGAATAGATAAGGTAGTAGCCAAGCAAAAATTCGTGTGGGCTCGTATAATCATTTATTAACCCATTTTCTTCAAGTAGCTTTCGTTAGCACGTGGGAGATGTATATGTTGAATAGGACAGGGGATAGGACGGAGCCTTGGGGAACTCCGGCAGGAATGGTGATGGGGGCGGAAGAGGAATTGTTAATTTTGACGAGGATTTTCCTATTGGTGAGGTAGGAAAGGATGAGTTTGCAGAAACCTGAAGGTCAATTAATTTGGATATAAGGCCCTCGATCCAGACAGAGTCGAAGGCCTTTTCGCTGTCCAGGAGGAGGAGAGTGGTTGAGTTCTTACCCTCGAGGTTTCGGGTAATACCGTCAACCACTCTAGCGAGTTGGTGGACGGTAGCGTGGTGGCTTTTAAAACCCATTTGGGTATTCAATGTCATCCCCAAAAATGTGGAAATAGCAGGCTTTGCTGACGACCTAGCCCTATATTCCACATCTCCATCCCCGATGAAAGCCTGTAACCGCCTCCGAAACGCCGCCCACCTCATTATTTCCCGACTGGAACAGTGGAAAATAAAAGTGAACGCAGCCAAGACAGAGGGCATCATATTTACCCATAAACGTAACCTCCCTTCCCACATAACAATCCGATCTAATCCTATCCCCTTTTCTAATTCCGTCAAATACCTCGGCCTCCACCTCGACAAAAGACTGCCGTGGCATGAGCACATAATACAGGCAAATTCCACGGCCAGAAGAAAACTCGGTCGTTACTTCCACCTCTTCAAATCCAACTCCCTCTCCAATGATATCAAACTCCTCATGTATAAAGCCCTAATCCGCTCATCCATCACCTATGCATCCCCAATCTGGCACACAGCATCACCTACACCACTGTTACACAAACTACAAGTCACACAGAACAAATGCATACTCCTCGCCACACACACATCCCGTCGCTGCAACATTAACTCATTACACAAAAAATTTAACATTGATACTCTTGACACATTCATAACCAAAATGAGAAATAAATTCACCGACTCCGAACACACCCCAACACCCTCCTCCAACACATCACCACACTCCGCAAACCCCATTGGGGATCAAATACAAGACGGGTCTAAGCTCACTCACCTATTAAAACTGTAAATATTGTAAATACTTATTAGAAATGTAAATATTGTAAACACCTGTAATCACAGTAAATAGTTGTAAATATGTATATAATTATTGTAACTTAAATTGTACATACTCCTCCTGTCAAAGAGTTTTTTAGCATGGAACATGCTTTAGCCTTGGACTAACTAGCCGAAAAATGTCACGCGGAATGTGTCACGAAAAATTGGTCACAAAAAATGGTCACAAAAAATGGGTGACGAAATTTTTTAATGATTTTCACGTACAACCGAGTCGTTTCTAGGGAAATGAAACTTCTTTAGTTTTCATCGGACAAAAATCGTTCTCCATTCGTTGGAAAGCTCTCGATTTATCACGCATTTATGTCGCAGTTTTATATTTATCTACGAGATATTAATCCAACAATGCGATGTTATAAATGGTTAGTAAACAATCTTATGTGCGAGGGTCGAAGCTTCATTACCAGGGAAGCTAATTAGAAAACATACATCGTATCCATTGCCGTCATGACAACTATAAGAAGTAGTGAGAAATAGTGAGTTGAGAAGTAGTGAGTAATCATAAGTGCTATAAACCTTTATAGTTGTGCAAGAACCTGAACCGCGAGTCCTCATTTACATTAATCAGTCTACCTCCTGCCGTCCACCGGTGATGTTGTGCCCTGGACCGAATTGCCCTCCTTCGACGTCGTCGGGTGTCTGTTCTCGTCATTCTACTGGTTCTAAAAAAACAAACAGAGAAAGAAGACATAGCTAAAGCATGTTCCATGTTTCTCGATTTTTAGCCGCAGGCTCCAAACGGTAAGCATCCGGGGGGTCCAGGGGGGCTTGCCCCCCTGGCGAGGCGCGAAGCGCCGAGTTTATAAATCAACTTTCTCTTTAAGCATATTCCAAGTTATCCTAATTCATGTCACTATCATACTACTCATTATTCTATTAAACTTTTAAGGCCGATAGGCCGGTATTGTAAAAACTAAATATTATTATTCACATTTAAATATGTAAAATGATTCATGCCAATAACATTTTCTTGATTCTGATTCTTGATTTCGTTAGCACAATGGTTCGCGTAATGGCTTCCCATTCGGCCGGCCCAGGTTCGAATCCCAGCCTCGGCACCACGGTTTTTTTTTATTTGTCCGTCCATGACAGACGCATATTATCTTTACCAACTCTTTCAAACAAGCACAAGGGGTCAATCGAGGTCAACTGTGCTCATACCCCCGGATTACACCCTACTCACACAACTGTTTGTGCGTCAATTTCGCGCTGATAAGTTAGCGCACATTTTAGGGCATCGTTTTCGAGCAAGTTAGTGTTTCATACTTTACGTAAAATACGTGGGTACTTATCACTGGTCGGTATGAAAGTCAGCCATTGGCCAATTCCACTTTCAAGATCATCGCGGTAAATAGTCGACAACCATCCGAGAGGAAGGAAATTGTTAGTGAGGCGATCCGCGATCGGCAACAAATGTCGGAAACGAACTGCCACCGCCATGATATTTCCAAAGATCCCTTCGCTTCAATGAACGCGAGAAACAACTTTATGGGACTTCAATGTGGCGGAAGTCGAACGTCCTCCTCGAGAGCACAAGACTAGAAGAGGTTTGTCAGAGGATCGTCAACAATCAAATACCAAACAAATCGATTTATTGCTCCAGGAGCCAAGTGCGCTTCCGGTGGGCTCGCAACGTTCCAACGGGGTTGAAAACTGTTTTGACGACCGCAGTCAGAGAGCTTGCCGGTAAAGGAAGTTTGTGTAGGGCAGCAAAAACCGAGCAAAAATATCGCGACCCGAATGAAAAAATTGTTGCGTCGTGAATTGCGAATGAGAGGTGGATGCAAAGTCGTTTTTACTTTCGATATCAGAGGAAACGACAAGCACAACATCGGCATGAAAAACGTTAAAGACGTTGGGGACTGTGCCAGTGAGTAACTACACCTCTTCCCGCCACACACGCCAGACTTCGAGTTTGATTTCATTCCACAGCTTCAGTAGCTCCAGGCACAATTTTTCATATTTACGTATCCAAGAAAGATATGCTGCGTGGAAAGGTATGACGTGTTTGATATTATTGATTATTTACAAATACGTAATACAATATGAGTTGGTAAAAAGTTCCAGTCAATCAGCATGACCATATGAGCGAACTGATGTAGGTATCAGGGCGAACCACCGACCATTTTCCTTGGATTTGTCCACAAATTTGAACGCTCCCCTAAACGAAGTTGTAACTCAACAATGAATCATCATGAACGACAACCTTCCCCGATTTTTCTTGAGTAATTTTACTGAAATTACTATTATTATTCTTTTTTTTTTAGATGGATTTTCTAACTCAAACAAAAAAAGAACTATTTAATAGCTATTGAAGCAGTCTATTTCTCTCTAGAGTCACAATCCTACACCATTTTTGGTGAGTTCAAAATTTGGTGTTGAAAGTAGGTGGGTGTTGGTGAGTTTTCGCAGGCCGAACTAACAGCGAGATTATTAAAAAATTTTCAACTATAAAAACGCAGATTTAACTTTATTTATTTTCGATAAAACATTTGAGGCTATCGAAACTTGCATTTTTAAATGAGATTTTTTTCAAGCTAAACTTTAGCTATTTTTAATTACTAAACCACAATTCTGACCTTTCGGGTGTGTGTGTGTGTGTGTGTGTGTGTGTGTGTGTGTGTGTGTGTGTGTGTGTGTGTGTGTGTGTGTGTGTGTGTGTGTGTGTGTGTGTGCGTGCGCGCGCGTGTGTGAAGGGGGGGGTCAACGATGGCTTATCTTATTTTGTCTCCTTACTGTTTCACCTGGGCTGATTTCATGAATCTCTGGTAGTTTCACCCATTTTAACCGATCATTAACCAACAACAGAAATTTCTGAATTCAAAACATAAAACTCTGAAACCTAGGAATGGCTTCAGAATGCTCAGAAACGAGAGAATAAAAATGTTTTTATAAAAACTCATGTACTTGGTATTTTGGATTCATTGCAATAACGCATTTTGGTTCACTATTCTGTGAATAATACACCTATGCATTCGATCAGCAAAAACGTTTTAGAACACCCCCTCAAAATTTTTCCTTTTACGTTTAGGTGCGTAGATTCCAAAAATGCGATGTCCGTCCGCCGTATCATCCATATAGCTACCTTTATTTTCGGTTTAAAACATTCTTCATTCCCACACGGTCTCCATTTGGGTCCTTGTTGTGTCCCGAACCTTGGAATATACCCAAGAGTGTTACGGGTGAAAATGGTTTTTTTTTTTTAGTTTTAGTAACATAAGCTTGTGAGGTATCGTTTTCCATGTTTTTTAAGGCGAGGAGACGGAATATGAAGCCGATTTTGACCAACGAGCGAAGAACTGAGTTTCCAACAAAGTTTCAGCCTTAAATTTACTTTACATTTTGGTGCCGTTCTTTCACATACAGGCTCCATCTGGGCCCTAGTTGTGCTCCAAAGCTCGGCAGCACGATGGGAATACACCCAGGGGTGTTCGAAATCGTGGAGGTTTTAGTGAACATGACCTTGTGAGGTATCGTTTTCCATGTTTTAAACTGATCTCGAACTAGAGAATTTTTTGAGACCACCCGGAGCATTGTACGTCCCGCCGTTCGTTTGCACCGAAAAGCTTCGTAAACATGATCGTGGACGAAACGGAATACATCCAGCTCAGATATCACTGCTAGGAAACCTGATTATAATGACGCATGTGGCTGCATGAAATTGAGTTGTTGTTCCGTGATATCATTTCATTTGAACATTATTTTTGATATTATTGATAGGTAATTTAGTAACTTGAACAAACGTTATTCTTCATGAATAACAACAAATAATCAATGATTTGAATCCACCGAACATTTACACGACTGTCATTATTCTATAACTTTATATAACTGGCCGGCTCCAATACGCGATTTACGGCTTTCCTGGGGGCACTGACCACAGAAAACAGTGATCTACATGGAAAGGGGGTCTATATAGGTAAATAATAAACCGTTCTGTAATAATTTGCAACGTTTTTCCAAAGACAGGCAGGAGGTCCCAGACATGCGATAGCCGTAAGAAGGGGGTCAAAGTTGATATTATGTAACCGTAGAAGGACACCTGTTCGGTTGAAGGTTTTGGTACATTTAATCATGAATTTTTTCTTCAGAGTGACTAATTTATTGTAAGCAGATACTAAGTTTGAAAGACAACTGTTGAAGAACTCAAGGATTCTTCAATTTCAATAATTCATTTAAACCTAGAAATTTTGAATCGTGATGACAATCACTTCCGTCATTCGGTTTAGCCCGCAACTCGAAACGGATAAATATACATTTCCAACACAAGCATTCGCCAGCGCAAAATGGTTAGGTGCTGCCGAGACGAGGCCATTTCCGAATTGAAGCAAACGGGAGAACGTGATGCCGGAGTTCTAACGAGCCCTTATTATTTATTCAGGGGCTTTCAGACAGCCGCTGGCACATAAAGCTTAAACCAGTAGCCATAATGCACAGGTGGAGCAGTGCTATAAAAGTTCATATCGATCCAGCATCCCCTACCAGTTAGCTCTTCGATTTTTCGTTTACTTATGCCTTTCATATTGTTATGGGACATCTTGAAAAAACCAGGTACTGAGACGTAGGTATTCTATATGCACCTTAAGAGTCATGGAAAACCATTATTATAGCAGCAGACCCCGCAACGGAGTCAACAGGTCAATACTGAAGGGGAAACCACATTACAAGCTTGAATTCTTGATGATGATGATAGTAGAGACTCATGACGTAAGTTGGCGCTCAAACATTCCGCATGATAATCCATCATTTTCGAACAACTTAAGTCATCGATAAAACAAAGGAATTAATGTAATTTGTCGAAAGGATTACTGTAATCAATGGATACATCAGGGTTCAGGCACAACAAACAACCGCGTTTCATTCTTGTTACGGTGAGAAGTCGATGATGTTGGACAATTTATAAACGCATAGGAGTCTCAGCTGACCAGCTGCGGAAGGCCTTGCAGTAGTAACTTAGAGCAGTGTTGGGCACTAAATAACCTACTTCTACACAAATTATGTTCGTAAACTTTCAGGAAAATTTGTTTTATTTTGGTTCCAGACATCACTCGTGCAGTCATTCATAATTCTCCAGTTGCTACACACCAGCTTACCAATGGTTCAGTTTATTCATCCTTTTGGACCTCAAAACTAGTGGTGGGTACTGAACTACTTTTGAAAAAATAACTCCGCCAAATGAACTACCTACTCCGCGACGTAGTCCATTTCACTAGGACCAAAGATTAACAGAATCAAGGAATCAGCAGATCGATGCATGTATAAGAACGGCGACTGAGTGAATTAGATTCTTAGTTCAACTGAACTGTTGATACTACACGAGGAGTTTATGGTATTACGGAACGAAATCAAAGGAACAAAGAGTTGGAGTCATTCACAGTTCAGTCGTTCCTTCGTCCGGTCGTTCCCGTATCCATGCCAGAAGCCAGAACGATATCGACAGATCCAGTTTTGTATGAACTGGAATGAACTACTGAACTGAAGTTCCACAAATGAACTACCACTACCAGAAACAGAGTCAATGGTTGACATGGGGGAGACATATGGCAAAAGGCAATGGAGTCCTAGGAACCTGATTTCAAATTCACGGCGAAACGAGACATTCAGACTTGCTGGCAGCGGTCTCGTTGATTGGTAGGAACATTGATTACCAGCACTCACACTTCATCAATCGCCCTATCAAACGCGTTGATCGGCCGAAACCGAAAGTGACGGAATGGCCCGAGGACAGCCGATGCTTCCCAAAAGTTTTCCCTTATATAAAACACGAGAGTTTTTCCAACAGCGGTCTCCGAGCTCGACACAAGCTTCAGATGGACGCACGTAAAGGAATTCTCGAGGTGCCACTCAATGGGGGGAACGCATTTTCGATTGGACACGCCGAGTTTTTTCCACCAAGTTCATATTACAGTTATTAGACGGGTCGGTAGTCCCAAGTGTAAAACGCCGGATCATGCAGGAAGGTACATTGTTGCCCACTGTACAATATTTCAAAGTTTCGTAACGAGTCAACTAATGATCAGTGAAATCTCGATGAATTCACAGAGCGTGTTACCGGTGTTTCAAGTTCAAATCTAAAACATCTTCAGGGAACTTTTAAGAAACAGACAGCCATTTTGATGAAGGACCATAGACGGATGACAAGTTTTCAGCATATATTTTAACCGTTTCGTTTTAACTGAAGCTGCCATTCACAAACGTTTCGCCAATCACCGATGGCCTCCTGAGAAGATAGTTAAGCAATCAAAACTGCTCAAAAATTGTTTCCACTACGCTACTGAAGTTTAGGAATGTTGCTCTTTCCGCCATACGACCTCTCATACCAATACAGTTTTAAAATCTTCGACCACTGGGTCTGGTCTGGTGAAAATGAGTTTCGTACGTCGTCGAGTTGACGACCGTCAAATATAGATGGTCCGTAGTCACAGGTGTTTGTAAGGGCGAGAGGGAACAAGCTGGGTCGTCTTTCACCCGTATCTTGTACAGGTACCTAATAAACCAATCGAATTTCAAATTCATTTTAATTAGGCAGCAACTGGTCAAAACTAAAAGGAAGCAAGATTGAATGGTCCAGAGAAACGACAAGTCCTGTGATTCAAAACAGTAACACGTTTCGAACAGTTGTTGCCTTCAAATTGTACCATACAACGCCAGTAGTTATTCATCTCAGCAATACTGGCTACTAAAAGCTACGAAGAGGCCACCGCTGAGTGGTGAACGCCATTCCTCTGAATTTAACGCCTTGACTACCGTGATCAGTTGATCATTCAATAATCAATTTTTACGTTTTTTCTAGTTATAATTCATTCGATGACCTTCGAGGATGATAAGGCATGAGAACATGAACTTGTCATCGAATGCCGTGAGAAATCGAAACGAAATGGCGGAAGCCATCCATCAAGTGGCAATTCATGTTTTTGTTTCTGACTAAATCAATAAAGAAGTTAATAACAAGATTTCAAATTATTCCATACAATTTTCTGAATTCATTAAATTATTATTAACATGCATTAATTTATTTTCGTTGAGATTTCGGTATAATTTCGTCAGGATAGATAATACAGCAGATGCCAACACCAAATTAGATCTATCAGCTATAATAGTTTTCCAAATCCCCCCCCCCCCCCCCCCGGCTGAATGACCCCCAAACTGGTTTTGTCAATGATTGAGCCACAAGAAAAATAATAAGGCGTGCCTGCCACTGTCAGTTAAACCAGCCCATCAGCTCAGACAGCTGTTACTCTATTTCTATATCGCCGACTGCAGTTTCTGAGCGTGTAATGCCACTTCTGACCTGACTCCACAAAACAGCCTCGACGCGTTATCATTGTAATGACCAATCAAATGGATCTATTCTAGTCGGACCAACCGCATTCCTGCTGACGGTTCAACTTCAGTGGCTTTTGTAGGAAAATGCGCGAAACTCGACCGAAAGAACCGCACAAGTTGACAGGCCACCACGACGTACAATTTCTACGTCGTCATGATGGCCGCCTGCAGTGCCCGCTCCAGTTGCACATCACAGCTCCTCAGAAATCTTGGCAAAGGACACTTCTCACGACGTCTTGGCAAGTTTTCCACAGCCTTTTCAACTCGGTAAATATAGAAACCCTTTTAATACGTCGTTTTTTCCTCCCTGAATGTTCTTCTGGCTTTCTTTTTTATTAGGTTTCAAATTTTTTTTCTATTCGGGTTTTTTTCATTCTTCCAACCGGGCTGTTTTCTGGTGGTGAATGAAATCTTCGCTATTTCACACCTGTCCCAGGGGACGTAGGTTGTGGTCATTTTTGGAACTTGAATTTCCTTCAATCGAGAACGCTCATTCAGGATTTCACCGGCGAGTTTACGCCATTCAACGAGAAACTCCTGCCAAATCTTGTTCTATTTTCGAACTTCATAACTTCATTTAAATTTTCATTCGCGATTAGTTTTCTCAGGGGGTGGGGAAAATTGTCCGTAAAATTATCCACCTAAATGGTTAAACTCCTCATAGTAAAACTCGCTAAGATCATTAGATTAGTCGACAAATGCAATTAACCTGCACTACTCATAATACATACTCACAGTATCGTCGGACTGGGTGGCCAAACGGTGTTTTAAAGAAATAAATTAATGCAAGATTTATGCCATCAGATTATTATGAAAATAAAGTCAATCCTTTCAACCACCCACTGTCGATGACGAGGACAATATCAATCCAATCATGGTCATTCCCATCAGATTTGATCATAGGGATATATTCAACAGGCGATACCATATCAATGGTAGGTACGTCTGCCAGTATTTTAATGAAGTTTTAAAGCACAAAGTATACAAGAACTGTGCAATCAATTATGGAAATCGAGTGTCAGCATGCCCAATCAACCACCATGGACTGGCGCGAGGTTCAACGAGGACAGCCCACTTAAAAAATTCTTACGGTTAAACTCACTCTAGTAAACATCAGGATAATAATACTGGCTCCTATTTCCTATATTGATGTTTCCAATACTCGAATCATCAATATAGGAAATAGGAGCCAGTACTCGAAAGTCGCGATTCACAAAATACTGGTGTCTCTTACCGATGAAGAACTTGCGAACTCTCAATAAAAAAATATGGAAGTTAGCACGTTTAAACGACATCTCATGATAGGTATGCCATATAGCAGATCCTAAAAATTCATTTTTAAAAACCACACTGAAAAAAAAATTATTTAAAAAAGCCATAGGGCAAAATTTGGACGGTGCGAGTGTGTGCGAGATTCTAATCTTTGTTTTCTTCAAGGAATAATGAAACTGAAACGAGCGATGGTGCAAGATAGAATGATGAACAGGGCCGGCAACGGCCAGACAAGGAGGGTCCTTCCCGAAATGTGAAGGATGAAGGAAAACCACTTTTTTGTTAAAAGAAGAGAATATCTTTTATATGAGAACGAACACAACTTTTTTCTCAACTGTTCATCGCCCGGGATGAGAGTATAATAGAAGGGGGCATGTAACCGTGACGGACTAGGCATGTAAAGCGATGCATTGTCGCCTGGCCATGATATTGAATAGACTCAGCTACCGTTTCCCAAAAGGAAGCGTTCCGAATTTTCCGAAGGACAAACCTGAGACGGACCATTCAGGATTCCATTGATCTTGCCATTCAAAGTTCTTCGCAGACGGGAGGCTCCTGATGCCTTCATCGTTTCGCGGGACTGACCTTGCTCCGATGTTGCGGTTTGAAAAGGCTTTTGCCGTCTGTCCACACGGCAGCTTTATGTGGAGGACCTTTTAAACATGTACAATGTCTTTATATTATCGTATTAGGCGGATAACACGGCTGACGACTCCAGTGACAACGCATTTCTGCGTCCTTGCTCTGCTAAGATGCTGCAAGAATGTTCAAACCACAAGGACTGGATCCGAAAAATTAGGTTCCACCTTAATGGCGATTGGCTATGTGCTGGTCTGGGCCATTTGACGCCACTCTTTTTATAATAATCCCTTGCTGATAACCCAGGTATAGGTAACATAACTAAATTCTTGTAACCAATCGTGAGGGTTATGGCAAGTGTATGTATGAAGGCTATTCAATTACATTTGAATAGCCCTTGACGAAATGGTAACCTGTGGTAATGCTCGACGAATACCATTATAAATTATTCGTTCTTCACTCTTCTATTTCCAAATCCTTTCTTCCAAGATGAACTAACTCCCTTTCACGTTTGATTCTCAAGTCTTCATCTGACTGACAATATTAGTAAGTGGAGCGAATCTGTTAATTAGTTGATCAGGTAGCTCAATGGAGGCAATACAAAAGCCGCGGTGATTAATTCGGCGTTTCCACTGTTTAATTGTCGAATGGAAATCAACTTTTCAAAACAGCAGTCGAAATCCGATGAATAAGAAAACGATCAAAACCTATCGCGGAGAGGGAATTTGCATTTCATATTTCCAAACGAGAGGAATATTACAATATTATACAAATGTCGGCGAGAGAGAAGAGAAAATGGGATTATTTTCATAGGTCGGTACGAGGCTGGTAGAATAATTTTAACGCTGACATATCGTTGAGAAGTTGGTGTGTGTGTGTGTCGATTAAATGCGCTTGTTTGTCGGCGTAGTGGTGGTGAGGCCACGGCCGCTCTGTCAGCGCGTGGTCAATTATACCGCCGCGGCTGTTAATCAAGGACCGACGCTTTCGCCCGTAGATACAATGCAGGTGATACAATGTCGATAATTCCTTTAAGAAAAGCCATAGCAGCCTCAAGATGGCTAAGAATGGTAGACGAGACAATCTGGATATAAGTACATGAGAACCTAAACATAATGGTCTTATATATGGAAAAACATGCACATTTAACAGGTGCAGTTTGCACGAATAGAGATATGCGGACCCCGCTAAGGACGACGAAGGGATACTCCTCAACCAAAGTGATATACAGAAATACAAAATGATATTTAAAAGGTATTTCGGCATCAATTAGCTCCAGAAGTATTGATACCATCAGGTAATCATAGTTAACTAGAATATTCAATAATACTCTTCAAGACTATTCAAGATAAGTATCAATATGTGTGTAAGTACCTGAACGAAGTACACAGTACACGAAAGTTGGCAAGTACCTATCGGAAAGAGGAAAATTCTGTCTGACCCCTGGGAGAAAAATATCCATATTAATATATTTTAATTTTAATATAAAATATAAATAAAACAGAAACCATGTAACTATACCAAATTAATTAAACAACTACAACCGACGGAAACTTGTTTGGCTATTCAGTACCTACTGATGCGACTGATGCGTTGTTCAGTATCCAAAACCGATATGATGTCATGATTACTTACCACAATTTCTAAAAGTCATTTTTCGGAAAACATTTAACCATGGGTAGTTTTCGATGCTAGATTTTGTCAGCAGTGGAGAGATTTCGGTAGCGTGAGATTTCAAGATAAATTAAGAGCTTCCCAACGAGTGGACAACGATTTTCATGGGACGCTAACGGAGATACAATTCCCTAACTGCAGAGAGGTTGTACGTGAAACATTAGAAATACTAATGAAAACGATCGTGTTGCAAAATTCAGTTTGACCCCCACGAGAAAAACATATCCACGTTGAAATTAAAGATGAAAGAATCTACTCGTAAATAGTTTACTTACTTGAAATCATAACAAAACTGTTATTGGTTGTTTATTAACAATCTGTAATTAATTTAGGTATCATTACACCGTCGATCGTAGAGTCTACAGTTTTATACTAGTTGCTGGGATAGGACTGGCCACCTAAAGACACCCCAAGAAGCCACTAGATTTCGAACTGATCTGCAATGAGGATGAAATTGATTTACCATGTTCTGATCACGGTCTTCCACAGCTCAAACGCTAAATTTGAATCAAGTCTCAGCAACGTACGAAACAATCGAAATAATCGTGGGGTAGCTATTAATTATGATTATCCCACTTTGATCTTGAACACGGGAATTACTCCTCCTTGACGTTTAAATCAGGGAAGGTCGTTATTTCGCAATTACAGGTCGCATATATACTTAACATCAGATACAATTGTAGATCGCATAGATACTTAACATTTAAGTTATGTTGATTGCACGTTTAACTTGAGCTGTTTTTTGGTTTTTTGTTTACTGTGATCATTTGAATTGATAATTGCTGTAAATACGTGAATCCATTCGGTTTCATTGTTCAGAGGTTTAGGACCTTGTTAAGTAAGCATTAGGCCAACCGCCTAAGAATTGGACAGCTTCGTCACGAGTTTATGTTCGGGGGTGAGCAATACAGAAATTATTGTAACTTCTGAACGGACGGAAATGAGGAGTGGACGTGCATTTTTTTAAATTCTTTAAAATTGTAGGCCTGACGGAGAGCTTTCTAAAAAGATGCTATAAGATGGGTCGGAAATATCCGGAAGTGTGTAGAAAAATGGAAGGAAAAAGCGTGCGACGTCATCCGGGGTGCACTGCCCTCTCGCTCCAGCACGTTGGAACCGAGTGAGAGGGAGATACAATCCAGATGACGTTACGCGTTTTTTCTAGCTTATTCCCGCCAAACTAATCGGATTTCGGCCATACAGATAAAGGTGTTTTCGAGGGTGCTGACCCGATTCTGAGTCAAAAGCATCAACAAATTTCGACCCACGTACATTCCTCATTATACAGGAATATGAATGTTTCCAGTGTTTGTTACCCTTATTGTCCTAATCTCACATTTACCTCAAAAACTGTAACTTCAGCTGACTTTTTCAATTTTCCCTAGCTGTTAGCTGTTCGGTTCCACAAGACTGAGAGCATAGTTTATGCCTAACGTGAGATTTCGGCGCAGTCCAACTTTGCAGTTAGGCGCGGTGCACATCGGAGAAACTCGTTTCATGGAACCGATTTTATGAAACGAGTGTCAAAAAACCAACCAGTTGCACTTGAACATGCACACATAGGAAACGGATTTACATCAGTTTCATGATGGATGGTGGTGGCGTTGCAGGGTTTTATGTATACTTGATACGATCATCTGCTTTGTTTACATGCAAATATTTCAATTTCATCACTACTTATATAATATGCTACAACATGCTAAATATAAATACCTACTTGAATCGAAACTGAAATTGCCACTGCTTCCCACGCCCTTTGCACTTTTCCCTGTTGCTGAAGGTAGTGTTTGAGGGGAAATCATTATAAACACGGGTGTTTTTCGACAGCTTCTGCCAACCTCACTTTTGGAATGAAATGGCAATTACAGTCCGCATTTAATTTTAAAATGACCACTGGAAACGTGAAACTGAAGCAACAGGAAACAGTTTTTACAAGTTTCGAGAAACCCGGTTTCGCGAAATAGATCAAACTCGTGTTTCATGAAACGCAGTGCGCACAGCCCTGCGTTATCCTGTCTGTCACAAGCAACTTCAGTTTCACGTGTCATGAAATCGGTTCCATGAAACGGGTATCTCCAGTGTGCACCGCGCCTTATGTACCTGTTTAGTGGAGATGCTAGTCAAAAGAACCAAATCCATCGGTGATTTCCGTCGCGGCACCGAACCTGCAGGTGCAGCGGAATTCTGATATTCCATCGAGTCGAACCTCAGAATGTTCATTCCTATTTTTCATATTTTAGAACGTAGGCTGTCCTCATACCAAACCGTCCTGAGACCAAATAACTCGGTTAAAGCCCATGATAATGTTATCCCAAGGTGGAACCGTCTCTCTGTCCCTCCGCAAATCCTTGCTACACTCATAACTTCCTCAATACCAATCCGATTTTGCTGAAATGTTCAGGGATCATGTGGATTGGGCCCTAGATAATCCCCAATGAATTTCAGCACGATCGATCATCGGTATGGCCATTGCGCAAGCGCAAACGCGAAATCCGAGTTACCTACTCAATTTCTCACGAACCAAATGGCCCGATTTTGCTCAGATTCGTTATTGGGTACTTGGGTTTGAGCTCCCAGATAGCCCTGTACGAATTTCACAACGATCGGATAACTGCTATGGCCACTGCAAACGCGAAACCAGAATAGAAGGACTGCATTTCTCACGTTTAGTAGTACTTTTCTTTTAGTACTACCTGGTCTAAAAAACGCATTTACAAGTAGTGTTGGGTTCGTTATAGATTCCATGCTTCCATGCTATCGGTACGAGCTATATGTGCCATTAAACTTGGCAGACTTCTTCTCGAAGTGGAGTCAAAATAAGAGCCTTCCCAATGATTGGCAATGAATTCATGAAAAGACTACCTGGGTATTCTATTTAATTGAACCCCCGTTATTTTCACTCGCATGTTTGAACCAATACCAAGTACGAGTACATCATCAACTGGTGCTGGGATTTCCATTGTGGCACAGCTGACTAAAATTCAAACCACTCATGATTTCTACATGAAACCGTGCTTGTTCGTCTGATAAACTAGGTATTTTGCCGTAAAAAAAATAATGAAAAATAAAATAAAATAATACCAATAATAATAAATCAAGCAGGTAGATTTGCTTAGATAATTTGTTGGAAAAGTTCTTGAGATCGACTAACAAGGCGGGAAGTCATTTGATGGTTAGTATAGGTCGGTACTAACAAAAAACCTCATGTCTACATAATCCACTCATCCACTCATGACCCGGAACGTGACTGGAGAACTCATTAATAAATCAATTACCAAATTCTCGATTACTCTCTATTTGCGCAAACGTACGGTATCAGTGTCACCACACGCCAAATATAGGAAAGTGTATGACATACCACGGGATGTGTGATGAATTTAAAATTCTCATCACGGTGGCGTGGAAGGTGAGTGAGTGAATTTAGGTAAAGGAGAGAGAAGGAGGAAAAGTCGCAGGCGGCTGTAGTCAACCGAACATCTACGACTTTTGGAGGAGAGAGAGGTGGTGTGGAAGGAAGGTGAGGAAAAGTCGCAGGCGGCTGTAATCAACCGAACATCTACGACTTTGGAGGAGAGAGAGGTGGATGAGGGAATTTCACCTAGGCGGCTGTAGTCAACCGTTCATCTAGGTGAAGGAGAGGAAAGGAGAGGTCCCTTGTCTAGGCGGCTGTATTCAACCGATCATCTAGACAAGGAGGAGGAGGAGAGAGGAGAGAGGAGGTGAAATTCCCAGGCGGCTGTATTCAACCGATCATCTGGGAGGTAAGGTAAGAGAGAGAAGAGAGAGCTGGTTAGAGGAAGTGTCGAATGAAGCTTGAGCGCCAGGATCCGGGGTTTTATAGTACTTGGGGGCCTCTCCCTCCAGCTCCCTGCTGGGAGCTGGTAGTGGGGCCCCAGGTTGAGTAACCCTGGGTTCTGTCGCCTGTCCCCACTCATATCTTTATTTACGGAGCTTTAGTTTGGCGTTTGGATATTGGTGAGAACTTAATATGATAGGAGTGTTCCCGGGAGGGACTCACGACAGAGGTCCCCCCAGTTTGAACCAATATTGGTGCTGAAGGCGCAAGATGACAGGAGCTGAGGGCTACGGCAAACAAGAGGTGGTCGCTGAAGGCGCAAAATGACAGGAGCTGAGGGCTACGGCAAACAAGAGGAGGAGCTGAAGGCGCAAAGTGACAGGGGCTGAGGGCCGATGCAAACAGAGGTTGAGCTGAAGGCGGTCCTTAAAAACTAGTAGTAACATGGTAGATTATAAGTAGGTAGATGATAAGTAGGTAGAACATAAGGTAAGTAACATAAGGTAGAATATAAGGTAGAAAAAATAGGATGAGATGGTGAGAGTATATACAGCAGTGGTCAGGATCCCTAAACATGTGGCATTTAGGGAAGTGATCGGCAAGGGCGAGATGAGGAGGATGAACAATATTTACAAGGTGAAAGTGAGGGGCAAGGGCGAGATGAGGAGGGTGAACAAGATTTACAATAACGATATTTACAATGTGAAAGCGAGCGGCAAGGGCGAGATGAGGCGGATGAACAATATATACAAACATGATATTTACAATATGTACAATATTTACAACCTTTGTGCAAATTCGGGGAACAAGGCGGAACGGGGTGACGGGAACCCGCCGATTCCTGGGTGTGTGTTGGGTGTGTCGAGTGATAGTGTGTGCGTGAGTGTGTTGTGTGGGGGCGGCGGTTGCTCCGAGCTCGTGGCGAGGCGGGCACGGCGGAGCTCCGAGTTCCGGTACAGTGCGAGTGGATGAAAAAGACACTTGCACTGTCCCGGAATCTCAAGGCCCCGCCGTGATTGCTCATAGTGGGGCGGGGGGTTTGGCCGCCGGGACGAGGGGAACATGGAGACGCTCCCTCCGTCCGTTTCGCCGCCCGGGCCGTTTCGTCCCGGCGGAGACTATCGTGGATATCCCCGGCGATGGAGGGGGGGGGAGGGGGTGAAGTTGATACGGGGGGGTCGAAAATCGAAAACGGGGGGGGCGGTAAACTTGGTGGGGTGACAATTTCGGGGGGGTTGGTGATTTGAACGGGGGGTGGGGGTTTGAAATTTATAGGGGGCAAGCAAATTTGAACGGGGGGCGGTGGGGGCATGAGTTCCGCGAGGTGGAACTCGCGAAGGATGGAGGACATTAGGGGATCTGTGGGGGAGTAGGGAGGGTGTACCCCCGTGGCCTGCGCTGTGCGAAATTCGCGCAGTATTTTCCACTGGGGGTACTTCCATCGCCGGGGCCGGGGAGGTAGTCCGGTGATCCGTGGCGGGACGAAAAGAAGCGGTGTAGTCGGCCCGGGCGAAGGGGGTAGGGGGGAGAGGGGGTCCGGGACGAAAACGTCCCGGAGAATCGCCGCCATTTCCGGATCCGAATCGAAATCCGGAAACGGCGACGGAGGTGACTGGTGCATTGGGAAGAGGTGCGACATCGCGAACGGACGGTGGGAGACTGATAGTGTCTGTGGGTTGGGTTAGCACAGGTGCGGGTTTACACCTGGCTAACGGGACTGTATGTGGTTTGCCGTCAATTAACAGGGTCGCGGTGGTGTGTGTTGTGCGAATGACTTGAAAGGGCCCGGCATAAAGTGGTTGGAAAGTTTTATGGATGCCGGGCTCTTTCAGGTACATGTGTGTGGTGGTGAAAAATCGTTTGGGATAAGTGGTGTCGTTTGTCGGTGTTGTTGAGTGTAGCGGTTCCCTGTTAATAGACGGCGTGTGATTTGGGGTGAAAATGTCGGCTGGTAGACGTAACGGGTCTTTAAATGCGTTTTGTGCGGGGCTGGTTTGGTCTGAAGGACGGGCTGAAGTGCGTAGGCTGAGTAAAATGTAGGGGAGGGATTTGGTCCAGGAAGGGGAATTTGTTGAAGTAGAAATGGCCTGTTTCAGGACCGAGTGCCACCGCTCTATTTTCCCGTTGGATTGGGGATGGTATGGGGTAGTGTGGATTTTGTGGATGCCGAGGGAACGTAGTAAATCGGAAAAGTGGGCGGACTCAAACTGCCTCCCTTGATCGACCGTGACTGTCCGCGGACAACCGTAACGGCTAACCCATTGAGAGAGGAAAGCCGTCGCGACGGTGTCCGCGGTGATGTTTGAGAGTGGAATGCATTCCACCCAGTTGGTGGCACGGTCGATCATCGTGAGGCAGTATTTTTTCCCCTCGGATGGGGGAAGGGGGCCCACTAAATCCAGATGAACGTGTTCCCACGGCAGGGAGTCGGGAATGGTTTGAGGCGGGACATGGGGGTGGGCCGAGACCTTAAACCGCTGGCACTTCTGGCACCCCAGAACCCAGTTACGAATATCTGTGTTCATGTGGGGCCAGAAGTACCGCGTCTTGATAAGGTCCCGGCTAGCCCGAATGCCAGGATGGTGAAGGGAGTGATAGTGGAGGAACAACTGCCGCCTCAGTTCCGGTGGGACGTAAGGGCGCGGCGTATCGGCCGTTACGTCACACCAGAGGTCGAGGGGCGGCAGCTGTTCCAATTTGGAGGCGGAAATGAGATTGGAGAGGGCGGGGTCGGAATGTGGAGTTTGCTTTGATTTTAGGATTTGTGGTGAAGGGAAAGGCAGTAACTCCGCCACCGGCGCGGGGGTAGGGGTGGGTCGGGATAGCGCGTCCGCCACGCAGTTGTCGGCCCCCGGCAAGTATCGGATATCGGACGTAAATTGCCCGATAAACTCGAGTTGCCGGAGGCGACGCGGGGAGGCGGATTGGCGATTCTGTAGGAGGGCGTGGGTCAGGGGCTTATGATCAGTGACGACAGAGAACTGCCTGCCCTCCACGAAGTCACGAAAGTGCTTGATGGCTTCGTGGATGGCGAGGAGTTCTCTGTCGAACGTGGAGTAATTTTTTTGGGTGGGGGATAGCGTTTTGGAAAAGAAGCCTAGGGGTTGGGGGGTGGCGCCGGTGTGCTGATGGAGCACTGCCCCGATGGCCCAGTCGGACGCATCGGTGGTGATGGATAGTGGGGCGTGAGGATCGGGATGGGCCAATAGAGCGGCGTCTACTAGGTCCTGTTTGCAAATTTTGAAGGAGGAGATGAGTTGGGGGGTCCAGGTAATGGGGCGGTTGTCATTTTTTTTGGAGGGTTGGGGAATGGCGTGTATGAGTGGTTGTTGATGTTGTGCTGCGTGTTTGATGTGTCTGCGGTAAAAGTTTAACATACCCAGGAAGCGGCGGAGTTCCGTCACGGTGCGGGGTTGCGGGAAGTCACTAATGGCGTGGACTTTGTCTGCGAGGGGTTTGATGCCCTCGGATGAAACGTGGTGGCCGAGGCAGCGGACGGAGGGTTGGCCGAGAACGCACTTGTCTGTGTTAACCAAGAGGCCTTCGGAGGAGAAGATGTCAAGGATCTGTTGGAGATGGCTGAGGTGTTCTTCCGGCGTCCTGGAGGCCACCAGGACGTCGTCGAGGAAGCAAAAGACGAACGGTAGGCCTCGCAGGATGCTGTCCATATAGCGCTGCCAAGTCTGTGCAGCGTTCCTCAACCCGAAGCCCATCTTAACATACTCGAAAAGTCCGAACGGGGTAATGATGGCGGTTTTCTGGACATCGGGGGGGTGAATGTTGATGTGGTGGAATGAATCCGGGTATGGGTGTTTTTGTGGCGGGGTCGATCAGGCGCGCGTTCCGGACGTCGACCTGGAGACCGAAATATGCGAGAAAATCGGCCCCCAGGATCGCCTTCTCCACGTCCGCCACGGTAAACTCCCACTCGTACGCGAGCCCGCTCATATAAACAGAGGAGCGGTACGTCCCGTACGAGGGGATGGTGGTACCGTTGGCGGCGTAGAGAAGCTGCCGGTAGCAGCGCGCCTGACGACGGAGGATGTTGTTAGGAAATATTGATAGCGCCGCCCCCGTGTCCACCAAGAAAGGTACATTGGTTTTCCTGCAGCGCAGGAAAAGTCGCTGGTGGGTCGGGAGGGCGTTGGGTATAATTGCGGAGGTAGGTACATGTGTCGGCGTTGGCTGGTCCGCCGCGAAGGAGACGCGAGGCGGTTTCTTGTCGTTCCGGAGGGGGGGAACGGTGGAGTCTGCAGGGGGGCTGGCCAGTTTGGTAGGAGGAGGCTTCGCCTTGTTCCGGGGAGGGGGAACGGTAGTGGCGGGCTGAGTGGTGGCCGGAGGGGGTTGTGCCCTGGAGGCGGGCGGGGAGGTTCCGTTCCGTGGTGGGGAAACGGACGCGGCGGCGTGAGTGGCGGCCGGGAGGTTGTCTGCCCTGTTGGCGGGCGTATAGGGGCCGTTCCGGGGTGGGGGAACGGTAGCGGCGGCGTGAGTGGCGGCCGGAAGGTTGGTTGCCCTGGTGGCGGGCGTGGAGGGGCCGTTCCGGGCTGGGGGAACGGTAGCGGCGGCGTGAGTGGCGGCCGGAAGGTTGGTTGCCCTGGTGGCGGGCGGGGAGGGGTTGTTCCGTTTGTGGTGGGGTGAGGGGTTTGGCGGCGCTGCAGGCGCGGCCGGGAGGTTGGCAGCCGTGGCGGCGGCGTAGGAGGGGTAGCGTGGCTTGGCGGTGGTGGCTGTGTGAATGCGGGCGGGGGGGGTATGTGCATGGTCCCCCCCGTGTTGGCGAGGAGGGGGGCCCGCCGGATTTACCGGCGGGCGTCTGCGTTTCCCTGCTTAGGGGCGAAGGAGCAGGGGGGTTGGCACTTGCGGGCCTCCCCACCGAAGTTTACGTGATAGAAACAACGGTTGGGGGGGTCCGCAGGTAGGTAGGCGGAGTTGGTGGGGCGGGCTGAGTTTGATGCGCGCGCAGCTGCTGGGGATCGACCTCTGCGCTGGCGGGGAGGGGATGCGTTGCGGCGCTCGGGTGAGCGCTGGCGGCGGCGGTCGGCGGACGAGTCGCGTCGGCGATCCGCCGAAAGTGGTCGACGGCCGTCGAGGGAGGGTGCTCGGCCGCGGTCCCGGGATTTTGTGCGGTCCCGGAAAGGCGGGGGGTGGCGCGGCGTACGCACCTCACTGACGGCGGCCGCAGCGGCCAAGTCGTGCACGGTGTCCGCGAGGCGCAGGAGGGGCTCGTCGGGACCGTCGAGATGGCTGGCCAGGGCCATCTGGATGGGGTGGGGAAGGGCACGTAACCAGAACGTGCGTGCGATGTCGGCTGTCATAATCCCCTGCAGCTGGTGTCGCAGCCGCCGGTAGAGGTGGGAGGGCTTCTGGTCGCCGAGGTGTTGAGGTTGGGAGAGGGCGGCGACTCGGGCGATTTTCGACGGCTGGTAGGTGTTGATGAGGCGGCTGCGGAGGTCGTCGTACGCAGCGGCGGCGTCGGGGGAGATATCAGAGGTCTGCAGCAGGATCTCGTAGGGCAGTAACGAAATGATCCGGGAATATCGAGTTTTCTGGCTGCGGATGTTGGCGGCCGAAAACGCTGCGTCTACTTGGAAAAACCAAAGCGCCGGGTCGTGCGTGTAGAAGGGGGGCAGCGACAGAGGGAACGCAGCGGACGCCGTCATGACGTTGGCGGCGGCTGCGGCCGTAGCGGCGGCGGCGGCGGCGGCGGCGGTGTCCGATGACGCAGAGGTCGGTGGGGAGAGCGTGGAGAAAGGGTTGTCGGCCAATGCGTCGGATGTCGCAGCGGCGGGCGGCTGCAGTGTGGCTGGTCGCAGGAGCGGCGGCGTCGGTGAGTTCGGGTCCATTTCTGTAATTAAAATTCAAAAATTTGACGTGGTTTTGAATTTTGAAATTCGCAATCGGCGGGAGCGGTGGTGCGTTGAGTTGAGAGTTGAGCGGTGAGGGTTGGGCCAAGAATTGCGAATTTATACTGACTGGTTGAAATTTTGAATTTAAAATTTGGGACACCGAACTATTTGACTGGGGCGACACATGAGGTGGGAAGGTGGGAAGGAAGAAGGTTGAGTGAACGTCGGGTTCACCACTGTGATGAATTTAAAATTCTCATCACGGTGGCGTGGAAGGTGAGTGAGTGAATTTAGGTAAAGGAGAGAGAAGGAGGAAAAGTCGCAGGCGGCTGTAGTCAACCGAACATCTACGACTTTTGGAGGAGAGAGAGGTGGTGTGGAAGGAAGGTGAGGAAAAGTCGCAGGCGGCTGTAATCAACCGAACATCTACGACTTTGGAGGAGAGAGAGGTGGATGAGGGAATTTCACCTAGGCGGCTGTAGTCAACCGTTCATCTAGGTGAAGGAGAGGAAAGGAGAGGTCCCTTGTCTAGGCGGCTGTATTCAACCGATCATCTAGACAAGGAGGAGGAGGAGAGAGGAGAGAGGAGGTGAAATTCCCAGGCGGCTGTATTCAACCGATCATCTGGGAGGTAAGGTAAGAGAGAGAAGAGAGAGCTGGTTAGAGGAAGTGTCGAATGAAGCTTGAGCGCCAGGATCCGGGGTTTTATAGTACTTGGGGGCCTCTCCCTCCAGCTCCCTGCTGGGAGCTGGTAGTGGGGCCCCAGGTTGAGTAACCCTGGGTTCTGTCGCCTGTCCCCACTCATATCTTTATTTACGGAGCTTTAGTTTGGCGTTTGGATATTGGTGAGAACTTAATATGATAGGAGTGTTCCCGGGAGGGACTCACGACAGGATGCTTATTGTGCTTGGTATTTGCTATGTTTCAACTCGATGATATCGAAGAAATTTAGGAGCGGTTCATGTCAACACCGTCGTAATTCCGAGCTGATTGATACCCCAACTCTGCAGTCTTGTTGTGAGTTCTCCCTCCGCCGTCGGTATCACGCCATTTCCCAATCGACACTAATGCGCCAGTCTTTCTCGACTCGGGTGTCTCCCGAAACGCCGAACTTCCGACTTGCAATCGAAAAACCGACGGACGGCGGTTTTCCACCGCCTCGAATCGTTTACACGGAAAATGACGTTCCGACCAAACATTTCGAATTATCGAAAGAAAATATTCGATCCTGATTAATACTCAAATGAGCACTTTATTCACGTGCTGAACTTGAATGAATATCCTAATGTTATTGTCTATGTACTGTTGTACTTGTTGTGTATTATTGCAATTGTAAAAACACAAATAGGTTAGGTATTGAAATTGAATTGAAAAAATATTGGATACCTACTCACTCGATAATGATAGATACAGAAAGCAATGTTCCATAATACTCAACGCATTGAAGTACCTACTTTTTCCAATTTCGTAAAACGTACTCGATACATGTATATTTATCGAGGGACAGATCGATACCAAAAATGCTGGTATCGAAAGAAAATATTCCATAGCTCCTATGTACTGCCAACCAAATTCTCGCTAGAATGCGCTCTGCACAGTAGGTAACTGAACAGTTTTCACGGTAGAAGATATCTAACGATTAATAACTAAATAATACTAGAAGTATTACTCGAAAAAATCTTTTTGCGTATTCTTTCCGAGTATTCTAAATGATCTTTTGACAATTCTAAATAATACTCGATAAAAATCTTTTTGAGTACTCTTTCCGACACTACTTTACTCATATAGATAAGTATCGCACGTCACTTCACGTATGAATCGGCTTGTGCATTATACCCCCCCCCCCCCCACCGCCACTCAAAGCATCCACATTATTTCACTGTTAACACACGACTGAGAAGTGGTCACTGATGCATTCGCCACATACCCTTCCGCACCATGTTCAAAGCACAAATTAGGTCTACTCCCGCTTCTTCAACGACATCAATGCAATTCTCAGGTTCGAATCCTGCTCCAGTGAGGAGTGGACATCCATATTTTTTATTTATTTCAAATTGCAGGTCTAACGGAGAGCTTTCCAAAAAGGTGGCATGTGATGGGTCGGAGATCAACGCAAGTGGGTGAAAAAGAGGAAGGGAAAATACACTGCCAAGGTGATGGCACAGGAGCTTCCTCGTCTCAATCAGAGTGACCCATGATAAAATAGAACAGACCCGGAAGCAAAATAACATAACATTACATTACATTACATAACATTACATAACGTGAAATATACATATTACATAACATTACATTACATAACATAACATTACATAACATTACGTCCATAATACATAATTGCGAAAGTTATGCGTGTTTGAAGAATTTCACGTTAGCGCATGCGCAGGGCGAACCGCTGGCTCTATCATGTTGAAATTTATATGGGACCTCAATGGGCCCTACCCGCTTAATCCCTGAGAATTGCATTGAAATTCGGTGAAATCTTTGGTTACTACGGCTGTAACAAGGAAATTGAATCTATTTCACGCCAGCGCATGCGCAGAGCGCACCGAGGGTCCGATCATGCTGAAATTCATACTGGAACTCACTAGGCCTTGTCCAAACAACCCTTGAAAATTTGAGCAAAATTGAATCAAAATTGTGAAAGTTATGCGTGTTTGTTGAATTTAACGTTAGCGCATGCGCAGGGCGTACCGCTGGATCAATCATGTTGAAATTTGTATGGGACCTCAAGGGGCCTTATCCGCACCATCCCTCAAAATTTGAGCTGAATCAATTCAAAATCGTGGAAGTTATGGCTGTAACAAGGAAATGCGGACAGACTCACAGACCGACAGACACGGAACCAAATTTGTTCAGTAGGCTTTGAAACGCAAAATGCAAGTGGAAATTTTGATTTCTGATGACAAAAATTTTTTGGCTCACGAAAGTGAACACAAGGCTTCCGCTGCTTCGCAGACTCGGAAGCAAAAAACGTGCGACGTCATCCGGTATGTAGTGCTCTCTCGCTTTCGCACATGTGAACCGAGTGAGAGGAAGATACATACCATATGACGTCACGCGTTTTTTTCTTTAGCTCATTCCCGCCGAACTACTCGGATTTCGGAGCTGAAAATTGAGATACAGGGGTTTTCGGGGGTGTTGAATCCGATTCTGAGGTCAAAAGCAGCGAATTCCAACCCAGTCCATTCCTCATTTCCCCCCCCAAAGTACCTATTCGCCTAAATCTTCTTCACTTTTCTAAAAGGGTTGATAGAGGTATATTTTTACATGCATTGTTACGTTTATTTCTGGAGGGGTTTGATTTCCAAAACGTGACCCATTTTGGGTAATTATTTTCAATAATGAACCTTTGGAATCGAGCCTGGAAAAAAGTACCCACCCAACTCTCCTTCAAAATTTTATGGTGCACGTTTCAAGGTGCGCAGACTTTTATTTGCGACCACGCACCAAAATTCAGATGTACATAGCCCAGTTCTCATTGCTTGGAACGGCTTTACTATGAAATCAAATTGGTAACTCCGTGATCCTATTTCATTTGAGGAATGATGGTTATTTTGGATTTTGTTTGTTGTAGCTACTTTTACAGCTTGAACAAATTTGGTGTCTGCCTCCTAGATTGTCCTCTATGAATTACAAAACGATCGGATGATTAGTGCGGCCACTACACATGCGCAAATGCGAATCCGAGGTACTCAATTTCTCACGAATAAATGGCCCAGTTTTGCTCAAATTCAGTGAGTAGTTGGGGTGTACCTACTAGATGGTCCCATATGAAGTGCTCGTACTGGCGGCATTTACTCGATATGGCTTTACTGGGGGAAGCATGAGGGTAGGTAATGACTACAGAAAACGGAGATACCTACATACCTACGCAGAAGGAGTATATGTACGAGAAAATAATAAACCGTTGTGTAGTAATTTGCAGCGTCGTGCTATACCGATTTGCGTTACCGGCGCCTTTCTGTTGGTTTCCACAGCGGTTTTAAGAACAACCACTTCGTTGCCTGGTATAACTTGCCTAGTTTTGGTACCCATTACAAAAATCGTTCACGACTCGTTCGAAAGCTCTCGATCTCAAAACTTCATCCAGTCAAAACCCCTCATCCCCAACTCTGTACTCAATAAAACTCATAATAAATTTGGCCATTTTTATTTACCCTCGCTGCAGGTTCAAATTAGTTGACACCTGCCTTTTCAGTAGATAACAATATTATTATTATCTACTGAAAATGCAGATATCAACTGTTCACAATAATTGTGAATCAACACACGGAGTAATTTGAAACAGAATTTGAAAATCGGATAAAAATATTACATGACGCCTATTGTTTCGACTGAAAATCGGGAAATGCTTTTAAATTTTGCATGTTAGCTAGCATCATCAAGACCACCGGATAAATAATTGTGAATAACAAGAACGATCCAGTGTAAAATAGTGTTCAAATCTGTCGCCCAAATCATGGAAAATGTGCGATAGTTCAAGTACCTCAGTACATAACTACGAAAATTTCTTCATACGCTGATGCTGTGTCACTAGAACTTTTCTAAACGCTCCTTAGAACACCGAAGTATTCCCATAACCGTTTCTTTAAATGACAGCAGCCGCCAGTAGTTTGCCTCGTCACCTCCCCCCACAAAAGATGTCACGCTCTTCCATATTATTTTACAGAAAAAAAACTTAAAAACTTGAGGAAAAACTGAAACAAAGGACGAAATTCACGATTCACGAGTCTTCGGGAGATTGCCCGTTGATGGATCCCGGGAAAAAAAAGTCGAAGAAAAAGTTGGTCCGCCGAAGAATGGTCGTCACTTCTGTTACGTCAACCCTTTTCATCTATCAAGACTGGAGAAGGTCTTCAAGATAAAAATAAGATATTCCGCCACAAACGTTTTTTTCCATCATTCCTGTTCGGGGTTTTTTATTCCTTAAATGTGGATTAAGGTTTTATCCATTGAAAATGTCCGTCAGGTTTCCGATGTACCTGAGGTTTCAAAGATAAATTAAATCTACATACTGTGTAAACGCTGCAAATCGCTACACAACGATTTATTATTTTGTACAGAAACCCCTTCTGTTACAGGTCACAGCTCTCTGCATAGAAAACCCTTCTATATATTATGTACTACTCTATACATTTTATGTAGACCGCAGACCCTCCGTAGCTCAGTACCTAACCCCGTACTCGTTACCAGGGTACCTACCTAAATCACGAGTTAAATGTTGCTAAAATAATTCTGTCGATGACAAATAGTAGCTAAAATGGCAAAAAGAAATACAAATAATGAAGTTCTGAAGGAAAATTGTTGACGTGGAGTGAAAAAATATTCAGTCTCGGTAGGGTTTTGACCTCCGGAACTTTAGCGTACCATTTCGTCAGGCAGGCCACTGCGCTATATCACCTAGCCAGCCGAGAGACCAGTGATGTGCGCTCTCGACATAACTCGATGCCTGCATACACCCTGCTCTTTACGGCAAATTGTATAGCAAATTTTATGGCAACATCGTAGTCCGGATGGCCTCAAATTTTCAGAAAAAAATCAAGCTCTTTAAAAATGCGAGAAAACCCACAACTCAAAATACATTTTTCCGAGACAGAGACACTCCGGACATTTCAACCCCTATTTTTCACCCCTTAGAGTTGAGTGACAGTAACACCGAACTTCGAGGAGCAACTAGAGACCAAACGGGACCCATATACAAAATCTCGTGAATTTTGGTTCATGGGAACTAAGGAAAAAGCCGCGGACGACGTATATAGGACGGACGGAAATTTTTTTATTCGATATTCGATATTTGAAACTTAAACCGTAAAATTTTGTGGTGGGGTTAAAATTTTTTGTTCATGGTCGATTCCAAACGCTTATTACTGAAAATAATAAACCAAAATCCATTATCAAGCCAACCGACCAATGTTCCAAGCGAATCTCGTCGTCGTCTTATGAAAAGGAGGTATATGACGAAGTTTTTTCGACATTATAACATGGAATCTCATTCGCGCCACAGGTTCATCGCAATCCTCATACGGTTACATGGTCAGACCTACCGCTTCCCACAGCCCATCTGAATTTCATTTAAATTGCGCGTTGGCATCACAGTAGCAGTTACATTTTTATGGAATTCAATACTGAGAGAGCCCGGGGACCTCAATCCCCCGAGGATTCGTATGGATACAACCTGAATACGTAAGCGTAACAAACTCACATGCAGCCGATTACTGCGGTATCAGTGGTATACGTATTCACAATCTACCAAAACAGACTCAAAATGAATTTCAGCCCTACGAATAATTATCAACTTTACAAGATTTGAGAAACCAAATTTTGGGTGCCGTTGTGCCCCCACTTTCATTCGTCCGTTTTCATTGGAATGGTCAAAACAATAAAACTATATCACTGGGTGGAATTTTCAGAAAATCATAAAACTAATGGAGCAGACATGTGCACGTATTTATTTATTTATTATTTGTAAAATGAAACCAGATTCCATCCTGAGGCTTTTGGCACTAACAGCACTGTCCTACGATAAGTAGTTGTTTTTTAAAATGATTTTTCAAATTTTCAACCGGGTCTGACGACACTGCAACCCTCTTGCCTGGGCGGGACCCTCCTGCCAACTGTGACGTCAGAATTGGCTCAAACTTCGAAAAATCATGGAAAAAGCACTACTTATCGTAGAACAGTGAAGTTGGTGTCAAAGTTCCCAGAACGCTGGTTATTACAAAAAAGCTGCAAATTATTACACAACGATTTGATATTTACCTGTACATATGCCCCTTCTGCGTAGAACACTGTTTTCTGTGGCCAATACCCTCGAGCTCCCCCCAGTAATTACAAATTCATAAAAATGCGCTCGATTCAATAATTCAATCATAATTATTTGCAGTTATTCATGAAGCATAAGGCAAATACACCGTTGTGAAATAATTTACCTGAATAGGTGCCCCTTCCACGTAGATAGTATAATAAACCGTTGTGTAATAATTTACCCAATAATACTTCAACGTTTCTTCAGGTTTCACTAGGTACCTATCAACAAAATCCAAAAGATCCATAATTTTTCAAATGAAATAATATAACATAACAACCAACTCGACTTCATACAGCGATCCGTGATTATAATCAGGTGCTCCCTAGGGATGATATCTGGGCCGGATTTATACCGTTTGATTCACGATCGTGTTGACGAAGCTTTTCGGTGCAAATGAACGGCTGATCGTACAATGCTCCGGGTGGTCTCAAAAAATTCTTTAGTTCAAGATCAATTTAAAAACGTAAAAAAACCATACCCTTCTATTGAAAGTTTTCGAGCTACGTCGTTCTTAAAATTTCGACCCCTATTTTTCACCCCTTAGAGATGACTGACAGTAACGCCGAGCCCCTTAGAGGACCAACAAGACCCCAAACGGGACCTACAAACCAAATTTCATTAATTTGGGCTCACGGTAACTAAGAAAAGTGCTAAGTACGGCGGACAGACAGAAATATTTTTATTGCATTTTCGGATTCTACATACCTTGAAACGTAAACCTTTTATTTTTTTCATGCTCGGTTCCAAAGGTTCATTAGGTATTCAAAATAATAAACCAGAAGTACTTTGGACGCTATTATATGTACATAGTTGAAAAAAAATCACGCATTAGACGGAGGAAAAAAGAGTATTAGACGTATACAAGGATATGACCAAAGCATTTGATGATAAGACCCCACATTCCCAGTTTAACTGAAAGCAACATTTCAATGAATTTCAACCCCCCAATTTTATAAGGTGGACAGCAAGCTATCTCCCAAACCGAGAGCAAAAAGTAAAAATGGTGAATTTCTCAGCGGTCCCTGCTAGCTCCTCTCCATTACATTAGATTCTTATTAATTGCAATAGCATTTTTTTCGAGAATTGACGGAGACAATTTGTTTAGCCAACGATTCGACAATGATCGTTACTGGGAACATATGCAAAAAAATAACTCTAAAAGTGCACAAAAAAGTAAAAAATTGAACCAGAGGAAATTGAAAATTTTGAAATTAAATTTCAAGGAATCGAATTCTATTAATTTTTCGTGGCAGTCCGCATCGATTCCCGATCTATATGCGATCACTCGACATCGAGAAAACTGTTTTAAGGAAAACCTTGATAGAAATTCTTCTCAAGAAACCTGTGAGGTAAACTACCCAACAATTATTTGGGAAATTTGCTCTAATCTAACCAATAAAACCAATACTGTTTATAATACTCGCAACAAACATTTGGAGAACAAAAAATAATTAGGCTGGACTAGGAGTGACGAAATAATTACCTTGGAGATCGTCCGCGTGAGCAATTTTGCTGCGCAAATACTATTTGTTCAGAGGTGAGTTACTTTTTTAATAACTTACCATCAAAATTGACATCGTTAAAAACATCCGCTCATTTAGGTCTTTTCATCTCAGCAGGGGAACATAAGGCCTCGTTAAAAACATTACTGAGCAAAGCAAAACCTCCAAACTTTTTCAAGTTAAATACAAACAGGAGTTGATTACTCCTTATTGTTTATTTTTGGATGATATTATTCTAGTTGGTCCATTATATATATATATATATGTATAATAGCTTCGGACACAAAGAAGGAACTTACCATTCGTCTGAACGTTTCGCACTCAGCGTCATCGGCAGACTTTATATATCTATATACACCTATAAAACTCGAAGTTGTACGTATGTCTTGAGTTGATAGCCAAACGACTGAACGGATCTTGAACCGGATTGCTCTTCAAACACCAGTGGGTAAATATTATATACAGGCTACATGAATTTCCCGCCCAAATGAGTTGAGTGCGCTCTGAGACCAATTAGTTTACTATTCACCATGCAACGCTCGGGTGATCTAGCTAGTTCAAAAAAATCAATGGACTCATCAAAAATCATGAAAATAAATTTCAACCCCCCCCCCCCCCCCTCCACCCTTCAAAATTAGATGCATACCTAGCGTTCCAAGATACGATATAATAAATCGAGTTTGTTATTTCGTGGTATTATTCCCATCTTATAGCTACGGTCAGATAGCATCTCGAATAAACTGAAATAAAATAAGTGGAAGAGTTCAAATCAAGGGATGGCTTCTGGCTGTCCTGAAATGGATTTGTAAATAGAAAACTGTCGAATTTTCATGCAATAAAAATCTGAACCATTTGAAGCTTTTTATTTTTCTCCCCATGCACACGTTATTTAAAAAAATAACCCAAATCATACACGGTACACACAACGTATCCATTATTATTTGTATCTAATTCTGCATCTAGTAGATAATAAGATAAATGAGACGTTGATGTTTGCGCGAGCAACTCTTGCCGACCCAGGGGCCTGCAAAAATGGTCCCTCGGAAAAATTCAGCTGATCAGCGATGGAGCCTCCAAATAATGTGCCAAGCAATCGACTTTCAGTTTGTTTCCCCTTCGATTTCTTTCCATCGATTTTAACTTTATTATTTAAAATTAAAAATCGAACAAAAATTAAAAAAAAGAAGTTTTTTGATCAAAAATTCCTTTTAAAAGTAGGGAATGAAAACTGCAGAAAACTAAATAAAAATCTAGGTTTAAATTGATTGTTTTGCAGGTAGTTTTCAACAATTCTTTTTAAAAGTGATGAAAAATTGTAGAAAAACGGCGTTTAAATGGATCATTTTGCACGTAGTTTTCGAAAATGCCTTTTACAAGTGATGAAAATTGTAGAAAACTAAAAAAAATTCAGGTTTAAACTGATTATTTTGCAGGTAGTTTTTGGAAAAATGGATTTGTATATGCGGAAAAAAAGGTATTTTGTTCGAAAACTCTCCTCTAAAGCAATGAAATTTGTAGAAAAATGGCGTTTTAACTGATTATTTTTTATGAAAAAGGGTCAAAAAAAGTATTTTGTTCGAAAATTCCTTTTTAAAAGAAACGAAAATTGTAGAAAAACTGCGTTTTAATTGTTTTGCTGGTGCTTTTCGGAAAAGGGTCTAAAACGGATTTGTATATGTGGACAAAGAGGTACCTATTTTGTTCAAAAATTCTTTTTAGAAAGGAATGAAATTTTTAGAAAAACGGCGTTTAAACTATTAGTTTTTTCGGAAAAGGGCCAAAAAAGGTAGGTATTTTGTTCGAAAATTCCGTTTTAAAAAAGGAATGCAATTTTTAGAAAAGCGGCGTTTAAACTGATTTTGGTTTATTATTTTCAATAATGAACCATTGGAATCGAGCATGAAAAAAAAAATTCTTACCCCCCCTCAAAATTTGATGGTTTACGTTTCAAGGTATGTAGAATCCAAAACTGCAATAAAAATATTTCTGTCTGTCCGCCGTACGCCGTACGGGCCACTTTTCTTAGTTACCATGAAAAAAAATTGATGAAATTCGGGTTATAGGTTCCGTTCGGCGTCTAGTTGGTCCTCGAAGCTCGACGTTACTGTGAGTCATCTCTAAGGGGTTCAAAATAGGGGTTGAAATTTTCAAAACGCCTATACCATTTTTTTACGTAAATATTTTTACGGTTTTAAATAGTTCTTGAACTTGCGAGTTTTTTAAGACCATCCGGAGCATCGTACGTCCAGCCGTTCGTTCACAGTAAGGCCCCGAAGTTTGCACCGACAGGCATTTTCGACTCCAGAATTGTATACAATTCAAACCTAATCTCGTAACCAGAGACGCGCCCACAATAGGAATTTGTGAATACGGCCAATCATTGGTAGGGATCACCTGATTATATTGGCGGAGTATGAAGTCGAGTTGGTTGTTCTGTGATATTATTTCGCTTGAAAAATGATGGCTCTTTTGGAGTTTGTTGGTAGGTAGTGAAACTTGAACAAACGTTGAAGTATTATTGATGGGTAAATTATTACTATGGTAAATCATTACCTACTCAACGGTAAATAATTACACAACGGTTCATTATACCATCTACGTAGAAGGGGCTGGAGTTTGTTGGTAGGTACTTTTGCAACTTTTTTCACTCCTCATCAACAATTTCTTTTCAGAACTTCATTATGTGTGTTTCTTTTTGTTAGGTACTGTTTGTCATCGGCAGAATTATTTTAGCAACATTTAACTCGTGATTTAGGCAGGTACCTAGTAACGAGTACGGGGTTAGGTACTAACCTACGGAGGGTCTGCGATCTACATAATATGTATATAATAGAATAGTACATATCATATTATATAGAAGGGTTATCTATACATAGAGCTGTGATCTGTAACAGGAGGGTATTCTATACAAAATAATAAACCGTTGTGCAGGGATTTGCAGCGTTTTTTTTCGGAAAAGGGTCAAACAAGGTATTTTGTTCAAAAATTCATTTTTAAAAGAAACGAAAATTGTAGAAGAACAGCGTTTAGACTGTTTTTTCATTTTTCAAAAAAGGATCAACAAAAAAGATATTTTGTTCGAAAATTCCTTTTTAAAAGAAACGAAAATTGTAGAAAAACAGTGTTTAAGTTGTTCTGCTCGTAGTTTTCGGAAGAGTCCAAAACTGTTTTGCATATGCGGACAAAAAGGTATTTAGTTCGAAAATTCTTCTTTAAAAAGGAATGAAATTTGTGGAAAAATGTCGTTTTAACTGATGAAAAAGTTTATGAAAAAGGGTCAAAAAAAGTATTTTGTTCGAAAATTCCTTTTTAAAACAAACGAAAATTATAGAAAAACAGCGTTTTAATTGTTTTGCTGGTGCTTTTCGGAAAAGGGTCTAAAACGGATTTGTATATGCGGACAAAAATAAATTTTTAGAAAAACGGCGTTTAAATTTTTTTTTTTTGGAAAAGGGCCAAACGAGGTATTTTGTTCTAAAATTCATTTTTAAAGAAACGAAAATTGTGCAAAAACAGCGTTTAAGTTGTTCAGCTGGTAGTTTTCGGAAGAGTCAAAAACGGATTTGCATATGCGGAAAAAAAGTTATTTAGTTCGAAAATACCTCTATGAGAAGGAATGAAATTTATAGAAAAACGGCGTTTAAACTGATTGTTTTTTCGAAAAAGGGTCAAAAAATGTATTTTGTTCGAAAATTCATTTTTAAAAGAAACGAAAATTGTAGAAAAACAGCATTTAAATTGATTGTTTTTTTCGGAGAAGGGTTCTAACAAGGTATTTTGTACGGAAATTCATTTTTAAAAGAAACGAAATTGTAGAAGAACAGCGTTTACTTATTTTTTTCTTTTTTCGAAAAAGGGTCAGAAAAGATATTTTGTTCGAAAATTCCTTTTTAAAAGAAACGAAAATTGTATAAAACCAGCGTTTAAATTGTTCTGCTTGTAGTTTTCGGAAAAGAGTCAAAAACGGATTTGCATATGCGGACAAAAAGGTATTTAATTCGAAAGTTCCTTTTTGAAAAGGAATGAAATTTGTTGAAAAACGGCGTTTAAACTGATTGTTTTTTCGAAAGAGGGCCAAAAAAAGGAATTTTAGAACAAAATACCTTTTTAAAAGAAACGAAAATTGTAGAAAAACAGCGTTCGGAAAAGGGTAAAAATCGGATTTGTATATGCGGAACTTGACGATTCTGGATGAAATGGGATGAGAGGGAAATTCAAGAATTTTAAATTGAAACCCTCAGTTATTTCGGATTCGAGTTCTGTTGTGGGGTGCATGTGGGAAGTGAAGTAAACAGAGGGGAAAAACAATGGAAATATGTGGTGGGAGGAGGGGGAGTAAGAAAGTGAAGAAAAATGGGGAAGTGATAAGAAGAAGCCTGAGATAAGGAGGAGGTGGAAGAGGAGCGGAAGCGTGTGAGGAGGAAGTGAACGTGCGTTGGTGTGGGTGAGTGTGTGGAGGGGGGGTAAACACACGTGGTCTGCCCTTAAGACACACGGAGGTTACACTTAAGACGTGCTCAAGACGTTGCCCCCTCCCCACGTGTCCACCGACGCCACCGCCACCCCCCCCCCCCCCCCCCCCCCCCCCGGCCAAGGAGCCGCCCCCCGACAACAAACACTGAGAAGTTCAGTCGCCAGACTTACCTCCCCTCGAGGGCTTCAGGTTAGGCCCCAAGGAACGTCCGCGCCGTCCCACCGCAAGTACATCGCAACAAACCCGAAGTCGATCGCCGTTCGGCCGGTTATCGCGTTGACCCGGCAAAAAAAAACAAAACAAAAAAACAAACGGCGAGTGACAAATGGAATTTCCTCGAGGACGACTCTCCTCGCGCCGTCCCTACAACACAGTGATCCCTCGGTCCGTCCCTCACAACACGAAACCGTACAGGTTTTTCCACGAGTTGTGACGCGGAAACCGGCGGCGGGAGGAGTGGGGGGGTGGTTTTCCGACGCCCCCCGGTAGATGGCACTAGCGGCCCCACGGCCCCCCGCCGCCGCCTCCGGGGGCCGGACGGGGGGAGCGGAGGCGAGTGCGAGCGAAGAGGGCGTCGCGGGACGAGGGAGAGGGGACGATTCAGGGAAAAAGATCGATAAAAAAATTCCTGCGCTGTTTTTTATAAAGCTGATGCTTCATTACCACCCCTCCTGGAACTGCCTCCCTGGGTTCTCTCTCCCCACTCGCCGCCCCCGCACGCCGCCGTCACCCACTCGCGCCCCCGCCCGCGTCACCGCTCCGGCGCCCTCCCGTCACCCCTCGTCGCCCTTATCTAAGCCCGCCAGTATTTACTCCACCTTGGCAAACTGCAAGTTCCCCGCCGCTTTCAACCGACCTCAATCAATTTGTCCATTCACCCCCCCCCCCCCCTCCCGCCACCATAAAAATACCCAGTAATGAGCCAAATTATCCAAATAAATTAATACACGCACACAAAAAAAAAACCCCTGCTAAGTCACAAAGGGTTTATTATTCTCGACTTGTTAGACAAATTTCTGGTGATTACGGCCGTTTTCACACGTTTTTGACCCTTAAAATTGGATTTTGAGAGTTAGAACTTTGTTGGAACCCCAATCCTTCACTCAGTGGTCAAAATCGACTTCATATTCGGTCTCCTCGCCCTAAAAACGTGGAAAACGATACCTCACAAGCCCAAGTTCACTAAAACCCCCACCTCAATCAATTTGTCAATTCATCCCCCCCCCCCCCCCCCCCCCACACACACACACACCATCAACGTAACCAGTAATGGGCCAAATTATCCAACTAAATTAATACACGTACACAACAAAAAACGCTGCAAATCCCTGCACAACGGTTTATTATTTTGTATAGAATACCCTTCTGTTACAGATCACAGCTCTATGTATAGATAACCCGTCTATATTTTATAATATGTACTATTCTATGCATAATTATGTAGATCGCAGACCCTCCGTAGGTTAGTACCTAACCCCGTACTCGTTACTAGGTACCTACCTAAATCACGAATTAAATGTTGCTAAAATAATTCTGCCGATGACAAACAGTACCTAACAAAAAGAAACACACATAATGAAGTTCTGAAAGAAATTGTTGATGAGGAGTGAAAAAAGTTGCAAAAGTACCTACCAACAAACTCCAGCCCCTTCTACGTAGATGGTATAATGAACCGTTGTGTAATAATTTACCGTTGAATAATGATTTACCGTAGTAATAATTTACCCATCAATAATACTTCAACGTTTGTTCAAGTTTCACTACCTACCAACAAACTCCAAAAGAGCCATCATTTTTCAAATTAAATAATATCACAGAACAACCAACTCGACTTCATACTCCGCCAATATAATCAGGTGATCCCTACCATGATTGGCCGTATTCACAAATTCCTATTGTGGGCGCGTCTCTGGTTACGAGATTTGGTTTGAATTGTATACAATTTCATTCACACTGAGTCGAAAATGCCTGTCGGTGCTAACTTCGGGGCCTTACTGTGAACGAACGGCTGGACGTACGATGCTCCGGATGGTCTTAAAAAACTCGCAAGTTCAAGAATTATTTAAAACCGTAAAAATATTTACGTAAAAAAATGGTATAGGCGTTTTGAAAATTTCAACCCCTATTTTGAACCCTTAGAGATGACTCACAGTAACGTCGAGCTTCGAGGACCAACTAGACGCCGAACGAACCTATAACCCGAATTTCATCAATTTTTTTTCATGGTAACTAAGAAAAGTGGCCCGTTACGGCGTACGGCGTACGGTGTACGGCGTACGGCGTACGGCGGACAGACAGAAATATTTTTATTGCAGTTTTGGATTCTACATACCTTGAAACGTAAACCATCAAATTTTGAGGGGGGTAAGAATTTTTTTTTTCATGCTCGATTCCAATGGTTCATTATTGAAAATAATAAACCAAAAA